>PTEX01000367.1:103123-162564 GCA_003342815.1 Eudromia elegans | reverse complement strand
GTGTGTGCGTGTGTGCGCATGTGTGTGTCCACATGTCCACGTGTGTGTGCACATGTGCGTGTGTGTGTGCGTGTGTATGTGTGTCCGCATGTGTCCGCGTGTGTGTGCGTGTGTGTGTGCGTGTGCGTGTGTGTGAATGTGTGTCTGTGTGCGTGCGTGTCCGCGTGTCTATGTGTGTGTGTGTGCATGTGTGTGCGTGTGTGTGCATGTGTATGTCCACATGTCCACGTGTGTGTGCGTGTGTGTGTGTCCGCGTGTCCGTGTGTCTGTGTGTGTCCACATGTCTGTGCATGTGTGTGTGCCTGCCTGCGTGTCTGTGTGTGTCCCCGCTTGTCCACCCTTGTGCCTGTGTGTTTGCATGTGCATGTGTGTGTGTGTCTACATGTCCGCCTGTGTGTGTCCGGCTGTCTGCGTGTGTCTGCGTGTCCACGTGACCACATGTCTGTGTGTGTCTGTGTGTGTCTATGTGTCTGTTGTGTCTGTGTGTCTGCAGGTCTCTGTGTCTGCATGTCTGTGTGTCTGTCCACATGTCTGTATATCTGCGTGTCTGTGTGTGTCCGCTTGCATGTCTGTGTGTGTCCGTGTGTCCACCTATGTGCCTGTGTGCCTGCATGTGCATGTGTGTGTGTGTCTGCATGTCCACCTGTGTGTGTCCGCCTGTCTGTCTGCGTGTGTCTGCGTGTGCTTCGCGTGCCTTCACCTGGCCAGGGCCGCAGAAGGCCCCGCAGGCAGCCGGAGCCGAGCCGCCGGCAGCGCCCGTGCGCTTTCCCGCACACGGACCGTATTTCTCCCTTCTGCCCATAACACGCGACGAGTTTGGAGACCCAAACGGATGAAAAGTTGRGTCTGAGCAGGCAGAGGCTCCCCAGCCAGCATGCCCAAAGCAAGAGGGTGATGAAGGTGTAAGAGGATGCTGGGAGGATGGATGGTGAGATGGGGGGAAAGCGGAGGGGCTGGTGCCAGCAGAGGGGCCCGGAAGGTGAGTGTGGAGAGCACGGGCCTCGCCGCACACACCCGCTGCCCTGGCCGGYCAGTGCTCCTCGGGCTGCCTCAGCTGGCTCGGCTGCTGCGATGTCTCCTTCCATCGCACGCCACCAACACGGTCCCACAACCAAGGGGAGGAGAGAGAGTGGGCCTATGGCTCAAATGAAAACCTCGTCGTGTCAGGAAAGGAAAGTACCCGCTCTGACCGTGTGACCTCAGTGAGGACAATCCAGGCCAGAAGGTCTTCACAAGACAGGGACATCKCCGTTTCCCCAGTCACTGTCTTGTCACAAAGGTGCAGGCACCAGCCCTGCTCTCGTCCTTGTTTCATAGAATCACAGAGTCACAGAATGGCTGAGGCTGGAAGGGACCTCTAGAGACCATCTAGTCCAACCAAACTGCTCCAGCATGGACACCCAGAGCAGGTGGCACAGGGTGGCATCCAGGCGGGTTTGGAAGATCTCCAGAGCAGGAGACTCCACAGCCTCTCTGGGCAGCCTGTTCCAGGGCTCCGTCACCCTCACAGGAAAGAAGTTCCTCCTCACATGGTCATGGAACTGCCTGGGTTTCAACTTGCACCCGTTGCCCCTTGTCCTGTCACTGGCCAACACTGGGAAGAGTCTGGCCACCTCCTCCCTACATTGACCCCTAGTTTCATGTAGGAACCGACCTCTCCTGAAATCTTTACAGCCTTTTCCCTGCCAGAAGTGGGGCAGCAAGGGAGTCCAAGTTTCTGGACACTTCCTGTGCAGCTGTATTAGCTCTTTAGTTTGAATAACAATGACACAAACAATGCAGGTGAAAGAAACTGGCAAGTGATGCCTTTAACGTGCTACAAGGATTAATGGGAATCCATCTTTGTTTTGGGCTACAAATTGTCTCAAGTCACCAAAGCATCCTCAATGTGGCCACTGAGTCCTCAACATCTGCTGTTTTGCCATACAGGGCTGCTCCTACTGCACCACTCTGGCAGCTAATGTAGATGTTAACTCTAGGAATCCAGGATTTCCTCAGTGTTGTCACCCCCTGAGATGGGGCAGAATTCCCACATCGCTCTAAATAAGCTCTGAGGTGGTCCTAAGTGCCACAGGTGCCTGGGTATTTCATCCATATTTGTGTGGCCAGCAGCATGGAATGCTGTGTGATAGAGCCGGCCCTTTTCCCTGCTGGAGGCATTTCTGCCTCTCAGACCTAGGGACAGCAGAGAAGGCAGTTTCAGAGATGTAAAATGATATGCTCTGAGGTAAACCTGCTTGCATCGTATTAGCAGATGTGACTGGGGCCTGCTTTAGAGACAGTAAGAACCAGGAATGACTCAAAAAAAAAAAAAAAGAAAAAAGGCTTTGTGTCGGGTAGACATGAAGTCTTATTTTTTAGGAAGATGAGTGGCTACCTGCAGCTGTGCTCTAGTTGTTCGCTGGTGTGCCAGAATTGCCAAGCTGGGATAGCTGCTAGGTTATGCATCTCAGTGTTCTCCCTAGCAGTGGCGGGAATGGGAGACACTTCAGAACAAGGGGCAATTACAGAATAGCCTGCTCCCCTCCATCTTTGCTACTGTTGTCATTTGTGGGAGCTTTATGCCTTGGAGTGAGAAGGTCTTTATCCATAAATGTAAACATTTGTGCAGCTCCAATTGTGTCATTTATGTGAATTACTTAATGTGATAACTTGCACATTACCATCGTCTTGTGATTCAGAAGTTGAGTCTCCTTCGTGTGAGTTGTTAGCCTGCCTGCGTGGGTGAATAAATCCTTTTGTGATCTCTGGGAAGCAGCAAACCAAGTTTCCATCACTTTCTGCCCTGCCTGTCTGCCTCAGTTTCACCTAGGTAGTGACATCCTCTATCCCTGTATTCCTTCATGGTTTGGGCTACACCTGACAGCAAAGGAGAGTAGAGCTGCATGTAGCTGGGTCTTCCTATCACAAAGGGGCTTCTTGTATTTGAGAATGTGACTGGCTTCTTAGTTTGGAGAAATTGCAAAACTGCAGATTTACCATAAAGAGRGATGGACCCAGGGGTAAGGAGAGCATTTAGCCTAAGGCTGTCATAATCCCCTGTACGGAATGCTATTCTATACAGACCTCTCTATGGATTATAAAGACTTTATTTACTTATTTATCCAAGATGTTCATACTCTTGGTTTCGCTAAGCTGTGGGGCACAACTGCATACATGCTACATGCTAAAAGTGCATGTACAAAGGAGCCTCAGTGCTTTCACCAAGGGTTGCCTTAGATCTTTGGAAACTCTAAAGCGCCAGGGTGCTTTTTTCCAGGAYTCCTGGAAACCACTGTTTTTTCCTGAGCACACCCTGTACAGTGCATGCTCACCATGAATGTCCGGGCCTTTCCAGAGCTAACTATGGATGCCCCAGGCTTGAAGGTCCTGCAGATCTTCGGTGTCTCCTTCCCCAAGGCAATCTGACAAGTATCAGAGGTCCATGGTAACTCTGGAAGCACAGGCTCCTTAGCTACTCGAGGTGAGCTGGCAAAGCACCAAGCAGCCAGCAAGCAGGAAATCAAGCAGTTCTGAAAATCAACCTTGTCAAAATCATATCTTCTCTATGATATAATCGAGTAAACGTGTATTGCAATGAAAACAAGCCTTACCCATGTAGCTCTGAGTTTGTGATCAGGAGCTAGAAGTGAGACCCTCAGACTCATCTCCTGGGAGTACTCACAGAGACATAACAGCTGGGAGTGGTTTTTAGTCCTTGAAGACCCAGGACAGACTGACCATTTTTCTGCCTTCCTAAGGCCCAGGAGCTCACATGAGTATCCTAAGGCATCCAGGCCACAAATAACACTGGTGTTATCGTGTCAGGGTAAAAGCTGTTCCCTGAAGAAATTCATCACTAAAATCTGTTCTTTGTGGACAGCAGTTCTGCAGATCCGAGCGGATGATTTCCAAGCAGATGTCCCATGTTCCTAGAGATGTCATTAACCGAAAAGCAAACACRAAAATCATAAAAGCGAAAGCATTAACAGAATATCCAAGTTCACTTCTAAAGATAGGACCTTGCTATGTTTGCAGCTCCTAATTCAAGGATGGTGATCATGGAATGCTTTACACGTGTTTCTTACAGATCATGGATGCAATTAAATCCATGTTCTTAGAGCCCCAACAGATGCTCTACCTGTGTTTTATGCAGGCTCCCGTGATGCTGCACTGCTGGGGCTCCTGGCATTGTTTCTGGCTCTCTGAGCAGGGTGTGGTTAATGGATAACAATAATCCAGCCAAGCAGATGAATTAGCGTATTCGTTCAGAAATGACGGGGAGACGGCGATGTAGATTTATCGTACTAAGCCCTAGGTTCTATTTCCAGCACTGTATGAAAAGATTTGGTGAGATTTCTCAGCTAATTTATCTGCAATGGGCAAGTGATAATAGCTCATCTCAGGGGACAGAAGACCTTCACTAATACTGGTCACGAGATACACAGAAATATTAATGGCTTGCAGAAAAAGCTAAGATTCAGACCTGCAGATGCTTGTTTACAGCTGACTGTGTTTTTCCTTAGGCATTTAGGCACTTGCTAAAAGGTTTTTTCCTCTTRCATGCATAATCATTTTTGTAAGATATATTTCTTGAGAAAAGGAAGTACTAAGAGAGGATTATCAAATGTAGGGTTGTTATCAAGCTGCATAACATTTGGCAGAGTATATTCTCTTGCTCTTCCAACCCTTCTACATGCCTGATATAATGATTTATGTGTTCTTCTGTTCCGTATATTACTGATTCTTTCTCCACTTATGGCCTGAGTGATATCCTGGGGACAGTGAGTTCCAGACTGCACACGATGTAAAACTGTCCTTTCAGAATTTACTCGTGCCACGTTTTCAAGATTGTTGAACACTAGTTTGTTCTCATACTCAGAAAGGATAAATAAGAGCCGTTGAATCATTAATTTAGGAACCTGCAATAGTTGGAGGGAGCTGAAATTATTTCTCTACTTTGCATCTGTTAACACGGAATTRCATCATTCATGTGACTGCCTGTTCCCCAGCTTGTCTAAGAGTGTTTGGGGTTTCTCAAGGCTAGGTCGACCATTTTGTTCAGAAAGGGGCTGTGATTTCAGGAGCGCCAGCCTCAGGAGTGCTGTGTCCGTCCTGCTGGATACAAAGGGCCCCTGCCAGGGGAGCCCTCTCGAGTGTCCCCGGCGGTTCCACGTGGTGTGGTCAGAGCTGTGGCCCTCACAAAGCTGGCATCGCTGTGGGTGCTGTTCACCTGAAGGACTTCAGCTCCTCCCAGCCACTTCAGAACATAACGCACTTGTGAGCACCAAGAAAGGACTTCCCAAGCCCAGCATCTGGAGTGGATACTTTGACACCAGCCTGTTAGTGCTGAAGAACTGACGAGCTGGTGTTTCTCCTCCCTTTCCTTTTGATTCCGTGCCTAGCAGGCAGACTCTGCCACCGCCATTCTGCTATTTTCTAATTCTCCAAATCTGGAATACTTTGGCACCTCTAAGAATGAGCTTAGCTGGCTACTAAACAAACAGGAGCAGTGCCAAAGAGTACTCAGSAGGAGATTTGTGGGGAGGATGCTGACATGAGGAAGCTGCAGTGGCAAAGGTAGCCCACTGCGATTTGGAGGTGCTGCTCAGATGTGCGTGCACCAACAAATCCCAATGGCTCTCCTCACAAAAATACACTTATAAATACACTAAGAAAAGAATGAATCCAGACCTGAGCACTCACGAGGATCTCATGCTCCTACTGCACCTTCACCTTTGAGGCTGAGGAGCTACTAAAATGAACGGTAATACTGCAAACTACTCTTTTTCTTTTCCTGTGAAATAAAGAGAAAAGTAAAGAGGCTGAAGCATCCATCTTCTTCCCTGCTAGTCTTTGGAAATGTGGAAGGAAACACACGGGGTCATTTGCCTCTGCCTACTGAGGGATGTGAATGTTTCGCTGCAAGGCCCGCAGGGAGCGCGAGTCACGTGGGCTGCCTCAGCAGATCAGTCTGACAAACGCCACCGAATCACAGCTTCACGCTGCAGCCAAAGGGCAGCAAGACRCTGGGAAGAAGGAAACGGGAGAAGGCAAGGCTAGGGGCTGGGGTTATTTCAGCCCGTATATTTCTAGTTCAGCAGAACTGTATAGGGCAGTGTATTCATAGCTGTGCCAAAACTCCTTCCTATCCTGGAGCAAGCTAGTCTGCGGATACTGACAAGGGACTGGAGACAGATCCAAAGAACTGAAGCGTGTGGATAGTCCTGTTTTTTCCCTTCTGCAGCCCATAAGCACAGAAAAAAGCAGTATTGGAAAGATCAACACAGAATCCCTGAATGGCTGAGGTTGGACGGGACCTCTGGAGATSATCTAGTATCTAGTCCARCCCCCCTGCTCCAGGAGGGACATGTTGCACACGGTCACATCCAGGTGGGTTTTGGATATCTCCAGAGAAAGAGATTCCACGGCCTCTCTGGGCAATCTGTTCCAGTGCTCGTCACCCTCACAATAAAGAAGTTTTTCCTTGTGTATTTATGGAACTGCCCATTGCCTCTTGTCCTGTCACTGAGCAACACTGAAAACAGTCTGGTCCCATCCACTTGATACCTTCCCTTAAAATCTTTGTATACGTTGATAAGATCCCCTCTCAGTCTTGTCTTCTTCAGGCTAAACAGGCCCAGCTCTCTCAGCCTCTACCCATGTAAGAGATGCTCCAGTCCCCTGCTCATCTCTGTAGGCCTACTCTGGACTCTCTGTAGTAGTTACATGTCTGTCTTGTACTGGGGAACCCAAAATCAGACACACAGGAAAAAAAAACAGGGAAAATTTCTCAGCTTGTTTTCTAAGCTATGGCTATTTGTTAGTTCATTCCCACCTCACTGCGCAGTGCTCTGGATGCTGTTGCCATTTTTTAAATGATACCAGGTCTGTCTTTCTGGGTCCTGCCATCATCTCAGGTCATCGACTCTGTTSATCTGTCATTGCTTGATAAAGTATTTCTGTCATTGTGGTGTTGTGTTTTAGGGTTGTATCTCACTCTAGTTTGTATTGTGCAAAGGCACCATCCTATTGCCTGTTGTAAGTATAACTTTTTCACACCCAGGAAACACTCCTCTATGCATCCTGAGGAGGATCAAGAAATAGCCAAGACAGCCTGTAAAACCTTTGGATACCACAAGGAAGGGACCACTTGGAATCTTATCTCTGAGAACATGTTTTAAAAGCTGTGTAGCCGAGCTGCTGCCATACTGTTGCAGCATAGGCCACGAAGAGGGAGTTGTGTCAGAATGGGAGCGTTTTGTTATGTACAATAAGCCAGATGTGCTAAGGGTGGTATTGCAAGCCACCCCAGCTGGAGACTCATGCACTGACCCTCACATGTTTTCCTTTGCAAGTTTGCGCTCATCTGGTTTGAAGCATCTTTCCTCCACTTCCCCACTTCCTTGCAGTGCACACAAAGATTTTAATATTGCACTTGGATACAGCTCTGTGCAAAACCCATCTAGGACTCAGTCTGTGGATGATTCTTCTCGCTGTCAGGGCGGTTTGTACCTCTAGGGAGCAAAGCAGATTGTCCTGTGAAAAGTTACAAAAAGGACAGAAGGCAGAAAAAAACCTAGATTTTGTAGGACTGGAGCTGGTTGTACTTGCAGGCAAGTTTCAGATGGGGGCAGAATAGGGCTGGAATCATGACTGCTGTGGTCATGCACTGCTTGTGGAAGGGTGTTCACTTTTGAGAGAGAACTGGAAGTTGTGCATGCATCAGCCAAGCGGTGCACTCCAGTGACACCACTAAATCCATGGAAAACCCACTAAGTCGTGTGGAAACTCATAAGAAGACAACCTATGCTGTGTGAGTGGCGGCTTCGCAGTGCTTTGGAGATCAGTTCTAGCTATGATTAGACCCTCAGCCTTTGGCCACTTGCAGGGGCCTTGTGCGCCTCTTTCAGCATGAGAGCRGAACTTGGCACTGAGGTTGCTGTACTCCTCACTGCACGGGACAACGCGGCTGGGAGACAGCGCTGCTGCCTGTTAACATGGAATCAGGGCTGYGTGGAGACGGACGTGCTGCTTGAAGTGTGAGTGCAGGTGCAGTCAGCCCTGTCATGCAGAGTAGACACTTCCAAGTTCTTGTAGCTTGGCTATAGAGCTGTCCCAGGTGCAGGTTTTCTTTGCCATTCATGTATTTATTCCCACAGAGTCCAGGTCTGAGACATCTAAAAGCTCTGCTGGAGGCCAAGTAGGTCCTATTAGCTTAGTGTTTCTTAATGTTTCTTTGTTAAAGAACTCAAGGTTTTAAGTTTTTATTTGTTTGTTTGTCTTTTAGGTACATAGGTCTTTGGTTCAGCTGCAAGTGTCAGGTGAGCATTGGAGCTGCTGGAGATGGCTGCAGTGCTCAGCTCTGGACATCTGTATGAGTGTGGAATCTAGTGGTTTACACAATGGCTTTGTGTAATCTAGTGGTTGTGTAAGGAAAAGGGTCTGGACAGCAGGTCTAGGGGTTGATTTTAATACCAGGAAATATTCCAAGTGCTTTGTCATATAATTATGTTGGACATCATTAATGCTATGCTTGTTTCCTCCGTACACATCCCAAGCATAAGCTTAGGCTGAGTTCTCCTTATGCCCTGATCCTGTCTCCTTTGGCAGACTCATGGGTCTTGGTTAGCTCCCAGGCTGTGTTAGGCATTCAGGAGTAGGACCTGAGCAGAAAGAGTGACTGTATTCACATGGATTTGGACTAAGCTTTTTCAAAAATTACAGTTGCTTTGTATTCTCAGGCACAAACTATGGGAATGAGAATATTCCTGGGGAATAACATTGGGAAGGGAACTGATATCATCAGCGGGTTGCAGAGGAGCAGGCATTTCGCTGGTGKCTGTGCAAGAGCTGACCCACACCTGCTGCTGCAGCTGCGTGGGGCTGCACCCGCAGTCCAGGAGAGAGCAGGTTTGTGGCGTTTCAACAAGCGAGGGCGAAAGGTTTCCTCCAGCTTGCAGGTGTCATCTCTACCCTTGTGGCCACCTGCTCTAGCTACTGTCGGTARCCATGCAATGCTGACATGACCGTTACAGGGGAAAAATCCTCCTTCTACACCTCACATCCTACAAGGGGGTCACTGCATCAGAAGCTATTTCCACAGTGTAAGGTCTCTTTTTGCCTCTTCTCAGCAAACCTGGAGTGAAGGAACAAACCTAAACTACAGTGAGTGACAGCTAAAACTGCTTAGGGTATTAAAGCCTTTTAAACCCATCTCTAGTAGAAAGCAGAAAAATAATTTACATAAGCACAGGACTTCTGCATACATATTTTAAAGATATTTTTCTTTCAGAGTGTTCTGACATCTTTGAAACATACTTTTACTTCCCTCCTAAATTCCCTGGACTTTTCCCTCTTTCCATTTCTCTCAACCAACAAAGAGCTGCCATTCTCAATGGAGTTCTCAAAAGCATCTGTTCTGTGCAATTTGCTGACTTACACAGATCAAGACTGTCTTGTTCTACTAGGAAATTTGTTACACTTTTCCCAGACTTAYTCTCTAGATAAACATTTACAGCTTCTTAGGACTCTGATTTTATTCTGCCTTTCCTGAAGGCACTGGTTTCCCGAACTAGTAAAATGTTACTAGTTTTCCTAGCAAAACAARTCCTGGATATTCCTATTGCTTGTGCTGCTTTTACCTGTGCATTGGTGTGTTATTCTGTGGAAATCTGTGACTAGAGGAGATGGAAGAGATGACAGCTGGAAGTGTTGGAAGGGATGAGTACCACTAGCTGGGGAATAGGGCTGGGGTGGAGAGTGCTGTAGGGTTCACACTGCTATGAAAAGGCCGGTGAAGATTGGTGGGTTTCATAGACAGCTGAAGACAGGTGAGTTAGAGGAGATTCTTGAGAGCCTGGGAGATAGTGAGGATCATATCCTAGCACGAAAGGGAGAAGTTATATTTGAATCAGATGAGCGTGCATCAGAATAAATAAATAAAAAGTAAGTAAGTAAGTAAGTAAGTAAATAAATAAATAAATAAATAAATAAATAAATAAACAAGCAAGCTTGCAAAGAAACCCCTGAAGTAATTTATTGTAGCTCAGGCAGATAAAATAAGCATATACAATAAATTCCACAAGAAGGTCAAATTAAGTTCATAAGCAAAATATAGGGATGTATGCCCATCTATTCAGTGTCTCTCATTATAGAACTGGGGCTCAACCATAATCCTAAAGGACCTTTTGTCTCGCCCATTGGTTCCTAGCCAGACAGCATCCTTCCATGACATTAGACTGAGAAGATGAAGGAATAAGGAATTGCATCAAAAGAGAAAGGGAGATGGGTTCACAGGAAGCACTGCGGGCTGGCGGGTGTTGTGTTACAGTCAAGGCTTCAGCAATCCCTCTGGCTCGAGTGCCGCAATGCTGCTAATTCAGCCGGCTGCAAGAGAAAGGAATTACATGAGCAGCAGTCCTGGAGAGGTGAAAGGCCTCCTTTTGATACTCCGCACGGGCCAGCCTCCCACGGTTTTGTCTGGTCTGGAGGGCAAGGACTGTGGAATGACTGCCTCCTTCCTGCGGTTTGGGAGGCAGACAGTTATTTGTGCGTGCACGACATTTCTGTTGCAATTGCACCGAGGGGCTTACTTGACAGAGAAGGTGAAGAGTGACTGTGTTGCACAGGTTTAGCTAATTGTTATGTATTTGCACGCTTTTGTCCCCTCCCAAGAGGGATCGGTTTTTAACCTTGATAAAAAGTAGGTGAAAATGAGATGACATCAATTACACATGTAATGCTAACCAACTCTTGCTTGCACATCCCRGCTATGGAGTTGTATTTACCAATAGTCATTCTCACTGAATTCCTAACAATGGAAAAAGGCAAATCAAAATAGTGCAGTTTGCCACTGCAGTATTCAGTGTGCCATCAAGTCCAGTTCCCTACGTACCTATTTACTGAACTGGTATGTGCAACCGTTTGTACCGTCCTTAGCTCTCTACTTCCAATAACAGACTACTTGCCAGTATTTCTCTACAGCTGCTTCTCATGCCATATAAGCCTCAAGTCCTTAAAACTGCAGCTTTTTTGACGAGAAATCTTTGTTCCCATGAGAAGGGCCGGGCTGTGATGGTGTATTAAGYGTCGCCCAAAGTCTTTGAGAAAGGGCAGAATTCACCTTGTTTGGTGATTTTCTCTTCTCTCTCCTTGTTTCTTAGAGCATATTGTCAATTTTCAGGTTGCTGTTCAGCACTGCTCTAGCATGGCTGGAGTGACATTATGGACATTGTAAGCTTTTAAAAGGTGGTTCTCATCCTTGAATTTGGTTGGGTGCTCCCATCTTCATATTTACAATGTTGATATCTAGTTCACAGAACCACTATGAATCCAACCAGAGGGTTCTAGAACCTCTTCCTGTGTCTGGCAAGTGTTTCTCAACATCAAAACAATTCAGGCAAGACTTCTCTACTYGAGAGTTTGTCAGCACAGTGCTACCATAGGTTTGAGGTGTAATAGGAAATTCATTGAACATGCAGGAATAGCATTCAGATTATCAACATAAGTAAGGTGCAGCTGTAGTGTGGACCTCAAGTAGGGTCATGCTGCTCCCTGCTCAACCATCCTGCCTGCTTTCTTGAAGACAGTCTTTGCCCATTCCAGGTACCCTCATTACTACTTACTGTTTACACTGACACGTCTTGTTTTCCAGCAAGTGTTGTCTAGCTAGTGCCATCCTTTTTGCTCGTTGCTGCCAAGAGAGAAGGGATAAGTCACAACTGGATATTTTTATGCTTAAAATGCTTTCATCTGAAGAAGTAGTAAACCACTTTTTGACATTCCCAATATCTGCAGACTATCTCTCACCATTTGGCTTGAGTGAAAAGACCGACCCTTTATCTGCTCTGCCTTGTCCCCAGACATATCAAGTTCCTCCTATATTTGGGAGTGACAACCAGCTCCTCACCATTCACTGGGACCAGGGCACTCACCCTTCTCCTGTGCCACTTCATACCAGTCGTTATACACAAGCATGTGAAGCCAAGCACCAACACACTGGCTCCAATACTTGCTCCAATTACCACATGGGTAATCCAAACAGGAGCTTCTTCTGTGGAAGAAAAAAWAAATAGACTCAGAAGCAGACATAAAGAGCAGTTTAAGGCCTCTGAGTAGAGGCAGACATGACAATGATTTTCATACCCACGGTGTAATTAAGGCTGATCTTCCTGATATTGTCTTCTACGAGGTAGCACTTCCACAGTCCTGCAGTACTGACGTTCACCTCCACCTGTGCGTCATGCTGTTTCGACTTCACAAAGTCCATCTGAGTCCCATTCACACGTTCCCAGCACAGGTGGGCATTGGGTTGGAGAGGACTAGAGACCTGGCAGGTAAGGGTCATCTTAGCCCCTCTGGCAAGTGGCCCAACAGGGTTAGCCAAGACTGTGAAGATAAGAAAGAGACACATGAGAGAAGACAGCTCCGTCCGTAACTTTGTGGCTACCGGCTTTCTGCAGCTTCTCAGCTCCCAGCCTTCTTCTCACCTTTCATCATCAACAGCTCTGTCTTGCTCTGTACGTATCTTCTGTTGTACTCCAGCTGCATCTGGTACTGCCCTGCATGCCTGAAGGAGACTTTATGGAGTTTCACCTCCAGGACACCTGAAGTGTCTCCCATTTTAGGTTCTTCATTCATAAACTGGTTTCTGTTTATGACCACATTGAGCTTTCCCTGGGCTGTGACGTTGAAGTTGAATAGAATGAGAGAGGTTGCATTTTCCTTTTGTTTCCAAAGCAGTTGTCCTGTGAAACCTTCTTTCCATTTTATCTCCTTGAAGTTCAGATGCCATGACAAGATGACAGTGCTTTCAACAACCGCATACTTTCTTTCCAAGGCAGGATTTTGAAAACCTGGATTCAGAACGGAAAGAAATACAAACAATGGGGAAAGCAATGACTATACTTCACTGTGGGCAYCCTTTGTCTGGAGCTCTTTAGTCACTTACAGAAATGCACATGGTGCTCAGCTGAGAAAGGACTCGGAGAAAAGACACAAAATATCTCAGAGAGGACAATCGGTTTGTGTCTGTGGATCCTTTTAAAGAACAAAAGCTCCCAATCTCACCAAAGCTGAGAATAGCGAACCACAAAGAGAGAGGGATCTTTTAGGGCAAGCCTTCAAAGGAAAACAAGAGGCAGCTCAGGCAGCAGAGCAATCCCCTAGATGGGATGTTGGAGGCTCTGGAAAATTAGCCCAGCAACATCACTGGGATTTCTAGCATTGGGATGCTAGAAAGTAAAATCAACACATGAGCTGGAGAGAGTACTGCATGTGAGCTGGAGCTTCTGCATTGCAAATCTGTTGTCACATACCTAATACCTTCAAATTAAAGTCGATGTTCTGATCAATGAATGGAGAGTCTGAATGGATGCGGCATCTCCAGGTCCCACTGTCTGTAGGCTGCAGTTGCTTTAGTTTCAGTATGTATTTGTGATGGGTCACTCTTTCTAAGACTGCTGATGTTTCAATGATATTGTGATTGTTGAACAAACTGATCCTGAGATCAGGTGGGGGATTGTATGACTTTTGCATTATGCTCAGCTGAGGAGATTCATTTGGCAGAAAGAGCCCGTTTGAAGAGATTGTCACTGTAAAGAGAAAACGGCCAGCTAGTAAGTTCACTGCTGTTCCTGAAAGCAAGGGAACAGTGTCTCAGCAAAAAGGAGAATAGAGACTTTGAGATATTTTGTGCCATGGAAAGGAAGGAGAAATGGATTACAATTGCCCACGCCACCAACTGAAAAAAAAGAATCTCAACAAAGAGGTTTCACAAAATTCTTTGGTCTCTTTCCTCCTAACATTTTCATTGATAAATGCCTCTGATCACTCACATTCAAAGACATGTAGTGAAATAGTGACCACCGAGTGAGATCCATATTCACAGCTGTAGCTGCCAGCATCAGAGAGCCTCAAGTCTGACACCATCAGAGATTTGGTATTCCAGTCCATTTCAGATCGATCAGTCATTGGAGCTTTGCCTTTGCCTTTTGAAACAATAAGCACACTTAGGAGGGAAACAATTTCTCACTCAGTTGTATCTTGTGGAGAGTGATGAATTAGAAGTTTTACCTCTCAAATTTTTTTCAAGCCGCCTAACAACATTTCCATTGTACTTCCAGGTCACTGATGCTTCTTCTGTTATACCTTTACAGTTCAGGRTCACCTTCTGTCCTGCAATCCCAGTCTGTAGTTCCTCTTTCTGAGCCATAATTGGGATCAGACCTAAAAGTCAATCATCTAAAGTAAACATACAATCACCTCCTGCAGGGTAGTTCAGTTAGTATCTCCCATGCTTTCAGGTTTCTCTCCTCTGTCTCTCAGGTGCTCAGATTGTTGATATTTCACTCCTTTATGTCATCAATCCAACTCTTTCCTTTCTAACGCCCTAGCTTCACCCCCTACTACTTCCTGCTCTTTATCCAGTTAATGGCAATTTTGCTTTACAAACATTCAGTAACAGGGAAATTGCCAATGGATAGTGGATTGGTGTGGATTCACGATCACTCACAATTGCTTTGCTAAAGCAACCTTTTTCCCTCCAGACCAGATTTAGTTGTTCTACTGGTCCAAAGGCAGTCTTGCACTCCTCTTGACTCCTCCGTCAAGATATCCAGCCAAGAAAACACTGGAAAATTTGCCTATTCCTTCTTCCAACTTTTATATGGAGCAGTATGGGAATCCCAAGGAAATGAGGGGAAAGGGTGAAGGAGAAAGAAAGATGGCAAGTCTAATATCATGTTCTGGGGTTGAGGTATATGTGGTAGTAAAAGAAGTAGGACATATAAAGTGGAAGAAATTTCAGGAGTGGATTCTTGGAAGAACCAATTCCTTCTCTTCCTTCTGCAGGGAATTTCTGCAGAAGAGCACCAGGAGATCRTGTTGCAGAGATATGCTTGGGAGTAAGGAGGCTGTAGTCCCCTGTCCTGCTGCTGATCAGCTCGCAGACTGCTTGACCTATATGGGTCTGTGAATCACTCAGGTGACCTTGGTGTTGGAGAGACATAGAAGTGCAGAATAAAAAGATTTTACATGTATTTAATGAAAGTTTTTCCCCAAACTGGAATTCCACAAGTTACAAATTTCTCTAAGAGCTTGATTAATCAGAAACATTACGAATCCAGGCRTTCGATAATCACACATAGGATCATGGAAAAAAAGAATTTGTTTTAAAATGCAAAATTAAGAAATGTTATTAAGAAGAGACAGTATCTTTTGCTTTCATTTTGGTTTTAGGGTGTAKGAGAGTTCCAAGCTTTTTTTTTTTCTGTAACCAGAGGAACTAAAGCTTGGTATTCAAGAAATGTGATTTAGTCATGTACAGGCTCCTTCCATTCATAGAAAAAGAACATGAAGAAAAAAATATCAAATATTATCATATTAGGAGTCAAATTGAACAAGAAAATGTAATCAAATTTGTAATGGGAACTCTGTGATTAGAAATTTCCAGTGGTGTCAGGCTTTTACCCAGAAACTGGACTTGGTGTGGAGGGCAATACTTTCCATTCTGTGCCGAGTATGTGGGATCTGGRTTGTATTTGACTCAGCTAATGGCTCCAAACAAAGGCTGAGTTCTTCATAAAGTGTTCCTATACATTCATACAAGCTTTTTGAACCTTGATTCTAAAGGACAAACCTTCCCCACCTGGCTGTCATAGTCCAGTCAGAAAAGCAGGTAAGAGGGTAGCTCTTATGTCTGCATCACTATAGAGAGAATTGCCCAAGTGAATCTGCCTGAAGCCATGTGAGACTGTACTCTCAGCAGGCAGACCCCTTGGAGAATTTTCAGTAGTCTCAGGTAAGGTGAATTGAGCCCTTTTGTCATAAACCAGTTTACAAATTCACTCCTATTAATATATGGCAATCACTATTAAAAATTACAAAAAGATTATTTTTGATAGAAAATTACAAGGAGCCTAAAAGCACACCACATATTAGGAATTTTGTGGAAGTACTGTAAGAATTGCCGGAAATCAGCTGAGACAATTTTCCCTGAAGAACCAAGGACTCACCCAAGTGCATAACCGAGAAGACAGCGAGAATTCTGTTCACCATCATGCTGCATGACTCCATCCTCATCGGAATGGCCTTCCTTGCTGAGCACTGGAGGGTGGAACTGTTGTCGGTACCAAGGGACGCTAACGTGAAAAACCCAAATACGATGTCAATAATGATTGACTTTCAGGCCTTGTATAATTCATGGTGAGCGAGGCCCATGTTCTTATTCAGCACCCAGCATCCCTCAGTGCTCCCATGCAGTGAAATTGAAAGTCAATGAGTTCAGTGAGTAGAATAAGTCACCTGAGTCCTATGTGTCAGCAAAAAGTCCGGCCACAGTGTTCTCCAGAGTTTGGTATTAAACAATTTATTTTACTCAACCTTAGATACCTGGATTTCGAGATACTGATGGTTTTTATTTCAAGAGGCAGGTGGAAGTCAGTCTCGGAGTGGCCCTTCCCTGTTTCCTGTGTTAAGTCTTAGCTCTGCATGGACGTGTCACCGACTTGCAGCACTATTGTGCACATAGTATAGSCATCGATGGCCCAGCAGATAGAGGCCTTCAAGAGATCTCTTAAGCCTTGGATGACTGAGCTGAGAGAAAATGTAAGGGGTCAGGGGCACTGCTGGTGGGACCTCAGGAGCAGCACAGAAGGGTCCCACATTTAAGGTCAGTACTGATCAKGAAGAAGAAAGGCAGGAGGGCATCAGGTTTGTGAAGGAGAGCTCAAGGGTGCTGTGCGAATACTGACGGCATAGAGGCAGCTCAGAAAATATTTTACAGGCAAAATCTGGCTTGTAAGGTAAGAAGTTAAAAGGTGGAAAKGCTTCTAGAAACATGTGTAGGATGAGTCAGACTGCTAAAGCTGCAGAACATGACTGAGAAAGCAGTATAAATAAGAGAGATATGTGGTATCAGGCATTAGAGAACACCGGGTACCTGTGCAGAAAGTTTGGGCTTCATCTMTAGCAAGTGAAGCTTCATCTAAACTAAAAGAGAATCTGACTGCTTTGTTGATGTTGTTTTTTTACTAAACAAAGACTGTGGGGAAGCCAACAAATAGAGTGCATATGTGGGCTGAGGCACCTGAAAAATAACATTTCTGTGTCCTCAAAAGAAGGGCCAGACAGAAGCTGACAAAGTTCAGAGGGTAAGCAGTGAGGAGTAATGTAAGCAAACCAAATCCTATCTGCATGAGGCTTGGAAAAGCATGATGGAGTCTGTCAATGAAGCAAATTACGGTTTAGAAGAAAGATTGCTATGTAGCAGGTCTATGTAGAAGGGCTGAGAAAGAAGATATCCAAGCTCAAGGAGATCGGGATCCCAGCAAAAAAAACTAGTTTTTACCTCTTTTCAGAGTGATCAGTGTAATAACTCGTGAGTGAGTCACTCAGATATAGTGCATAATAGAAACCTCCTTTCACATATGGCATGACAGACTGAAGGCTGGAATCATAATGGGATTGAACACAAAAGTAATACAAGACTTATTTTGTACTACCTTTATATGTACTATGTGCAATATTAGAGTATTTTCTATTAGAGATTAATTTACTATCAAAATTAAGTTAAAGGACCAGAACACCTAAAGTGATGAAAGAGTGGAAGAAAACGGCAGCACTGCATTTACAAGGAGATCAGGTCAGCTAGACTCACACGTGAAAGAAATACAGGTGCAGGAGCATGACAACAGCCATGCGCACCCTTGAAGAAGAAATAAATGGCAAAGACACAATCAGAGAAAATTTGTGAATTGYCTCATGCAAAACAGAAGAAACATCCCAGTTCCAGAGATTATTTGCGTGAGCCATTTTCTGTGGAAACAGTAAAAGGAAGGAGTCAGTGCAGACAGTTGGAGACCATTTCCACCAAGATGGGGAGGCAGTGGCCAAGCATTTGGCTTGGGCTGTGCTGCAGAATAAAGCAAGCAGCTACAACAAGACACTTGTGTGTATCACAATATACTTAGAAGAATCAACTGTAACTGAGAACTGGCATAAGGCCCTAAATAAGATATATTCTTAGGAGAATTAAAGAAACTTAGACCCTGCTGTGATCACTCACATCACCTACTCCTCTGAGATCTACAATAGAGGTCAGCCTCCCAATCTGCAGTGAAATCTGCAAATTAACAGAGGCAGTGCTGGGTTGCAAAGAGTTCAAGTCATTTAACTGGATATAAATCCTGAAGGTTATGGAATGGGCGAAAAATAGCAAAGTTGCTGAATCACACACTACCGTTTTGGTTTATTTGAAAATCTCTGTCTTCCTGTCATCTTATGGCTTCAGTTTGTTCTTCACGTCCTTGCTATCTGGTTATTGAGTGAAACCATGCAACCAAAGCACTGTAGAATTGGTGAACTGCTGACCTTACACAGTTTTGTTGATACAGATTGATGCATCTTTTAAACTTTGTTCTGCCATTTCTTCTCATCTTTCCACATATAAATATCCCCATTTATCCTTCATTCACACTAACGTTTGTATTGTTGTGGCAGATACGTGCAATATGATGATGACCACCTACATGTTACAGGTCAGCAGGGAAAATGATTTCCCATCAACCAGAAATCCTTTCATACACTTTCTCTGCCTGTTTCTTTTGAGCTCTTGTTCACTTCACTTTCCATATTTTTCCTGTCTTTCTGTCTCTTTTTGTATCCCACTCCGTGAGACTACCAGAACTGGCAACTAGGTCAGAATTTTGTAGAYCTCAGTGAATAAGTTTCCTGCTGTGTTAAAATAACAGGCCAGCATCATTAGCTGGTGGCGGTGGCAAACCTGCAGTCTCTTTATACGTAGCCCAGCTGTATCGTACTATGGTACTCATAAATTAAACTGTGCCAGGGGTTCTCAATGTTGCCAGGTCATCGGTCCTGTTAAATTGTTAGAACATTTCCTGACATATTTTTGGCCCAGGACAAACCACACTCTCCTAAGCAATTCCAGGCCTCTACTTAGCTGTGAGCTTGGGCCAGAGACCACTCCCATTAAGCAGCTGGCAGGCAGACAGTTCATTCTGGAGGTTAAGTGAGCTTAATAGTCCAGACCATCCCAGGCCATTTGGCCTGAGTGCCAGAAACAGTCCAGACATATTTGATTTATCAGTACTTCTAGTGAAGGAGAAGCAGGGCTTCCTCCCAAGTGAACATTGATTTCCACTTCATTTTAATTCCCCTCCTTTACGAAACTAGTTTAATTTCCTTCTTGAATTCTTTTAATGATCTTTAGTTCTCCGAGAGTTAGGGAAGTGAGAGCTGAGATACTGACTGGTCTTTTGACTCAGCAGAATGATGTCCACAGGACCAAGCCTGGCCTGCAGAATATCTGTGTCAACCAGAAGCCATCCGTCCCCTGTTCCCTCCAACCATTAAACAGCACAGAGTCCCAAAGGGTGCTGGCTGCAGAGATCCACTCCTGGCTGGCACTGACATGACACTGAAGGAAACTGAAATTAAAAAACCCAGAAACCCAGAAACCGCTCCCAGCGCAGAGCAGGCCGTCTCCCTGTTCGGGTGTGCTCGTACGGCCTTTCATGCGGTGTGGTTTCCGTGTTTTCTTCTCTCGCTCTTGCTTGTGGCTGTGTTTTTGATCTAGCAGCAGCTTGCTTCTGGCAGGGTGCGGAGGGCCTCTCCGCCACCTGCACACGAGTTCCCACAGCCCAGCCTCTGCTTCTGCACCCAGTTTCCCCTTGCACTTGCTGCCAGCAATGAGCTGAGGACCCCAGCTTCTCCTGTCCCCKCACATCAGTTTGGCTTGACTTTGGGGCTCTGAGCTGCTGTTACTCAGCAAAGACCATTTCTGTTTCCCAATTCTAACATCTGAAGCAATGCTTATCATCCTCTCTTCCCACAGAGCAGTTTCTTTTTAAGTGTTCATTAGCTTTAAGCAAACGTATGTGAATGCAGGGCACGGTACGAGACCAAGTGCAACAAAAACATCCAACATAGAGCAACAAAATAGACAGACCTGAAGGTCTGTCACCTCATGGTTCCCACTGTTCCCCTAATCCTCAGAGCATAAAGCAGCCTGGCTGTCACACACGTGCTGACCAAGCATGTTGACCCTGCCTTCATTTCCTGTCAAGTGCCTCCGGSCATTGACAAGCGTTTAAGAGCTGCCTGGAGAGCACCTTGGCTGAGCGAGAGCAGCTGAGTCATGTGAATGGAAATTCTCGATCACGGTTGAGAGCATCTCGCTGCTGGGTGAGCATGGTGGTTAGGGTACCATGTGAGCACAAGCCGAACTCTCTACAGCCACAAATCCTTGTGCTCTGTGTGGAAGTCTCCTGCGATGTGTCTCTGTCCTCCCAATGGCCAAGAAAACAACTATTCCACCTCTGGAGCCCAGGTTGCTTCCTATGACTTATAAAATCTTGCCGCTTAAGAAGAGGCCAAGGCCTGTCTTTGCCTCAGCAAAGCTAGTTTAGTGTCTGAGCTTCTCCCCTCTCTGCTTGCCCTTCTTATTTCCTCCTTGCAGTTCACCACTGCATCATGAAGATGTCTTTCTGAATACAGTGGAGGCTGGGCTGAGCAAACAGTGCTGAGCTGTCCTTCAAGGACAGGCCCTCCATCTCCTCCACAGGTATGTACGTGCATGGCTTGAGGTTCAGGTRTCACTACTGCAACTATTGAAATAAGAACATCAAGCCTTACTGTGCCATTTATTTGATTTGCAGCCCAGGTTGGAAAAGTGCCTATATACATACCAACAGAATCAGCATAACAAAGCAGTGTACATTAGCCCATTCAGAACAAAAATACATCAGTTTTACCTGGGGAATCCGTGAGATACTGTTCCTTATTTTTTCTCTGGGGCTTAGCCGTGATGAACATGAAGTCCTGGTACAAGGCTGTGGCAGAACGGGTGCACACAGCCCTTGGATGCATTGCCCAGGAACAGTAAACAGGAATGTTAAGATGATTTGGCTTGATGGAGATATGACAAATCCTACTAAACTATAGGCAGTTCTGGCAGCCATGTTTTAGAAACATCGGGGAGGATAAAGAGAAGGTTTTTGAGTTGATTTGAGGATAATTTGCACAAAGGATTTAAGAGGGCTGTTTAGTTTATAGAAGAGAAAGTTAAGCAATAACTTGAGCTCAAGCTTTACTTACCAAGCAGAAGAATATTTGAGATGACAAAGGTTGAAGAGGGTTAAACGTCTGAAAGTTGAAAAATTCAACCCAGAAACGAAACTCACGTTTTAAACAGTGCGGTAGCTCATGGGGGGGTAAGGCAATTCCATTTTTGGGGTGTCTTAAATTGAAATAACTTATCTTTCAGCAATAAATTTTCCTTAATCAGTCCTGAGCTAGTGGATAAGAAATGGCATCCTCRGCCCGTGTTGCACAGTGAATCAGTCAGCCTAGATTATCTGAAGAGAACTCTTGAGTCTTAAGACACACACATTTAAGTAGACTTCCCTACTTAGCTAGAGATTGGCATCTTACTGTTTTTCAGGGCTTTTTAAGAACAAAATTACAGCAGATGATAGCAAGTGGCAGCTGATGGAGGGACGCTCTCCAGTGCATTTCATGCCTCTCATCAACCATGCAGAAAAAAGCTTGGGCCACCTTTGGGAATGAGGGGTTACAGGTGACGGACCCTTGTATGGGAAATTTTTTAGAATTATCTGCGTACATGTGTTTAAAACACATGCAAYGTCCCCAGGCTCCACTACTGTTCGAATTTTTTGTAACACTTTTTTTTTGCCGCTCTAAGGGAAAAAGCCAGAGAGAAAAAAAMCTTATTGGTTTAAAAAATAAATAAAAAATAAAAAAGAAGACTTTAGAGAACTGCAGAGCCAGAGGATGTTCAGCAACTGAAGGGTTTAAGATGAGTTTATGCGGGAACTTTAGGTGGGGCAAAAAACAATCCATCCATAGTCCTGGAYGAAAGAATAACTTACGTAGAATAATAAAATGAATTATCACTTAAAAWAAAAAGAAGAAAAATACTCTTTTCAAAGAATGAAAGTTTCCTTACCTCTTTTCATTCCTCTCCGTCTCTGTGTTTCTGTCCTTTGCATTTGGCACCTGCTGTAAATGACAGAACGCAGCTACAACTGACACAGCAGAAGAACGAAAGTTGCTCGACAGATGTCAGCCTTTATGCCTCCTCCTCCTCCTCCTCCTCCTCCTCCTCCTCCTCCTCTCCAGCAAACGCGCTGGTAAGATCTTACTGTCAGTCCGGATCCTCTGAGAGCCTTGTGCTTCTTTGTGTGGCTGGTGATCTTGTGTGTGAACTTGAATCTCTGCGTGAGCTGAAATGGAGACCGTAACGGAAGGGGCTAGAGCACTTGGGGAAAATGAGTGTGTCAAATGGAGAGAGCCTATTGGCCATAGGGGAACTCATGGGAGGCCAGGACAGGGCTGAGGTTCTACACCGGGTGGCTGCAAGCCCATTCTGTCCTGCTGATGAGGAAGCTCGCAGTCTAGCACGTTGGCTGAGCTGCTCTCGCTGCCGTCAGGACATAGGCCAAGACTCCGGCAATCACGAAGAACCAGCCAACCTCCATGGCCCTGCCTGTCTCTGTGCCGCTGCTGAGCGAAGTCATCTTAGAAGGGCGGCCTACGGACGCGTCTTCTGGGGACTGCACTGGGTAATAACAAAGCTGCTTCACCAGTCCACACAGGTTTTGACCACTGGGCCTACTGGTTTAGAAAAGGCCAAAATTAAGCCACAGGTTAGGGGAAGAAGAGAGGATCCCTAAAGTTTTGCTAGGGGCACCTGTCASTGGAGAATGGCTCCAACTGAGGGTGAGCTGAGAGAATATTTTCTTGGTGTCAGATCTCTCAGGTAATTTATACCACTACTGAATCTCAGCTGTTTCCCTTCTCTGTAGGGCGGAGGAGGGGGCTTTTGTGGTTTTCCACCCGCATTTTGTGTGTGTCTCTGAATCCCAGCCTCAGCCAAGGCGGCGGAAACCCACTGAGCCCCAGACACGGCTGAGATTTCATCTCTGTGCCACCCACTCTTCCCCTCCGTGCATGCACTTGCCCCTTTGCCTGGAAGAGGGGGCAGAGTGACAGAACCAAGCTTTGGAGAAGCAGGACCCGGTAGACGCCACACTGGGGTACATAATGTACCACAGGAGCTGAAAGGAGCGGCACTGACCAGGCCTCAAGTGCATCAGCTAGTCCGTTTGTATTGTTGTATTTCTGGAGAAATATGAAGCTGTCCCATTACAGTGAAAGTCTAGCCTGTGTGAGACAGGAAATGTCCACGCTGGTTCGATTCAAGCTGTGGGACTGTCCGCACTGCCGGGCACACTCACTTTGCCCACATCCAGAGCCTGCGAAAGCCCCATTCTTTTATGCAGCTTGCTGTATCACATCAATATCTCCAAACAGTTTTCAAAAACCTGTGGATGAAAATGTCCCTTCTGGACCCCAGATGGCAGAGCTGGGCTGTCCTGGGAAGGACAAAGCCGAGAAGGTCAGGATGTGATGGCACGATCGGGCATCTTGGGGCCTGGAAAGAGGCACTCCAGGGCACCGACCTGGTGCTTCAGTTTGCATGACACTGAGCTACGTTTTGGTTCCCCAGCATGCTGTAATGCAGAAACACTGGCTTGTTTTTAAACAGTTGGCTCATGTCACTGCAAATACCAACCAGTAATAGCATTCCCTGCAGGGACGAAGCTACCAAAATGCATGGACCCCTTTTCTGTCCAGGGGTGGTTTGCAAGATAGAGCCTCATCATCCAGAACTGTTACACGGGTGTGGTGAGCGACCCTTGTCTGGCTTACAGGTACCTCTGGGGCTGGGTTCACAGCATGGAGTGAAACGCTTGCATCGCTTTCATCCATGTATCTCAAAGCACTTTGCAAGCATTAATTAAACATCAGAATCCAGGGGGGTGAATAATATTCATCAGCCAGTCTGTCTTATGAATATAACATTTCTCATAAATATTTAACTACTTTCTAAATTCCATGCGTGTCTCATTTTTACTTCACTAGGACAGTTCCTTCACTGCACCTGTGGGGAAAATGGATATGATCCAGCATCATACTCTGACCCTATGGCAGAATGAGAAGTAGAGCCTGAGCACCACATGCCACACTCCCCTGGCTAAACCTGTGGCTGTCGTGTTTCCCTGTGCTCTCCTCTGCAGGTAGATGCCCTGCCTGCCTTGTGCCAGTCCTCTTGCTCTGTTTGACCATTCACAGTATTCTTGCAAACTGGGGCCAGAGCAGCAGATGCTTGTGTACCTCCATGGGGAGAGAAGGTTTCTAGGTAGTTGTAGAKTCTAGTCTATATGTGCATGAAATCTCTCCAAGAAGGTGTGAAAATGAGAAACAAAAGGCTTCAATACACAGATGTTGAGAAGAAGCATTTATTGACTCCAGTGGAAAGTCAAGAAATGCCCAGAGAAGGT
This sequence comes from Eudromia elegans, assembly GCA_003342815.1. Taxonomy (NCBI): domain Eukaryota; kingdom Metazoa; phylum Chordata; class Aves; order Tinamiformes; family Tinamidae; genus Eudromia; species Eudromia elegans. The sequence goes on along the minus strand of PTEX01000367.1, from coordinate 138,196 downwards.
TCTTCATGTAAGACAAGTTCCCAGTATTTTAGTGGCAACTAGGAGTCACCTTCAAACACCCGAATGTCAGCAGCTTCAGAGACCGGGAGTTTTCTCTTTACAGTGRAGTAACTGAGGCTTATTGAGCTTTGAGGGACATTGCTGCTGCTAGACGTGGAGAGCCAGGCAAAAGCAGTCCTCTGGTAAGGAAGCCTTGTGACTGCCCCAAGGTTAAATATCTCTGACAGCAGGGCTACTTCTTGATTACTCTGGGTAGATCTCTTTAGGTACTTGGAGTATCTTTGAGGGAACTTAAAAAAGGAAGARATGAATCTCTAAACAGACATTGAGTAGGTTCATTTAGTAATAAACCTACCAAAGTAGGAAAATCAGGAAATCTCCAGAGATGTTCTTTGCAAGGGAGGTGGCTGCTATGCTCTAGTGTGCATTACGAAGTCTGATGGTGAAAGAGTTGTCACATGTACTGGTATTTTAGGGATTGCTCAGTAGAACAAAGAGAGAGAGGAYTGGGGAACCATTAACTGACAAAGCATTTTGTTAAAAGTGAGRAGGAGTGAAGTGATCCTAGATGGAATCAAACAGATGTTGAAGAAGTTTGCCAGAAGTATAACATGCAAAAGGGAGTTCTTAAGAACCTGTGTGGGACTCATAGAAACATAGAATCATAGAATGCTTAAGGTTAGAAGGGACCTCTAGAGGTCATCTAGTCCAACCCCCCTGCACACACAGGGTCTCCTAGAGCACGTGACACAGGGTGGTGTCCAAGTGGGTTTGGAAGATCTCCAGAGAAGGAGACTCCACCACCTCTCTGGGCAGCCTGTTCCAGGGCTCTGTCACCCTCACTGTTAAGAARTTCTTCCTCAGGTTCCTGTGGAACTTTTGGTGCTTCAATTTTTGGCCATTTCCTCTAGTTCTATCACTGACCACCACTGAGAAGAGGCCAGTCTCATCCTCCTCACTCCCTCCCTTGAGGTACTTATAGACATTGATCAGATCCCCTCTCAGTCTTCTTCAGGCTGAATAGGCCCAGCTCTCTCAGCCTTTGCTCATAGGGCAGATGTTCCAGGCCCCTAATCATCCTCGTAGCTCTGTGTTGGACTCTCTCCAGCAGCTCCACGTCCCTCCTGCACTGGGGAGCCTAGAACTGCACACAGTACTCGAGGTGCGGCCTCACCAGGGCTGAGTAGAGGGGCAGAATCACCTCCCTCGACCTGCTGGAGACGCTCTTCTTAATGCACCCCAAGATCCCATTGGCCTTCTTGGCCACGAGGGCACACTGCTGCCTCATGGTCACCTTGTAGTCCACCATGACACCCAGGTCCCTCTCTGCGGGGCTGCTCTCCAGGAGGTCGGTCCTCAGCCTGTAGGGGTGTCTGGGGTTATTCCTCCCCAGGTGCAGGACCCTGCACTTGCCCTTGTTGAACTTCATGAGGTTTCTCACTGCCCAGTTGTCCAGCCTGTCCAGGTCCCTCTGGATGGCAGCGCAGCCCTCAGGGCTATCAGCTGCTCCTCCCAGTTTGGTATCATCAGCAAACTTGCTGAGGGAGCACTCCATCCCTTCCTCCAGGGATCTTGCTTATCACTTTCTGATCTTGTTTATTATTCTCATTAATGACCTTGGCAAAAGAAAGCAGGGAGAAGCTGGTGCAATACGTATTGCAAAACTAGGAGTGTTTCATTGGTGTGAAGAGGGTCTGCAGCATCRCACTGAAAGCACTGACTAACCTTGAGGCTTGCAACGTTAAAGTAGGATACAACACAACAGCAAACAGTGTGAGATTGTACTTTTGAGGAGGAACTGTGATRATTTTGGCTTTTATCTCCTGATCTGAAAGCAAAGGGAGATAAGTAACTGGTTGTATGATGCGATCACTGGATAGCTGAGTCACCAGTATGTGAAGAAAGACGAGAAGAGATGAATGCATTTGATAAAGCAATTCAATAGTGGGGGGGGGGAAACATTTGTGAGTGTTTTGACACTAGATGGCAGCACAAACCCGGGTCAAGACAAGAAGGCCCCTCCAGGGCAGGGCCAGAAAGTCCCGCAGAGGCTCCCGTGCGCCCTGCAAGGCTGATGCTCGTGCCCAGTTTGGRGGGAGATTTGAAGGGCTGCCTGGCAGGGGGGACGGGATGGGCCTCTGATAGACCCCGACATGGTTTGGCCTTAGCAAAGCTTGTTARTTTGTTGCGGACCTTGTTGGGTGCCTATTCCTGAGTGCAAAATCCTGGGCTGCCTTCAGTGCAGGGGTAAAAAAAATGTGGATGATGACAAGAGAGGAAGAGACAGGATGYTCATAAGAGAAATATGAAAAAATAAAACAAAAAATAAGGAGCCCTTCTCAAAGTTACCTTTGTGCATCATGCCCTGCTGATTTCACTGGTACAGTGTCCTGTGTTCCCTCCTTCCTCAAGATCCCATCCCTTCCTCGGGTGACAGTGACACCATTTCACAGATGCAGTTGGAAAGGTTCTGAGGGCTGAAGAAYGACTTCTTCAGAAAAGTCTGAGAGGCGAAGCATTGAACGTGGAGGTGAGCAAGGGAGTACCTAGGAGCAGACCTTCCTGCAGGAGCAGACGAACATGGCRGTGTTAACAGCTATGTAATGACTATCCCAGGTGCTTTGCATCTCAGTCCTTGGCACGGACATAGTGCTTGTGACAAGAAAGTTTCTTTAAGTAATCTGGTTCAAAAGAAACTTGGAAGCAAACAACCCCGGATGTTTTGCTTTTGTTCACTGCTGCATCAAAGTTTCAAAGTTCAAATAGAGTAGTGAGGCAGGGGGGKTTTTTTTGCAGAATTTGTGCTGGGTATTTTCCCCATCAATTTGCTAGGCAAGTATAAACCTCAGTGTACTTTAATTTCCTAGGTCATTCTAATCTGATTTTATTTTTTTATAACCTTTAAGTGGCTTTGTAGTATGTACACAATAGATTTGTACTTCCCATTTTTTTCTTTATTAAATGACACTCTTTCCTTGTGCTTCCTTAGCGTCTTGCTAAGGAAGCACATTCAGAAATCTGGATGCAAAGCACCTGGGCCTAGTTCTCATTGTTTTTTGTGATAGTATTGGTCTTTCTTTTCAGGAAAGCTGAGTTTGGAATTAAAGATCCACTTCCCATTCCTTTTGGCTGAATCCAGTTGTAGGCTTAGTATTTTCTTTTCTCTCTTTAACTGCTCATCTCTGCCCAAAGGAATACCATTGAGTTCCATTTTTTTAAATTATTTTTGGTTTGGTTGGTTTGTTGTTGGTTGGTTTGTTTTGGTTTGTTTTTATCTTCAGGATTTCTGGTCCACTCTGGTCCACTGAAAGCATTTCTTGTCCAGTCTTTGCACCTTTGTCTATATCCTTAGGGAAATCTATTACAGCTCTTTCTCCAGCATCACATTTGCTTTGGGATAAATTTCCAGATGAGAGGCTTTACTGTATAGCCTCTTGGTCCTTCTACTTTAGCTATACAGGCTTGCCTTGAGTCCTCTACTGTTCAGAAAAATGTGCCTGCTTCCTGGTGTGGCTTTGACTCAACCTTTAAACTTCAGCAAYTGTGAGGCAGAGTTAAAGATCCTTATGGCCATAGAGAGTCCTRCATTGGTGGCAGCTGGCTTTAGAATATGTTTTTCACTTCCATTCATGCTGTATTTTGTTGGTAATGTTCACTTGMATGGAGTCCTCTACTGGTTAAAGAGGCAAGACYGCAATATCTGTAAATCTTCAGATGTTGTTCTTGGGAACTCCAGGGCTTGTAGTATRGCACAAATACAACCACATGTGAAGCCTCATAGCCTTTGTAGAAGGTCTCACCCTAACCGACATAGTTTAGCCACTACAACACTGTTGTCCTTTTTAATCACAGAGAGGACAATCCCTCTCCTCACAGAAAGCAGCTGCAGGATTGCTACAGAAATTGTAATGAATGTAGAGATGTCTGCCATACACTTAGGTTTTATAGAGTATTTGTCTATCACTAACCATGTGCATGCCTYTCTCTGGTCGAGCTGCCTCCAGGTATCCGTTCTTGGTGAAGAGTCATGAAGCAAGAGTGAACTGTGTTACAGTAAATAACTTGKTGCTCAGCTCGAGGTTTGCACCTTTGAACAGTTACTACCTTCTCTTTGCCCCCTTGGAGCTGCAAGGCTCACCAGAGCAATGGATTGATCCTATAGCAGTGTGAATGAGATGGCTCTGAAAGTGGCTAAGAGGTGGAAGGCTAAGAGTGGGGTTAAACTGCCGGCTGTCATCCGAGGAAGCAGTAAGGACCAAAAGTATCTGCAGCAGGACGTGAGTTGCTAGTGTTCAAGGAGGTAAGCAACAAGAAGGCCAAATCTATATATGACATAAAATTATTCAAATTTCTCAGGAAATGAGAGAATGACAAGAGCTTTGGAGACATCTGAGAAAGCTCCTTGGTAACAGGAAAGCCAATGAAATTCGACATCACTGTTTGCAATGTCATCTATCTGGAAGGAATAAGTAAACTGTGCAAATACTTTCAGGCTTCATTTTACTATAAAGGTACCAGGTCAGGGAAGAACCCTAGGCATCTTGACAGATACTTTATAGAGGACACAGTGAACTTGGTAAGAACTTGCTGTTCAGTGGGGAAATGCAAACAGAAAAGCAAATAAGGCATCAGGAGTTGTAAAGTGCGAAGCAGAAGCAGACGAGGCAGGAAATTATACTATGCCTTTGTGTAAAAGAGCAGTGTTCCCCTATCAAACTACTATTTCAGAGCAGAGAATCAAAGGAGAGGTGCCAACACACAGAAATGGGTCTGAATAAACTGTTAGGAAGGAAGTCCCCCAGATCTGGGATTTTTACATGAAAAACACTGAGTTGGGAGGGGATAGGCAATAAGAAAGAGGGATGTGTTGTAAAATAATGACCAGCCACAGGAAGGTAGATTGGGAACCTCTTCCAGACGRTGTTACAGGAGAAATCAGTTGATGAAAGTGCAAGAGTTCTGAGGAAGCTGTAGAGGAACCTTTTCACGTGATGCATAAGCAGACTCAGAACTCATTGCCAGAGGAAGCCAGAGTACACGCGATCAGGATTAAAAGAGAGATCAGGAACACATTTGAATAATGTGAGCATCCAGGCTTATAACAGGTAATGCCAAAAGTATTAATTACAGGAAGGGAGAGCATCCCATGAGAAGAAAGAGCTAATGCTGTCAGACTCTGAGAATGTCTGACTGCAGTGGGAAATTCCTCTTCTCCATCTCTGAAGCATTCTGATCAGGACACCAGCAGAGAGAAACAGGTGGACTGGATTGATCACTCCAGCCTGGAAAAAAAAAAAAAAAAAAAGTGTGGCAATGTGGCAGCCTGTATCACTTTATAGGAAGATGTCCAGCAACAGGCTGGACCTCTCTTCCCCTCTGTTCTCCTTTCTTCTGCCAATCTCAGCTAMACTTCCAGTGTCTGTTTGAAACTGCATGGGATGATTGAAACAAACTGTTCAGTCTTCTGATACATTTCTCCAGAGCAGAGTAAAGAACTTGATATTGCTTTAAGTAAAATGTATGTCTGGCTGAATAGCTAAACATCTGTGGGGTACAGGTGTGCTACTCAGAGTGGTTAGTTGGGACTGCTTGGGTGCTTCTCCAGTACCTGCAGTGAGGTGAGGGCTGTACAGCGAGAAGATTTGTTGGCTTGCCTGCTGAAATAATGAAAAGATGACTTGGTAGTGAAGCCTTCTACTCAAGTCAATGGAATTTCCCTTCCTAAATATTAAGGGTTTATTATTTGGGCTACGAAGATGATTAGAGGCCTGGAACATCTGCCCTATGAGCAAAGGCTGAGAGAGCTGGGCCTGTTCAGCCTGGAGAAGAGAAGACTGAGAGGGGACCTGATTAATGTATATAAATATCTCAAGAGAGGGAATGAGGAGGATGGGGCTGGCCTCTTTTCAGTGATGGCCAGTGATAGAACTGGCCACAGTGATAGAAGTGGCCACAAATTGAGGCACCAAAAGTTCCACAGGAACTTGCGAAGGAATTTCTTAACAGTGAGGGTGACAGAGCCCTGGMACAGGCTGCCCAGAGAGGTGGTGGAGTCTCCTTCTCTGGAGATCTTCCAAACCCGCCTGGACACCACCCTGTGCCACATGCTCTAGGGGACCCTGCGTGTGCAGGGGGGTTGGACTAGATGACCTCTACAGGTCCCTTCCAACCTTAAGCATTCTGTGATTCTATGATTCTAAGGGTTTTATTTTTGGACCGATGCAATGCCTCCTTGTTTGAGAAGCCACACTCTAGTGTGGGCAGGGAAGCCTTATGGGMAGGGAAGAGAAGCTATGCAGGATACTCTGCTAGAGTGAATTTCTTCTCAGATGGCACACCATTACTGTTCAGGGGTGATACAGCAGCCCTCTGTAACTGTTTAGCCAAGAAGTGAAGAGGATTTTTCTAAGATTTCTTGGTGGTGGGAAATGGGATCTGACAGGTTCACTCTTACATTTAAGGCCTCAGCATCTGAGGAGAGTGATGGAGATTCCTCACATGAATGGGAGATCCATAATGAAAATGGTGTGAGGACTAAGGATGAATGAATGAGCAGGGAGAGTCAGAAAGGGAAAATATGACTCAGCAGCAGAACGAAAATAAGAGACTGAGTTTGTAATTCATTCTTCTTTAGTGGCATTTGATTTGACCTTCCTTCCCCAGCCCTGTGTCAGAAATTATCTGTCAATTTCAGTAACACAGAAGCAGAAGACAGCAAATTTCTTAGAAGCCACTTCACACAGAAATACACCCAGCACTATCAGTAGGCGCTCTCGTCCACAAGCACACACCAGGACCAAAGGGGTTTTTGACTGACTGATTTATTGGTGGTTTCAAAATGAATTTCTAATAAAATAAAATGCTCAAAATTTACACCATGTGCACCCCYACACTCTGTGGGGTCTCCTCTGCCACTGAATGAGTGCAGGAGCAGGCCAGTGTAGAAAGACGGAGAGGACAGTGGGCAGCAGGGAGAAAAACACCCGTTRGAACTAGGAGAGCTGGTTTCCAGCCATCTTGCCCTTTTAAAGCCCTACCAAAGAAAGGCTGTGAGAGAAGGCAAGAAAGAGAGGCAAAGGATAAGAGAAAGAAGTGAAACAAGCAGGCAATAGCTGCTGGTTCAATAGCTCCAAAGCCTTTGTGCTGCCTGCTACCTTATTGCATCAGGGACTCTCAGCTTGCCCTGGTGTGCAGCTTCCAACCTCTCAGCAGGTACAAAGCTCCCCTGGCATCCTGCTCTGTTCACACTGCCCCTAGACCCTCTTGTAAAGTCTGCATGGTGCCCCTCTCTCTGCAGTGTGGCACACAGAGTCTCATCCTCCCATGCAGACTGGGCCTGGCATSCCTGATTCCATCAACACTCAGTCTGCTGGATCCGTTCTTCCTGCTTCTCCTCCACCTCCTTCTTCCTTGGCACCTTGACTGCAGCTATCCCTTCCAGCGCTGGGAAGGCAGGGGATCGTACCTGAAAGGGAGAAAAGGGGCAACATCAGCCATGGGAGGGAGGTAGCCTGGCTCTAGTCAGGGCTTCCCCCTAACACAGAAGACAATCACACTGCTAAAACCCACAAGGCTCCCGTTCCCTCCTAGAGCCAGGGAAGGATCCATTCCCGCTTTCTGACACAAGTGGCTTCCTCTGGGGAAGGCTGGCTTGATGCTACACTCTCTGATGTGTAATGGGCATTGGGAGTGTTAAAGACAGGCCACTTTTAAGAGGGGTCATGGAAAAATCTAGGCAATGGTTGGGCCATTAGTTGGGTTAAATAGTATCCAAGATTTTGAAATATTTTTTTCAGAGAAAGAATAAATCAAGCATGAAGGTAAATGGGAAATAAAAAGCAGCTAAAGGTAGATCTACCTTGCTACTTTGCTTTAACAAGAGGATTTCTAGACAAGGAAAAGAGGTAGATCTGATGACTCCTGGTGACAATAAAGCATATGGTGCCACTTGAAAAATTAATACAATTGAAAAGACAAGATTAGTAGAACTGTGTAGTAGATATGGTCTTGACTAAGAAAAAGGGACTTGGATAGTGCTGATAGGTTTCTGACATGCTGTGGAGAAGAGATAAGGACAGGTCTTCGAGGATGTGTTGTGGAACCACTCATTAATGACATAGAAAGTGTGAAGGTGCTAATGAGTTCTGCATATGATACAAAGTTGAAGAGCATCATTCAGAAGAAAGAAAATGAAAATGTCACCCAAGAACCAAATATTTTAGGGGAATGGAATAGTAAGATGAATGACATTGAATTAAGTGCAAGAGTACCAGCTGTAAAGAGGTTTGTTCAGGAGATCAGAATAGGAATTCCTATTGTGTGGGCAGTACCCAATCAAAGGTTATCTGTGAGTTACCAGTATTAAATCAATGCAAGAAAAGCAATAGTAGCCTTAGAGAATGCCAAGCAAATGTTTCCAGCAGAGAGAGAGGTGCTAAAGCCTTTACACAAGGCACCACAGCTGCACACTTGCAAAGGATAAGCCCAACAGGAATATGGGGCAGAGAAGTGTGGGGGGGCCAGTTAAGGGACAGAGGGCCAGCACTGTAACTTGCTCTCTTGGCAATGGAAAACTGGGGTGGCCTGTACAAATGCTTTGAATGGGTAAACATGCTGGCTGATTTCGATCCCTTTCCTGCTAAGTGAGAGTTCAGTCACATCTCTGAGTTCTTAGCTCTTGAAGAGCAGTTCTGATTGTTTTGTCCAACTGTCAGCCTTGTATTATTTAGAGAATCACCCAGGGATCTCCAGGACCCCACATTTCTGCTTCTGCTTGTCCTTTACAATCAATGCTAATTAAGGACTGAATGACAAAGAACCTGTAACAAATCATACTGCTGTCAACCCCAATGTTAAAAGGTCCATCTTTCTTCTATCTGGATGCTGCTTATTTCAACTTCCACCCACTAGGTTTTGCTGAGAATTTGTGTTGCTGCTCTCATGTCTCTCCTCTTCATGTCATGGCAGGTTCAACAGATGGAACTCTCTCACCAGGGCAAGATCCTCTCGACTTTTGATCATCCTCGATGCAGTAACCTGATAACTGTAGTGGTCAGCTGGACCCCCACCCTGGACAGCATCACTCTGAGTATAATAGGAATTTCCAGTTTGGGCCCTTCCCAAGAAACTAAGTATAAGACATCTGCAGTAAGATGTCAGAAGCAGCCAATTGAAGTGTGAGGACTGAGCCAGCAACAACATATGCTTATGGAAGTCACTGTCTAGGGACTGGTGAGTAAACACTAATATCTGTCCTTATAGAGCTGCAAGAGATGTTATGAAGCGTGGGGAAAGATGCTTTCACTGTAAGGAAGAAGTTTTCATAATCTTTTGCAAAGACAACTGTGAAGATGAGTGAGGAGGCTGGATCAGCTAGATACCAAGAGAGCGATAATTGACACCCACTTCTCCTCTCCGTTCATCTATTAGAGCTGCAAAAGGATGCTGTCTTGGTCTGCTTTGAGGACGCCTCTTTCCTCCCTGCCACTGCCCAGCCAGTATTCATTTCAGAACCCAAGATGCATCCAAGTAGAGACAGTGAGAGAGGCAGTGGGATGAGTTGTTTTCTTCTGTGCAAAATTAAGTTGCCATGAGAGATCCCTAAAAGATAGTTTTGAAGGGGAAAGTTGCCARGGAGTTCAGGTAAGTGGTAATGTGGCTGCCCATTTGTTCTCACATTCCCTTCTCTGGGTTGGAGACACTGATCACAACCCCACACCCTGTAATGTACCAGCTTTTCCCCCTTCTTGTGCTACCTTGTCACAAAATGACAGTCTCTTAATAGAGACATCTTATAGGAGATTAAAGCAAAGTCCAGAGATTGGGCCATGGAAATAATAAAGATATCAAGCATTTGAACTATTCTTTCATCAGGAAACAGTTCCGTATTCCTTAGGAAATAGGGTGGGTTTTGTTGCTGTTGTTGGACAACAATATTCTTTTGCTTTATTGACGATGAGTATTTTTCTACATTGAGACTGACCAAAACGCAGTATTTTCTTAGAAATAATTTTTTTTGTTTTCGCAAAGAAATTCATCCTGTCAAAACCCACACCTTTAAATATTCTTACTTTTGAGATGTCAACTCTTTTCCAGAATGGTCTTGAATGTGTAGGATTTGAAAGCCTATTGTCTTGTTTGATGTTTAAATTTAGAGGTACGGGCTTCTAAATGCCTTTTTAAGTTTTTTTCTTGTAGTCTGTAGGAAGGGATCGGCACCAATTTGGCAAACTGAGCATGCAAAAATAAATCACTTGAGTTAGGTGGAAAAGGTCAGGTTCTAGAAAAGTTAGGCGGCAAAGATGGAGACATGAATGAATTCTAGGAAATGCAACACAACACTTCTGGAAATGACTGGTCCAAACTCTTTGTAGAAATGCTGAAACTTTAAATGGAACAATGTCCCTCAGGGMAGGGAACATTGTGGGGAAGTCAGGAGAAATTCTCTGCTTAGAGGACAGATCTTGAAAACAGATCTCTGTCTCAGATAGAGAGGTCTAGAAGCAAGAGGTCCTGGCACAAGCAGTGCTTTGAAAGGTCTTGGGCCTTCTTGTGGAGCAGGACTATATATTATACCAAAGTAGTCAGATAAAGATGAAGAGAGAGGACATCTACCAAAGCTTGGAAATAACCTCTCATCTTTAAGCATGGCTTCATCTATGTAAGGATAAATGAAATATTCTCTAGGGTTGGAGACTATGATGTGACTGTTCCCTAAGGGTTCTTATCCCTCCTCCGAAACTTCTGATGTGCTTCCCAGCCCCAGTCAAGCCCTGCGAGTTAGCCAGACCTGCCAAAGGCCAGGATAAAACTTACACATCACACACATGACCCYCTCAGCAGGGTGCCTGGGCTGCTTTCCTCCTTGGCGTCCCCACTCATCCCCCTGCTGCCATTACCCCAAGACGCTACATAGCTGAATCTACTAGTACTCAGGAGAGGGTCAAGTAAGGAGATACAGGAAAGCTGATAGAAGTGGGGTAATGCATACTTACCCTTTTCTGCAGGGCCAGAACCAGAATACAGACTAAAAGCAGGAGGAAGAGGATGACTGTGAGTCCGAAAGTAACCTGCCCACTGAAAATGGTGGGAGGGCTGGAGAACCGGGCACCTGTGAGAGGAACAACAGTCAGAAAGGAGGGTAGGGGAGGGTTGCGTTTGTACTGGAACAAGGGTGCSACTGCACAGAAGCAAACTAGAAAAGGATGCAGGGAATTGAGAGAAGCAAAAGGAGGATATTGTGGCTGTTAAGCCGGGACGGTGATAAGAGTGATCTGTACAGTCAAAAATGAGAAGGATGGAATAAGACTGAGAGATGAGAGGATACCAGGTAGTTAAACTGGGTGAGAAGAAGGAATGCAGTGCAGGAGATACAGTACCCACAACCAGCAGTTCATATTCCACTGCTGCTAGTCTTCCCTCTGGGCCATGTACACTGCATTCCCATGTGCCCATATCCCGCTGTGATACTTGGGGTATTTCCAAGGCACGGCCTGTTGGAGATGCTTGGCGCTCTGGGTTACTGGAGCTGGCCATAGCCAGATTGTTTTTACTGGGAGATGAGGTGAGGTGCTTCCACTGGAAGCGTTCATGTCCCTGGGGATGTGTGACGCTGCAAGTGAGCAACAAGCGAGCTCCCTCAGACACGGGTCCTTGGATGCTTGGGGTGACTGAAACAGAAGAAAAAAACCAACAACTAACTTCAAGAAAAACAACAGGCTATCATACATCTCCTCCTCCCTCTTTTTTCTATGGCATCCCTTCTTCATTACCTCCTCTACTTAATTTGCTTTTTCTTCCTCAGTCCTCAAAAAGAATAACCAAGCTGCCCCGTAAAAAACCTGCCTCCAACAGAATCCAGTGCAATGCAATGCCCTGAGTAGGGACCTAGTTTCCCGACCCGCGATAAGAAACTATGGAGAAGAGCAACCTACAGTCGCTGGGCTGATGTGCAGAGAGGTTTAACTGCAAGCAGTGAAGGACCCCAGAGAGACCAAGCACCTTTGTGTCTCTCTCCTCACCTGTAACTACTGCCAAGGTCACGTTCCTGCTGATTGTCTTGCTGCCAACAGAGATAGCACAGCAGTACTGCCCCGCATCACCTGGACCCACCACAGACAGATGAAGGGGAAAACTTCTACTGCTCCAGTTCTTAAAGAAGTCCCAGGTTTCTAAGGGTCCTCCTGCAAGGCGGCTCCACTGGGCTTTTATTCTGTTGATCCCAGAGGCTCTGGGCAGGTAGCTCAAGGTGCATGATAGGTCAGCCGCAGAGCCAGCTGCAGCATAGACTATAGGGTTGACTGCGCCATGAAAACCTGAGYGAGAAAGAGCACAATGTGACAGGGTGAATGGAAAGAGCCCTGCAGGAAGGTGAGACGGAAGGGATTTTAGCCAGGGAGGCAGRGGCAGGGTGGGAGTTTGAGAATTGAAGCTGCTGCAGCTAGTCCGTGGCCACACCAAAGAGAGCTATGGGGGATGCTGGAGTGGTAATGCAGAGACTGAACTCACCTAGAATTTGCAAGTTGTGTGTAACAGAAACAATCTCATTATCAGAATATCTGAGCTTGCAGTGCCAGAGACCTGAGTCACTCACGGACGGATGGAGGATGGACAGAGTCCCATGTAAGGAGCAGAGATTTCCAGAGCTGGAGATCTGCTGCCCATTGTGGAACCAGCACGTCTCCACAAGGCTGGCCCGGTGACTAGAGTTACAGCTCAGCAAGAGTGGCTCATTTTCTACCACAAAGCCGGGAGGATTGAGGGTTACTGCAACAAAAAGAAAAAGGAAGGAGAGAGCTAACATTACAGGCTGTCCACCGAAACATCTCTCTGTGTGCCTACTGTCCTAGCTTTGCCCTCAAACAGCCCTCTCCAGAGCTCTGACAGCAGGCAAGAGGAAGCTGTGTGCATTCAGGCATCGGCTCCCATTYGTTGTGCCAAGCGCAGCATCCCCACCTCCTCCTTACAAGCTTGCCAGTAGCCAATTCAAGACTCTCCATGGTCTCTTCTGAGATCCATCTTCTCCTACCTGTTACCACACCCAGCTCCASCTGGCAGGTGTGGACCTTGTTGCTGTAGGACACCTGTGCCTCGTACAGCCCCGCATCCTCAGTCCTGACGGGGTCGATTTGCAGGGAGAAATTGCCATTGCGTAAGGCAGGGTCCTGGACTGACACTCGGGGCCTCATGAGCAGGGCCATCTTCCGGAGGCCCGTGTACTCCACCTCCAACACCATATGGGGCTCCTGGTGRGCACTAGAAGTGAGATAGTTGTGTGGGTATGTGCCAGAACCAAACCGGACATTAAGGGTGAGGCCAGAAATTTAGGGATCAGAAAGGAGGTAATGTGGGAAAGGAGAAAAGGGTTTCTAAGTGTCTCCYACCTGCTCTGCAGCTCCCTCAAATACACAGGACCATCTGTGCTGTTACGCACCTTCCCCCATGCCGCTTCCACAGCACAGATGTCTTGTCAGAGAGCTGTTTCCAGCTGTTCTTCAGTTTTTTAGGACTCAGGTAGCAAGGCAGCACTGCCAAATTCCCCTCTCTGGCCCACACTTTCTGCACTCTCTTTTCTTCCTCTGCTCTTCCTGCGAGGATCTTGCCAGCTGTAACAAGACAGAGGATTCAGCAAAGGATGACTAGCAAGTAGAAGTCTCTSCCCGTCTACAGTGGGGACGGAAAGGGATGAATAACACAGACACATCAAGGACAAAGTAACAGCCAGACACAGCTTATTGAACTACCCTGCCCTCCCTTATATGTTCAACCCCTCTTACCATTGAAAACCAGCAAAGTGAAGGCGAGAATCATGTACACCAGCCTCATGGCGACATCCAGGAGCAATGTGGGGCAATGTCTTCACACTCAGTTCAATGCTTGATCAGATCCAAAGCCTTAAGATAGGAGCAAAAATGAGACACGGACAAACAAGATGTCAATGTGGGTGGGTGAACAGAGGGGCTTACTGGGCTTGCTGYTCTCGTGCTCTCTTTCTTTCTGATCAAAGAACTCCCCACATGCCCTTATATTGTGGGTGGGTACCTRATTTCCTCGCATCACTAAGAAGATACGTCATGACCAAGAAACCAATGTAAGTCTGAGGCACGTGAAGACAGACCTAAAGGCAGCAAGAGAGAGAGGAGGGAGGCACCAGAGACACTGTTCTAAGCATCTTTTAGTGGAAACTCTCTGGGTCGCTGTTGTTTTTCTTACAAGTTTCGCTTCTACAGAGGCAGTGGAAAAAGTGTTAAAGACACTTCCCAGCAAGTGCCCTTCATGTTTTTCTTTTATCTTTTACCTTTTTTGGTTTGATTTTTCCGCCTCTCACAGTGTCTCTCAATTAATTGTTTCAGGGCTTTTCAGAATGTCTTTGTCTTTTTTCTCTGTTTTCTTTGTTTTGTTTTGTTTTTCCTTAATTCCTCAAATGTGGCTAATTTWTTGGCTTTTTCCCCTTTGGTCAATTCATAGAGAGCATGAGTATGAAGAAAAAAAAGTGATAGTAATAAGCTAGAAAAACAACAAAAAGATTCTATGGTTAACTCCAAGCAGGGCACCTATGACACATAAACCTAGAAACTAGAAGCAACCTGGGACAGACCTGAATTGATTTTGGAGAATGCAGCAGGGGAAAGAGGAGTACCCAGGAAAATTTGCCAGCATTGAGAAGTGAGAACTGAATGCTGTGACTTTGTGAGGGGTGTGAGGAAGGAATCATCCTTCCTTTGTCATGCTGGGGAAGTACCCCCGAAGTCTGGCACTAAGGGGATTTATCCTAGTCCCAGTGTAGCTGCTCAGTTTTGCATAGGGTAATACATTTCCATTCCTGTGCTTCTTGGGGCCCCTTTCCCTCAGAGAAACCCCACTGTTGTGGCTCACTCTTTCCAGCACCCACTGGCTTTGACTCTTTCAAACTTATTCAGCCTTTTGTGACTAGTGTCAGACATATGAGCCCCTCAGCTGCATATCCTCCAAAAGGTGGGCTGGGGCGTTTCTTTGAGGTGAGGGAAGGAGGTGACTCAAGTGTGGCAGCTTCTCTATTGAAGATTTGTTGCTTGCTCTCTAGTTTTCCTCAGCTGATTGATGAAGGTGGAGAATGCAAGACAGCAAATGGTACAACTCACTTCAGCATTTCCCTGCTGCATTGACCTCTTTTGTCTCTTTTTATTACATAYAACTCTTCAAATTTCTGACAAGTGGCCTCCGTGTATGGGAAGCTGGTGCAATTTACTGTGCTATGATGCTCTGAGAGGAAGGCCAGAGGTCTTGCTAGTAATGGTCCTTCATGCCTTCTGTTCTACACAACACATGAAGTTGCGTGACAGAGGAAGCGAAGAAAAAAAGATGGAGGAGAACTTGTGACAATTGACAGGAGGTGTTTTTTCCTACTCTTCAAGAAAAACAATTTGTGGTGCCCAGTCCAAGCTGAAAGCGTTAGCTTCTCTTTCCCCCACGTCAGCAATGCAAGAATGGTGTGAGTGTGTGGGTGAAGATGAGAAAGAGAAGGGAGTCTGAACCAAAGTGGAGGTGTGCAGGACTCCGCAGCCACGTGCCATCCGTTCCACCTCTTGCCCTGACCCTGCTCTATGAAGGCACAAAGTTCTGCTCCTTTAACCCACCTCACTTCTCACTCTCATCTATTAGCTTCGGCTTCCCAGCATTTTCTTCCCTCTAGTTCTACTGAACTGAGTGAATTCGTGTTCATGTTCTAGGAAAGGCTTCTTTCTTGTATGAATCAGGATAAAGATATATTCTTATCCAGCCACTGCTTCCCCAAAAAGGCACCGTCACAAGGAACTGGTGGAGAGCGTAAGAAAGTGGCAAGAGCTGTCTGGCCCTGGGGGATGTTTTGGGCTGGGGGTTATTACGCTGAGTGAGCATGTTGTGAAATGAAGGTTCTGGAGACACAGTTTTACTCAGCACCAGGCTATCTTTAGCAAAGACACTTGTGACGTTTTTCCCTAACGACCCATTTTAAATGCTGACTCCATTGAATGGCATTTTCGTCATCTCCCAGAACAGGACCCTGTCACAGTAATAACAGTGACCGGAATAAAATCAGCACAGGGCACTGTCTCAAAACGGCCTGCGTGGGCCCCTTTGGGCTTGAGCAGCAAAGGAGCTGATAGGAAAGAGTATGGGACTACGGCAGAGATATAGTGACTAAGGGCCAAGCTAGGACTGGAAGAGGCCAGGGATGGAATATCGAAGCCCAGAATACTAAATACTCCTCTGTGCTAGGCATTAACTGGCTTCTGCCAGGTTCCAGGTTTGTCCTCAGCCTTTGCTTTATGGACAACTTAATATATTGATTTTGTTGTCCTTCTTGGCATGTTGCACTGGTGCAAAATCCACTTATCAAGAAAAAAATCAGAAAACACTGTTTTACAGTATCGTTGAGTTAGTCCTGCTGAAGGAACTTTCCGTTGCATTTCCAGATTTCGGTGGTACCATGTTTTTCTCTGAGTTATTCCACTTGCATGGTTTGGCTCTTGCAACGTCATGTTAGAAGCTARTCAGACTTTTCTGCTTCATGCTGACATTTTGAGGTGCTCTGTAATCYGTTTGCAGACTGTAATCGAGCTGAAACATTGCAGTGTGACTTGAAGACTACGTTGGCAGCTGTACATCTTGAGATAAACTGGTCAGAGGTATGTAAGATAGAGAGCTCTCCAAATGGAGCTCATTTGAAAACATCCTGATCGTTGTTTGTCCAAAGCTAAAGAAAKTATAATGAGCCAAAAGAAACTACAGGCTAATAAGAGATAGCCAATAGCATTGTGCCGAGGATTCAGAAACATTTATTTTCTATATGAAAATACTTGGTGTCCATTAGTCCAGAATGACTTGAGGTAAGTCTTTTTTTTTCCCTTTGTCATAGGAGGAAACGCTTTCTCTGGAAGAGGGATCCCTCAGTGATGTCTGAAATCGGCATGGTGTCTTCTTGGAGTCTGGTAGCTTGTGTTTGAGAGAATAGTTTTTGAGAAGGGACCAAGCAGATAGGTGAGAACGTGTTACAAAGCTGAGTGATCCCAAACACCATGTGCCAAAGTGTGCAGGACCCATTTTTCTGAGGTGACAGATCCCCAAAAGGGATAAGAAGAGGATTAGAAAGATGAAAATTCATATATCCTAGGAGTTCTRGATAAAAAGAAATGTAGCTCTGCAGAAGTACTGCCAGAGGAAGAGGAAAGACTGGCTAAGTGGCATTGGTTGTAGACTCTTTACTTTTGAAAGGTCCTCTTTAGGAGGGCTTGCTGAATGGGCAGTGCCTGAGTCACTGTGAGGCTCTGATATGGAGCCAAGGAGAGTCTAGAGGTCGTCTTCTTCCCAGAATCCCATGGGAACACCCTAAGAAAACACAGTTTCTCATGGGAGGACTCGCTGGACAAATCCACAGCCTCATGCTGTACAGCACTAAAACAAAAGCGACCTCCATGCGAAAGTCCTCTGCAGATCATTACATACCCCAGAAAAAGCCTGAAATAGACATAAACAGCAATGTTGGGTGCTGACGGAAAGCCTGGGCTGAAAGGTCAGTGATTTCTTTTCTAAATGAACTTGCAGCATTTGTGGACATGGTAGAGAGTGCTGCAGGCCTCTTTGGCAGCTAGCACCTTATCTGTAGCTGCAGATAAGTGTATGAGTCTGTCTTCCTACAAAACACCTCCAGGTTCTTCTTCTGAGGARGATACGATGCTGCCGAATACTCTGCGATCATCCACTGCTACCTGTGGGGATGGTGTGCATCAGTATCCTTGGCCAGTATCTGGGTGACAGGGGCCTACTACAAAATCCGGCAAGCTAAGGTTGCTTTCTGATTTACTTCTCTCTTACAGAGTTCATTCCATGCATTTCAGCATGAAGAATATGCTGCAGTCTCCCAAATGTCCCAAGGCTGCACTGGATTTTCTCAAGAGCAAAGAGCTATCCAAGAGCCTAAGGCATACAAGGGATGGGATAAGCATCAGGTGGAAGGTTTCTGTTATGGTGGCCCTGTTATGGTAGYTGAGATGAGCAAGTCAGTTTTCTGAGCTAATGTGCATGAGTATGTGACCATGCAGCACTGTCTGCTACTTGACTGGGAGATAAGGAAGGAGGCAGAGGGAAGGGGAGAACATATTGTCTGAGTGAGGATTTGAGGGAAAACTGGTCTCTTCTACCTGTGGGGATGCCCTGCATTCTCCCCATGGTGTCTATGATAGAAGCTGTATTTGTATTTTCCAGGCTCAGTCATCCTAAAGCCCATCTGGGCTCATCCGTTCAGACACGAGCTGAAAAAAGCTGAGGAACGCCCTAGTAGAAGCTGAACCTAGATCTGAGAGTGAAACTCCCAAAATGTCATCTGTTCTTTCAGGGTGAAGAAGGGTCCTAATGTCTTCAGGGCCCAGGAAAACAAGAAATTCTGGTGCTTGGTATTGGGATAGCCTAAAATATGCATGAGGCCTCTCAGTGTTGACCAGCAAGCAAGTCCTCTGAAAGAGTCATCGGTGCCAGGCCTGGAGAATGGAATCAGGACAGAATGGGAGGACGATGCCGACAGGACAGTCTCCACATGGAGTGAAGTCTGGGCACACGGATTACCCACAGATTGCACATAGACCCCTTTTGAGGTGCAGCTTCTTTGGTCTGCCAGTCTTTCTGTTTTCACAGGGAGATAACACGGCAAGCTTCTCTGAGAGATATTTTGGGCTGGCAGATCTCTGGGTTATCCACAGACACGGATCATGTCTGCTACCCTAAGAACCTCCAACAGATGATGTGAGGAAATATTCGTGCTTTCYTGGGTGCCAGTAGAGAGACAGGGCAATCCAGAAATGCCAGGCTGGGGTCACATTGTTCCAGTTACTCTAAACTGACAAGAGAGAAAGTATATCCCCAAAGAAAAACTGCTAGAGAAGAGAGTGCTAGAGAATGAATGTGCCATTCCTTCTTTTCATGATGCTTGAATCCTCTCTATGTCTTGGTTTTGGCAACAGCATGGGCGTCTCTARTGCAAAAGAGGCATCTGGAACATAGATTTTGGGTGATGAGCATTGCACAGGGCACAGAAGGGGTCTGGCTCTAGGTTGATGCACATGTGCCCTGATGAACTGYGAAAAAGTAGATTTGGCCATTGTGCTATGTTTCCAAGATGCATCATGGCAGGAGAACATGACCCCTTACTTTATGTGCTCGGTGGCTACAGAGGCTACAGGCAAGTGTTTATTAATAGTGAAAATGCTTTTTCTTTTTAGCAAGAAGACAAGATATAAAAATGAAAAGGAGGGAAAAAAGGGGGCATGCGATGCTATTAGAAATGGCTTGGAGATTCACAAAAAAGGAAGGGGACAGCAGTGGTCCTGAATACTGATAAGATGAATAAAGTGACATGATCTGATGATTCACAGCCACTTTGCTTTGATCATAATATGCTATGCTTTTGCTACATGGAGGTAGCAGATTGCATCATTTTGTAAGAGTTTCTACTGTTACACACACACACACACACACACACACACACACAAAGGAAAAAAGATCAAATAAACCCTTTTGTTAGTCACAGAATCACGTAAGATTCTCTGGAGGTCTCTGCTCCAGTTCTCAGCTCCCAACAGGGCTCACTCCAGAGTTAGATCAGGTTGCTCAGAACTTTGTCCAGGTGAAGCTTGAACACCTCTAAGGATGGAGATTTCCCAGCCTCACTGGCCATCTATTGCAGTGTTGAAATACTATCTAAGGCAAAGTTTTTCCTCATGTCCAATAGGAATTTCCTTTATTGCMAGCTATCCCTGCTTTATCTGTTATCTATTCTCTGTGCCCCTCTGACAAGAGTCTAGCTCTCTCTTTTCTCAAGTCACATTGAGGTAGTAGCAGGCAGCAATTAGATTCCTCTCTTTC
Source organism: Eudromia elegans (assembly GCA_003342815.1). Classification (NCBI taxonomy): domain Eukaryota; kingdom Metazoa; phylum Chordata; class Aves; order Tinamiformes; family Tinamidae; genus Eudromia; species Eudromia elegans. The sequence goes on along the minus strand of PTEX01000367.1, from coordinate 118,321 downwards.
CTTCCCTTCTCTTCTGTATGTTGAACAAACGTGCTTTGTCWTATCGAGTGCTCTAGCCCCACAACCTCCTAATGCCAYTTGCTGGACTTGTTCATACTTGCCRGCATCTTACATCTTCACRTGCCGTGAAGACGGCGTTAATCACAGCTGGCTGTGCTCTTGCTTAGGAAGCGGGGTGTACTTGTGGCCTTCATCACTGTGAGGATGCATTGCGGGCTCTGGAGATACCCCTCTTCTCATCACGCAGGAGAATGGCTGGTCATCATTGTGGCACATACCAACATTTTTGTTGGTATAAAGACTGACCCTTACCTTTGAAGGAGGCTGGGACCGACCAAAGAGGCTGGTATTTAAAGTCTATGTAAAGGGGCTTTAAAATTCAAGAGGGCCCTGTCATGTCACAAAGAGGGCTAGGAGAAATCTAGATCCCAAGATAGAGCTCCAAAACACTAAATAATAGGAAGGTCTGAAACAACTTGGTCACTGGGATGCAGTTAAGGCAAATGAATGGTTGTGGGATTTGGGGTTTTTTTTTGATTGTTTGGGGGCAGTGAGTTTTTAAGCTCAGCTTTTTTGTTTGTTTATTCTTTATAACTATCATTTTTCCTAGTGCTCAGAAGTSTCTGGAAATGTGAGCTCCCTTGTTCCAGGTGATTAGAATGTGCTGAATAATTTTCATTTCACTTTAACAGGGTCCTCTGACAGATCTTTTTTCCCCCAGAAAAATAGAAAAGACCAGAAAGCCCTCTTTAGCTGCACAGTGTATGTGAGAAAATAAGCTAAAGCTGCTAATATTTTTGTGTCCTGTGGTACTTCGGACTCTTTGCTGATGAGATGAAAGCATCCKAGAAATTCAGACTTCATCAACCCCCAGTGCTAGGCTGCCACATGATTTGTTTGACATCCAGCTGCTTTCTGAGGTCCATAGCTGTCTTATACTGCCAGAATCTGGTTAGGAGGGCTTCACAACTCTGTAGGCATGACTGTCCCTGGGAAGAAACTGCCTCCTAAGATGCTTGGTTAAATAGCATTAAAATATAAGGTTATGTGTAAAGGAACAAAATATAAGGATCTCATTTCAAGGACAAGATACTTGGGAAAAGAAAAAAATGTCCAAAGAGGGATGTAGCATGATCCAGAGATGTGCAAAAGTGGATCTGAAAGAGCAACAAGATTGTATTGCCTCTGCTTACAGCACAAGTTACTGAAACACATCCRTGATTCAAAAAGGCCATAAAAAAATTGGAAAAGGATTTAAAAGAGTACTACAAGAACACTGAATTTGGGCATGGAGATCTTGCCTTAGAATGTACAGAACGTAAGTAGTTTGAATTATTTTCACTGATTCAGAAGAAGCGRTGATGAGCTTAAACAGCTAACAGTTTTGTTTTGTGCAAACAAAAAGAAATTCATTTCAGATATCATGTAGACAGAAGAATTATCACTAAAGAATGTTGTGGAGGCCAGGATTATAGATGAGTTCAAACAGGGATTAATTTTTGTAGGATCAGTTCCTTTCTGGCTTTTAAATATGACAGCCTAGATATGACTGCCAACTCAGGAGATCCCTTAACTCTAGTTTACAAAAAGCTTCTGTACACACCTTGTCTCTTTCCTTTTTCCTTGGGGATGTAATATTGGCTATGGATATAGCAGAACATTAAGTTCAAGAGGTAATTGATCTAATCCAGTATGACCAACCATTTTTATTTCCATGATATATCTTTGATATTTCTCTCCATGAGGAGAAGATGTGAAATAGTGGCAGTAGAGGAGTGTAACACTCATCAGGGTCTGGAAGTTAAAGCCAATGCTTGACAAGAAATGAGGTGCATGTTTTAATAATTAGACTTTTTATGATGGGAAGGACTCTTGTGGTGAGCTCTTCACTACTTGGAGATTGTTGATTTGAAAATTGGTAAATGGCCTCCTCTTGCTGAGCCTAGAATATATGGCAGGAATGAGTAAGCCAACCTAGATGAATGAAATTATGAGAATAAAGTACTACCTAATTTCATATTTCTCCAGGTTTTTCCCTTACTCACAGTCGTTACTGGTGGAAAGAGTATATGAGCTCAATATATACTCAAAAAAAAAAAAAAAAGCTAATCTTGCTCTGCAAGAGAAGACCAGAGTGGGGCTGAAAAATAGTGGAGGAGCATAATTGCTGGGGACAAGGACATTACTCACAGGGAAGTAGAAGGAAAGGATTCTCTCAAAGGAACCTGGAATCAAATGAACTGAGGCAGTGATGACAGTGGTGTGTAGGTGCAGGGACTTTCCCCTGAGTTTAGGAGGATCTACATACTTTTCCCTAGCAACAGCTGTTGGAGGGCTTACTTCTTTCAGACCTGAAAGAAATTTAAGGATTTCTCTTTTCTGATGTTTTTTATTACTCTAGTTTTCTTTTGTGTGTTGCTTATTAGCTTAAAAGTCACTCTGAAAGACTGGGAAACTCTAGGGTTCTGGTAACCCCCTGTCTGAACTGTAAGATCAGCAGATTAGCTTGTGTACAGGGGAAAAGCTGGATATAATAGTCTGTCCATGTGACAAGCTAGTCCAGGAGCCTTAATAATTGAAAAGGAAGTTACAGTCATACAAAATACTGGCCAAGAATAGTTTTTCAGGAAAATCCCCAAGACCAATAACAATTCCTCCTCTGAGTTGTGTAAAAAACAAAAGTTTGGGGTGGGTGTTAAAAAGACAGAACTCCTAAAGGGAAATCCTTATTTAAGGTTCAGAAGATGACCTGGGAACTTTCCCAGGTGCCTAAGGGTAGGATTCCATAAGCTTCTCTCATGAAGAAACTGATTTGAGAGATTCTCTTCTAAGTCGTGCTTTCCTCTTCCACTGTCACAGTGACTTTCTGCCCTGGGCCACGTCCTCACCCCACCACAACTTGTCATAAAGCAATCTGTCAAGGGGTGGAAAGCACGACAGATGCAGATACCAGGTTTAAAAGAAGGAGAAGAAAAGATGAGAATGTAGTTGGAACAAGGATTAACTCAGATGATTTAAATGGTCTGGTTCCTAACGGCAGTTGTCTTACACCACTGAGTAGATGATAAACCATACTGAGAGTAGAGAGCATAGAAAAGTCTTCAAATTCTACATGTGGAATTACATTTTGAATGTCTGACTGAGCTCTGCGAATGGCTCTGGGAGAAGTGGGTTATCCAGGTAGCATCCCAACTCCAGATGACAGTGAAGCACTGAAAGATTGTCAGATATTTGGGGCAGTCACTCTGCAGCTTGTGGACCTGCAAGCAAAATGCAGAAGTTTGTTTTCCACTCCTCCCCTGCCTGAAATAATTTTTCGACTAATAACTCTAAAAGATCTTCTTCCAAAGTTGCATTGATACCAAATAATAGCACTGCTGTTAGACATCCAACACATTTTGCTAATACCCAACAGAATTTGTAAACAATGAGGAAGATAGGCCCTTCACTGTCTAATGAGTGACAGATAAACACTAAGGCTCTCCCCAAGTGTGGTATTGCTAGAGAATCCAGTAAGAGCAGCAATAACTCAAGTTACTTTGCTGTTCATAGTTTTTCAGCCAAGTAGTTAAACAGATGTTAAATTTGGTGCCACCAGGTGGCACATCATGCTGTAGACCTACCCTAAAGGACTCTCTTGATTCCTCTCCCTCTAATAAATTCATTTGAAAGGACCAAGATATGGTTCACCCTCCAAGCTGAAATAGGTATCAATTTAAGCTAGATTTGGYTGTGATACTCGGTGTCTTGGAATGGTGCTCTGTTTTGACACAAGCAGAGATTTTGAAAGACCAGATTTGGACCTGGCTGTCTCGTCCCGGGAAACACAGAAAAACTCGTTTGTACTGGGTGTCCCCTTGGAGTCTTCACCGCGGAGCATGTACAGCACTGAGATGTTCTGCTGTATAGTAGAAGGAGCACTGCAAGTGTCCACATGGTATACCGGTTCCATCACAGTAGCCTTCCTCTTTGTGAACTGGATTCCTCTCTCTTTAAAGTAAAAGCAAAATAGCACTGGGGAGTGCTGGGCCACCAATAGGAATCCTGCCAATCCTCTGAGCCACAGCTTGACCTGAAATACCTTTAAAACATAGAGAAAGTTTCTAAAATAGGATCCTGCCTTAAAGAGAATCTACAGTCATCATGGCACACGGCCAGCAGTGCTCTGATAAGAATGCTTACTCCTGCATCTGTGAAAGGGGATGCACAGGACCAGACACAGTCTATATTTTCTTTAATTATTAGCAAAATGAATCACAGGGTGCATTTGAACTCTTTGCCATAGTTCATATGCCATATGAACTATGAACCACTTTTCCCAAATTTTTCTACTGAAGCTTCCCTGAAATTTACCTAGTGGGAAACTTGCAAATTCTGAGCTCAAAACTGGGTCTAGGCCTACCATATTAATGTCCTGAAAATGCAGGATATTTGTTGGACCCACATCTGACCTGCCTAGTGGATGAGGGCCTGGTCTACTTAGACTTCAGTAAGGTCTTTGACACAGTCTCCCACTGCCTTCTCCTGGAGAAGCTGGCAGCTCATGGCTTCYACAAGTGGACTCTTCACTGTTTGAGAGGCTGGATGGATGGCCAGGCCCAGAGAGTGGTGGCGAATGGAGTCAAATCCAGCTGGTGACTGGTCACGAGCAGTGTTCCCCAGGGGTCAGTGTTGGGGCTGGTCCTCTTTAATATCTCTGTGGAAAACCTGGATGAGGCGATTGAGTGCACCCTCAGCAAGTTTGCAGACAACAGCAAGCTGGGAAGAAGAGCTAATCTGCTTGGGGTTTGGAAGCTCTGCAGAGGGATCTGGACAGGCTGGGTCAGTGGGCTGAGAACAACCACATGAGGTTCAGCATCGCCAAGTGTTGGGTCCTGCACTTTGATCAYAACAACCCCACGCAGCGCTGCAAGCTTGGGGCAGCGKGGCTGGACAGCTGCATGGCAGAAAAGGATCTGGGGCAGGTGGCTAACAGCAGGCTGAACACGAGCCTTTTCCAACCATGATGATTTTATGGTTCTGTGATTCTGTCCTACGAGCTCAGTTGGCATGTGTACCTTGCATCTGGCACAGGAAAGGATTTGTAGGTACCATTTAAGAAACTGTCCTACCCTCAGAAAAATAGCAACAAGTTATAATTTCACAGATAGATTTCCTGGCGTGCTTATGAATGAGCCTAACAGAGAGCTACCTGACATTATGTTCTCAAGTGCTCTCCAGCAGAGATTCTTTTGTATCATCATTTGGTTGTGCAGAAACAGAAGAACTRCAGAAGGATGCTTCAGGCAGAAGGGTTTGAAGAGTTTCCTAACAAATTATGTAGTTTAATTGTGTTGTCTGATCATTGTATTTTTATTTGTATTTGTATTGAGATCCAAAGCTTTYGAAAATAAGTTTCTGACATCTTCACTGGCATAATTGATGGATGCATTACAGGAACGTCTGGGAAAGTCCAAAACATCCCTGGAGCTGTCAAAGAAGTAAAGATATATCTAAGCACAGAGCTTTGAAAGCCAAATACTTTTGCTACCTCCTACCATCTCTACCTTCTGACAGTTTYAGGATCTTCCATATGAGACACATAAAGCTCCAGCAACTTTTCGGAGTTAGAGACAAGGTTCTTCATTGAAGGGCATGAAGGCCAAACAGCCCGGTGACATTTTGGCACCACTTTGTGGATTATGCAACGAAATAGAGAAAAAATCATCTTGTACGCCAGTAGAATATTCTGAACTGGACTTGTTGAGACTACGTATTTGAGATACATGGTAGAGAACAGAAACAATGAATAATTGAAGAAAGGTCAGAGGTGTGTAGAATACTTATTTCCTTCAGCCATTCAGKGGCTGAACTTAGTTAGCCAACTAACATCAGCTAGATATGACCAACAGCTCATTCCTCAGTCATGTGCTCTTCTTTCCCCTTTATAGATGATGTGCAACTAGTCATCTAGTCATCTGCCATAACCTGCTTGTACAGATACACCAAACAAGATCAAACTTGCCTGCTCTGATGTTCCAGTTCTCTGAGGCTTAGTCAAGGAATCACGGTTGTGCACAGACACTTCCAACTGGGATCTGGAGTCAGTTCTTCCTGAAGAATATGAAATKGGAAGAATCCACTTCTGTGTCTAACCTGAAATGCCTCACCCAAAAGTAAAACTGTACCTGATGGTACCATGTTTGTTGCCTCAGTCATCTCTTGTGGTTGAGACCCTTTCATACCAACTCCTCGGACCACTCCTCACCTTTGTGACTGTGCGTGTTTTGCAAAAACAGTAAGAACTCACCAGGAAATGAACCCTAAAGTGATTCCCTAAAGTGATACACAGCACTCCGGTCCTGTCAGTCTAACATATGTACCCAGTTTGAGCCCACACGTGTAAACACAGGTGTCTGCCCTGAGAAAACATTCAGAGTGGATTGACCATGAGTTTTCAGAGAAAACAGAGAGAGATAGGACATCCTCTAAGTTCTGTTGTTTTGGCTTTCCATCTAGCATCTGTGAATAGGCAGAGAAAAATGATTCCTGAAAAGGCCCCTGGTCCCAGAGGAAGGGGGAAATTATCTTATTGATTTTTTTTTTTTTGAACCAATATAACAAGCACTTATGAACTTTCCTAAAGTGAGAAAAGATTTTCTTCCTAGACCAGAAGTGCCTGAAGGGCTCACTTGTTCCAGGTCTGAAGGAAGGTTCATGATTCTGCCAGTATGATGGCTTTGCTTACACCAATCTTGTTTCTTTTATTGACTTAAAGCAGGTGTGAAAGACCAAAGACACTGGAAGGAGAGGATCATTTGCCTAAGGAAGAAATGAGAAGGTGATAGCTTCAAGAGGCAAAGCACAYTTGTTTCTGTTCCTAGCACTTCAAAATAACTTCATCTTTTGTTCAGAGTTTCCATGACAGGCCTCTGGTTCTTCATAGACTAAGAGAATATGTAGGTGGGAAAGGACCTCTGCAAGACACTAGTCCAAGTTCTTACTCACAGCAGAGCTGATTCCAAAGCTAGATGAGGTTGCTTTGTTATTTTATACATATAAGAAAGATTTTATTTGGCTGACACTGAGATGAGCTGTCTCCTCTCATGCTTATCCTTTACAGCTCAGCACAGTAGAGAGACATGTCTTCTTCAAGAGAAAAAAAGATACTGCCGTGCCTGCCATGGCTGCTGAAACAGAAGCTAGGAGGTTGCTCAAGCAGCCGCACTGCCAGCCAGCTCCCGGCTGGCCTGACCTGGTGCAAGGAAGTCTTGGTGTGGTCCAGCACAGAGCAGCATGGYGCTCACTATGGGCCTCCTGGCAATCAGTACTTGCCAGGCCGCCCCCAAATTTGGCTTCTCTTACAGTCCTCCAGCACCATCCCAACAGACATAGCATCCAAACATATCATTGCTTCCTGACGCATCCCAGGCCACAAAACAGACCTTCAGCTTCAGGCTATGAGCTCACCTTTCCAGTGGGTCCATGGCCCAACCATCACATTATTTCAGATCTTTTGAACTGAAAAATACAGTCAACAGATATTAGGGCTATGGGGGCACCTCACACAAAACCAGATGCTATGTAGCATGTATACAGCCAGTCTCGGTCACAGGACTCAAGGCAAGAGACTGCTCTTTGACCTGATCTCCCTGAACAACACCTGCCCTACATTATCTGGTGTGCAGTCAGAGCCCATCAAACATTTCCAACCAGCCCCTACAAGGTGCTGTCCCTGAAGCTGTGTGTTGAACCCTGCCAGGGAGAGAATTACTCACTTGTCTGAGTTATGACAGGAATCCAGCTGAGACCTGATAAGCTGCCCTACCTGCTCTGCCATGCACTGGCATCTATTTGCTCTTCTAAACCATACAGCAGGGCCATCAGGAGAGACTCCAGCAGAGGCTGAAAGTGTGTGACTGAGCCACCTCCACAGTCCTCTTAAAGCAGCCCTGGAGGAAAACTAGGAAGGAAGGAATCTTTAATACTGCTCTGATGGAAGGACTMAAGCTACTGAAAGCTTGGAATAAGTTCCATTGGGAGCAGGGGAAGAACAGGCATCTCCTCAAAGGCTCTAACAGCACTATGATAAAGGCAAGAAGGTTACTTAGGAAAGACCTCCTATTGCACAAAGTCTCTCTTAGATGCAGCCACTGAGGACTTTGTTGTAGGCTCACTGAAAACRAAGGTCTGGTCTGTAAGCACACGTGTTCCGGGTAGGACTTGATCAAAAACAATTATGTTCAGCTGGTACACACTCCTGTACAGTCTATTGCTGTTTAAGATGAGCATGCACTAGTTTCTAGAGTAACTTTTGGCAAAACTGCAAAAATAACATTGAGGGTGTTCTACCACCAGCTGATGAGGTTAACTGATTCCTGCAGGAATTAAATGAAGGATTAGCACCGAGTCCAGAAATGTGAAWAAGGCCCTTGAATGATATCATTACTGCTGAGGAATCACAGGAGAAGGTAGGCCTTGTTCCTACCTTGATGACACCAGCACAAATKCATTAATTTTACTGTGTAAGAAAAACTAGTCTCAATGGTAAAAACCATCTGCTGTTTGAATGCAAATCAAGCATACAGGCAGGCTTAGGATGAACTGCAGAGCCCTGTATCCTCAATTTTTTTCTGCAAAGCTATGTAACTTTTGCTGTAATAGAACTGAAASCTGAAATAGCACCAGATATGGCATGCACCTTATAGCATACAGCAAAGGGAAAAATGAACATGCAGTTTCTCATTACGTTGTCTTTAGTACTCACCTCAGGTCAGTGATGACATCTTGCCAGTCACTGAGATGGCCAAATGCCAAAGCAGATTTTCTTTCAATTATCCTATCCATAGATAGTAACAAAGGAATTAGGTGGAAGAACAGGCAGAAGCTCTGGCGTCCAGGACTCCACAGAGGCRCATGGAACCCAGCTGGTAGCCTGTGAGCACTTCCCATCCTACAGCATTTCCGTCAAAGAGCATGAGGAATGGCTGTTCATACAGTTAGTGTTGCCATATCATCTGCTCCCCCACTTACTTCTGTGTGACCAGATGAATAGAACCAGACGTGCTGCTGTTGTATCCATACGGAAAGCAGAGATGGAGTCATCTGTCCATACCTCATGTGCAACGATACATTTCAGTACTCATTGCCAGGGTGCTGCATCACTGCAATCATGGTGGGAAAGTGACATGAAAATTGGAATCAGTCACTGCAGCACTTGGACCATCCTTTACAGATTTATCTTCAATATAGACAATAAAAGAAGACYGGCCAGCAGAAAGATCAGGGAAATTCTGAAGACTTGGTAAAATATGAAAGTATTTTGAAACTACTCAAAACTATCAAGGGAAAATGGAGCAATAGCAGGAATATAAAATTGCAAAAGTGTAGTTAAAATGTAGATACAGGTTGAATTGCCTTACTTGTCACGTGTATTCAAGGTGAGTGGGAGACGGGAGAGGCATACCGAGACAACCAATGCACAGCAACCTGCTTTTGCAATACTGTTCAGTGGGAGAAGGCACCTCAGATTGCCGTGATCCAACTGCCAAGAGCGCTCTCGGGAAGGAGAACAGGGCCACAGTGTCAGGGCTGGTGCTGTACAACAGTGTGAGGAAACGGCTACAACAGCATCACTGCAAAGGACCAAGTGCAGCACCCAACACATGGCTCCAGATGGAGAAAGGGATGTCCCAGAGCTGGAGGGGCCTGACGGAAATAAACCCGGCCTTGCCAGAAAGGCCCAAACCTGCTCACAGCCACTGAGCTGGGAAGCAGCGATGGGGCTGGCACAGGAGCACCAGGAGCGCCGTGACGACTGGACTGAGAGAGGCCGGATCTGTAAGAGATTCTACCAGCAAATGGGTACTGGGGGCAGCTGCATCCCCATGTGCCGCAGTGTGGGGATCCCACTGGATCTGGCTCAGCCATGAAGCAGAGCAGAGGAGACCACAGTCAGATGTGCTCATTTGGAGAAAAAATAATGATTGACACTTTCCATTTGGAGGCCAGCAACCGTTTGTACTTCTAGCAGCTGAGCTGCTGCTGTAGTTGGACAGACGCCAAGCCACTGGTGGCCCCAAGACAAAGGGCCATATATAGAGCTCCCTGTCTTGGTAGCTTATGATTTTATTTTCAGAATAGAGTTTAAAAAAATGAAGTAAAAMCAATAACCATTCAGAGATTTCCAAAGGCAAATGTTTCACGCATCTCTCCCAGGCAACTGGGGGAACAAAGAACAGACAATTTCTTCTTAAAACACCTTCCTGTTTTCCTGTGTGACTGACACTGCCTGGGTTCTGCTGGGTGCAAGTCAGAGCAGGAAGGCTGTACAACAGCATAAGCTTAGAGCAGTATTTGCCCATGTCCATCAGTCACAGATTAGGTTCTCGTGCTGAACCTCTGCCATCTGGTGCAGAGTCTGCCTTTGAGAGCTTCACGATAAGCCTGGAGTTCGGTCTCATGTTTGTGGCACGTCCACAGTGTAAACGCCTGGCAGATGGAGCAATGCGAGAGGGAAGAGAACAGAACCCACACATGCTGGGGTCTGACTTGCAGGGGCAATTCACACCGGTGTTCTGACTAAACTTAGGTTCTTTTCACTAGTTGCTGGACAGGTCAACATGTGCGCTGTGGTTTTTTTCCTTTCAAATCGACTTTTCCACATGAAAACGTAAACTAAGACTTAGAGAGACACTTTTCCACACAAGCTGTCTGAAATATTTTTAAATGCTTTTATTTACAGTGCTAGTTGAAAACAATATATATATTTATATCTATCATCCTTGTGATGTTTGTGCCATAGAAAATGCTGTGGCTGTATTGCCTTTAATTTACAAAAAAAAATGGTCACAAGAGAATCTGAAGGGAAAAATGTAAATCAAAGTTTGGTCCTCAATTGTTTATCTCTCGWTTTGTTTTAAAAAAGCCTCCAAATTAAAAAAAAATACATTTCAGATGAAATTCATATATAAAAACAAGCTTTATCTTCTGAAAAAAAAATTCACGAGGGCCAGCTTGCTGTCATGTAAACTTTAAAAAAAGGTTAAAATAAATTCCGTCTCTGTGTACGGTTTTATAGAAGCATTATTTGCTTGTAATATTCTTTTTCTTTGCCTCTCAGGGTTCAATGGGAAAGGAGATAATAGGAGGCCTAGGACTGGAAAATGCACCATGAGATCTGTGCCCACGGCCTCCTGGATCCAGGCAGGATGCTTGACAGCAGGTCTGAGAAGCAGAAGCTGCCAGTAAGAATCTCAGTCATATTTGTGAAGAGGGAGGGCAAGTGAAAAAGAATGAGACGTGTTTGCCATGTGAAGAAGAGTCTGGCACAGGGGCCTGGTAAGGTTACTTACCAGGAGACAGGAAAAGATGAGATTCTTGAGAAAAAAGRATAATTTTTAGGTGGGGCACAGTTGAAAGGATGTGAGGGGCTGGAAAAATTTCAGCTGGGAATGTCATAGGTGGGCTAGGTCTTCAGGTGGGAAGGAAACTGCTGTCTTCCCTGTCTGAGAGTACTTCTAATCTTTCCTCATCTGAAACTGTGTGAAGCCAGAGGCTAATGTACAGTGCAAGCACGGGCTGGAATGGAAGAGATGGACGGAACAAAAAAAAATGGGAGGCAAGGACTCAAGCTGAAGATCCGTTTTCTGTCTTTTGTCTCTTTGGATCCACTTCATCCTATATAGGATAAAGAAATGGGAAAAGTAATAAATAAATAAATAAAGTGTTACTAAACAGTTACCACACCAAGGCACATAATTTCTGCACAAGACTCTTACTGTTGCTCTTTCTCCCATGCAGAAATATTTGTTTGTCCCACACTAAATCTACTCTTTACCTCATATTTCAAGTGCCTGACATTCAGCGGTTCCGTTAATGGTAATACTCAAGATGTAAACAGATCCTCTTGTAGGGACACCTGCCATGTTAATTGCAATAGATACACAGCCCAAACTCACACGTCAGACAGGCCCCAAGATCAATTTTAAAAGTCCATCCATCATCCAGCTTCTGGCCTGAAGCATGCAAATCATTGCTCTTTGAGGGATCATGACCCTGCACAATCTAAGGCACCTTGACTGCTTGAGGCAAGGACCTAGGCCAGTTCCACAAAGGGTCTATGAGGGTCTGTCATCTCCTTGCCATATCAAGCTTCTTGACATAGAGAAGCAGCAATGAGACCTGAGGCTGATTTGAGATGCTCAGTAATGGCATCCACGTGGATTTCATCAGTTCACAGCAGGTAGCCTAGTTACTTTTCACTATCATTACTACCGGACTGTAACGCACCTCCTCCTCCTCTGCAGATCGTTTTTCTGCATGTCCATCCTGCTCTTGCCCATTCTCATCTCCATCTAAGTAAAAACAAAATATAAAAATCACAAGTTACTGAGGCAGCTTTGAGGTGAACCTGATCTCAGTCAGAGAGCTCAGAAGGGGAATTTGCCTCTCTGATCTTTCACACTCCTGGAGTATGATTCCTCCCATTTCCCCCAAGCCGATCATTCCCACCTTCATCCTCCTCACCACCTTCATCTTCATCCACATCCTCAGGATTCTCTTCCTCATCCTCTTCAGCTCCATTTTCCTCATCCTGAGTAAAACAGATTGACCACAGCAGAAATTAGCATCAGGCCGCTCTCTTGTGCCATCTTTGTTGTGAGCACAAATATAATCCCCACAGCTCCAGCTATTTCAGACTCCAGCATCAGACATGCATCGAATAAGTGACCTCTGCACTCATATTCAGACCTTGTCACTTCCAGCATCCCAGCTGTGTCGCACAGCTGAAACCCTCCTCACAGCCTCCTTCCTGTACAAAGCCAACCCTTCCAAGCCCTTCCCACCAGCTCCAGCTTCCCGGACTTCCAGAGGTTTAAATTCCAACAAGCTGCTGAAATCCCTTCTCAAGAGTCACACGGTCTCTCTGGTTACCCACATGACCGAGCCTGTGCTTGCAACACACCTGCTTCCAGATTCCTCCTGACCTGCAGCAATGTGTACGTCCTCACCGCGAGTGCCTCCCTCTGCCCCAGCTCGGGCTCCTCTGTGCCTCAGAGCTCTCCCAGACCATGGTCTCAACGTCTCTCTCCTCCTAACTCCTACCAGCCCTGGTCTCCATGCTCCTCTCCTCTCACTGGGTCACAATAGCTACGCTGCCTAAACCTTTCAACGCTCATTCTCTGCACTGACCCAAGAACTCATTCTTCATCTGTCTCCCTCATGAGCTCCACTGCCCTGACCCCTCTTTTTAATTTATCTCCCATATTCCCTTCACATTCACGACCTGAAGTTCCCAGGCTAACTACCCCTTATAAAATCCTCCCAGACTCCCCTAAACATAAGCCCCTCAGAAGGGCTCTGCTGGGCTGGCCTCACCTCTGCTATCTCCTTCTTCTTTTCTTTGTGGATTGTTTTCTCCTCTAGTTTTTCTTTCTTTTCTTTCATTTCCTATACACAGGATGACAAAAATCATTCCAGTGGTCAGTGGCAAGAAACAGAAAAAGACTGCAGTGCTTCATTTACATAAAGGAGGGTAAAAACTATAATAACAATAATAACGCATTAAAACTACTCTCCCAGCTCTGTGGAAGGGTGATCAACAACAGAAAAGCGTGAACACATGTCAGAATTATTTTTATTTGGGAATAAAAAGAGAGAGAGAGAAAGCCTGCAGTTTTATCTCACGGAGGAGGAGGTTTCCCCTCGGACTCAGGCGCTGGCCAGGGGCTGGAGCGAGGCGCCCGCGGAGCCGCTCGCGGGGCCGCGATCCTGCCCGCCCGCCAGCCCTACCGCCAGCGCCCACTAGGGGCTCCGCTGCCCGCCCGCCCCAACGGCCGCTGCCCGCCCCAACGGCCGCTGCCTGCCCCAGTGGCCTCTGCGCACCCGCCCCAACGGCCACTGCCCGCCTGCCCCAACGGCTCCAACAGCCACTGCCCGCCCCAGTGGCCCCTGCCCGCCCACCCCAATGGCCCCAGCGGCCACTGCCTGCCCCAATGGCCCCAGCGGCCCCTGCCCGCCGCAGGGCACAAGCCCAAGATCCCGCTGCCGGCCCCAGCCGTGCCGCGCGCGCAGCCTGCGGCCGCCCAGCACCAGAGCAGCGCCAGGGCCCTGAGGGCGCCCGCCTTGCCAGGGGGGCCTCGGTGGGTCCTTCCCTGCCCCGGCCCGGACCCCACGCAAATTGCCCGACTTTGCGGCCGCCCGACGGAGGCTCGCTCGGCTCCGCTCGGCTGAGCGGCGCCTGGGGCCGTCACGGCTTCCCGCACCGGCAGCAAGGGGACTCCGTAAGTTCCCAGCCTGCGGCACGCTCCGGAGCTTGCAGCGGTTTCTCAGCCCTGCCTCAAGAGGTCAAGCTCAGGGGAGGCACTCGGAGCGCCCTGTCCGCCGGGCTCACCGGAGCTGCCACTGCTTCGAGCGGTCTGTAGGCGCGCGGCGGGCACGACAGGCGCACCAGGACCGCGCGGGCTGGAAGGGATGAGCCTGGAGACGGCATGTGGGGCTCCCGAGCCATCCCTTCCAGGCACCTCCCGACGGGACACCGCACGCGGTGCCGGCACGCTGAGGAGCCCCGGGGCAACAACCAAAGACAGAAACCTCGTCCCGAGCAGCAAGCGAGCCCCAGGGGGTCTCTACGGCGCCCGTTTGTGCAGTGTGAAAAGCCCTTCTGGAGACGATGACACGGAGGACCACCCGCAGCCCTGACACGTACCCCCTGCTCCCTGCTGCCGCCACGGATTTGAGCAGGAGACTCCGTTGCTGCCAAGTAGTACCAAAACGCCGAGCCACATGGCACATGTTATTGGGATCTTTGTCATGCATCCCTCCCACTCCTCCTCGGGAGGCGAGCGCAGGGATCGGGCGCCGCGCTCGATCCCCGCAGCGGCGCAGCCCCTTCCGCCGCCTTCCCCGTCCCTCGCGACGCGGGGCTCCTCTTTGTCCAAGCGCAGCAACAACCGGGGCCGCGCGGGGATCGCAGGCCCTGCCCCGGCCCCCCGCCCGCGCGCCTCCCCGCTCCGCTCCATCCGCCCTTCCTCGCGGAGCCGCCCGGGACGCGACGCCGCGCCCACGGGGGCACCCCACGGCCCTCACCACAGCCCCGGCCGGGCGGCACAAGGGGGTCGGCCCCGCCGCTCCTGCGCCCACATTTGGGATCGCGCCGCCCCCCTGCGGGCCGGGCACCCCGGGGCCGCGCACTGCCCCCTGCGGGCCGGGCACCTC
>PTEX01000367.1:74416-101418 GCA_003342815.1 Eudromia elegans | reverse complement strand
GGAGCGCGGCGGTAAGCAGGCGTGTGAGGGGCCGCCGCGTGCGCGCACGGCCTCGTGGTGCCGGCAGCGCAGGTCATGCGGCTGCTTGGGAAAAGCATCCGATACGAACTCGGTAAATTGCAGCCCCAAGTCTGAATTTAGAAGTGATGCTGTGTTTCAGTTTGAGCATCTAATGAGGAAAAAACAAACTCAAGTGAGAAAGATACTGGATAAATTATAATGAGTGCCGTGAAAATAGGAGGGTCCCACGTGTCATGTCTCGGATCTTYGATGAAGCAACGAGTAGCAACGCTCCTCCCTGGCCGCACACGGTGCCGGCCCCAGAGAAGGTGCAATGCAAACTGGGCGCACACATCCAGACAAGTAACAGAAAGGCAAATGCTAAAAGCACATTCTTTTTTTTTTTTTCCCTCCTGTTTTATAATGCCTCTAACAAACGTTTTAAGCCTGGCTGCTAGCAGTGTGGAGCCCTGGTTTGGCTCAAGTGCCTCTCTCAGCCCCCTTCTGCTTCCTGTCTGTGGAAATACACCTGGCATAGGAGCCGAAGGATTTTAAGTGCTCTTCCAAAGAGACTTCTAAAAATGTGTGAGTTGTCCTTCCTCCCTGCTTCTCCTCATGGCTCTGCACTTCCCCCTTTGCCAATGCAACATGCCCGCAGATGCAAATACACAAACACCTGTTGGTGTTAGCAGAGGTTTTCTTCCTACAACCTAAGATAGGACCGTGTGGTTTGCTTTGCAAGCTGATGGGCCACCTCTCTTTTCCTCCTCAGTACGCTCTAGTACTTTCAGTATCCATCCCTAACTTCTCCCATCTGTGTGCTGCACCTTGTTTTGTTTGCTGTTGCTGCCTAACTTGACCCTTCTGCACTCTTCCCTCGTGTCTGTGTTCTTTCAGCRTTCTTCATCTTACACACAAAACTGGTTTCACATCCTACTTTCATTTTTAATGCATCCATTTTTCCCTTTGTACCTATACCAGGAGTGGTTTCCCTGGCACCCCATGTGAAACTCTTCTGCCCGCCTCGCAGTGTGCCCTCTTGCTCATCCCAGCTGTGCTTGCCCTTCAATCCTGACTGAAGTGCTGCTGCCTTCCAGGGTGCTCCCCAGTACAAGAGGGCCGTGGAACTTCCTGAGGGGGTCCAGCAGCGAAGATGATTGAGGCACTGGAGCATCTGTCATATGAGGAAAGACCAAGCGAGCTGGGCCTGTTTAGCCTGGAGAAGAGACGGAATCTGATCAATATGTGCAAGTTCCTGAGGGGTGAATGTAGGGAGGARGTGGCCAGACTCTTCCCAGTGTTGGCCAGTGACAGGACAAGGGGCAATGGGCACAAGTTGAAGCACAGGCAGTTCCATGTCCATGTGAGGAAGAACTTCTCTCCTGTGAGGGTGACGGAGCCCTGGCACAGGCTGCCCAGAGAGGCTGTGGAGTCTCCTCTGGAGATCTTCCAAACCCGCCTGGATGCCACCCTGTGCCACCTGCTCTGGGTGTCCCTACTGGAACAGGGGGCTTGGACTGAATGATCTCTAGAGGTCCCTTCCAGCCTCAACCRTTCTATGATTCTGTGGTACTTTGCTTGGACCCCAAGGGAATTCCTAAGGTAACTCACCCCTGTTTCTTCTCTTCCTCCATTGCTTTGGGGTACTCACACCTGGCAGATCCACTTGCACTTGGATCAGCTCCWTTCTCCCATCTGTATTTTTCCCTTTTGTTGTAAATGCAGCTGTACTCATGGAATACGTGCMTAGGAGCCTATTTTCAGTATGTGGTATCATCTGCTTCAAGTTGCGTTGCAAACTCAGCAGAATTGTCTYTATCCTTTTAGAAGTCGTATGCCCTTAAGCAAAGTGAGGGCCACACAGAAGTTACATGATACAGCTTCGTATGGGTATGTAGGCTATATGCATGCCAGTGTGCAGCATGGAGAATAGTATGAATGTAATGTTATCTGTACAGTACGTTATGATTTTTATGTTGCAACTTGTGTATTTATGATGATATTTTCTTTGTTTTCTGCATGTACTTTTGTGAGTATGGGAAGTATGGTGGTTTTGTACTGATGCATGTTTTAAGTTTGCACCTRCACATCTATGAGTGTAGGCATGTGCTTGTGTATGTGCGTGAGGTTTTATACGTACGGCTTGCATTTTCCTACTCCTGCCATGTGCAGGGTGTGTGTTCTGAGTTGTGTGTATGCGCCTAAAAGCAAATATTGGTACATTTCTTTTTAATAGCTTGCTAGTTTTGTTGCCCTATCCTGCTTAGTGGGGGAGGGCAGTTTGTAGGTTATGCTGAAGCCTGAGAGATGTGCTGAGCAACAGCAAAACATAGTGGATATTTCAAGAATCTTGTTGAGAAGTAACTCGTAAATGGTTCCTAAACTCTTCCAAACTGTTTGCTGAAGAGCAAGAGAGCAGAAGGCCATATATTTGCATTAGTTTTTCATATATTTACATAAATTCAGACACAAGCTGTAGCTACCCTTTCACTTAAAGTGAGACTGGTAAAATTTCGATGTGAGGAGGGAATGTATTTGCATGTATGTATTTAATCGATGCTGAAGCCTGGTGTTCATTTAAAATCCAAACAGATTACGGATTTTTGTTCCTCTGTGATGTTGCTCCCTGAAAGCAAAAGGAAATACTCAAGAATTCAACCACTGGCCAAGCTTTGCACTGGGAATGGTGTCTTCTTGAGGGGGCAACAAATAGGCATTGCCCATGGCTGGGAAGCAGGGGAGATAACACAATTAGAAGAAAAATGTGTAGAACAGAGTGACTGAGGAGTCAGTCTGTCTTACTGACAGAGCCTGTAAGAAGATTATAAGGCGGGGAGGGGGGTTTGAATCATAATTTCTGTGAACCTGTCTTCACTATCGTAGCACAGATGGAGGTTGTGGTTCTCACAGTATGACAGACACGTCCTTAACATGAGCAAAATATTCTGGGAGTAATCACTGCTGTGCAGCACAAGCTGCAGCTGCCATGGGCTGGCTCCAGCATCCCAGATTGTCACACTTGAGGATCACATCGGAGCTGTCCTTCACTGAGGGTGCCCTTCATCTGAGGCCAGAGTTAGCAGTTGGGTGAGGATTGCGTAACAGGCAGAGGTGAAGGGAACAAGGGGAAATGGCTGTGGGAAGCTATAACTAATGATAACCAGGATTTCTTTGTCTTAGGGGTGTCCACAGGGACTCTAGGATACATGGATACACAAAGCAGCGGGTTTTATCTCCTTGACCAAAATGATCAGAAGCTGGAATAAATAGGTAAAAAATCGTTGCCTCTGTTAGTTTACCTTTACCACGTGATGGTCAGTTTGCTTTTAAAATGCTTACAGAGTCTGCCCCCTCGGCTGCCTGTTCTGCGGGTGGTGGTGGGGATGTCGGGGGGAGGGAAGCGGCTCTGCAGCGAGTCAGCGAGAGGCGGGCGAAGGTGGAGCCAGTGGCGTCAGCCACCTCTTCCATTTTGCCCTTCACTCACCTCCTCTGAGGTGCCTGCCGAGATCCCCCGTCCTCCTCCACCTCCTGCACAACCCGGGCAGCTTTAAAAAAAAAAAAAACCACCACCCACAATGAATCGACAGACACAATTAACAGCTTTAATTCGTAACAGAAAACTAGATAGGGAAGGGACATGAGCAAGGTAAAAGCCTTGATTTTCATTTGCCCTGCCCRTGCTTAGGTTATTCTAACACGTGGCCATCTACTTCATGCATGTTAAGACATAATGCTATGATGTAGTGAGTGGTATACAGAAACCTTATATATTGATAGTGCAGTTATATTGCTTTGGAGTTTCTTAGATCTGTGGGCTTGTCCATATTCCAGGGAAAAAAAAGAAAAAAAAGATTGCATTTGCACTTCCTTCTTCCGGGGTTTTGGCCAGGACTAGCCACCAGCACAATTCTCTGCAAGGTGGACTCCTTTGAGTCTTGTTCAATTGGCAGTATCATTGGTAGTGTAATCTTAAGTCACAGGAGTTAATTATGGCAAGTGGTTTTATCCTATAGCTCCCCCCCCCCAAAAAAAAAAAGAAAAAGAAAAAACAACAACAAAAACCTACTGCTTATATTCTTGTCTAGGAAGCTTTTCACCTGCTTTTGAATCCTGAGGTACTGAATCAGTTCCACATACTCCAACCAAAGAGCACACCAGACTCAAAGTGCGAAGAAAACACAGCAAACAGCAAGTGCTCCCGAGACTGCTGCAGGTCTCTGAGGGATGATTCAATACTGCAAAACAGGAGACAGAGAGGCTGAGGCAGATTTTCTGCTCTCTCGGCCACAGCTAGAAAAAATGGTGTTACYGTATGAACTTGTGTGCTGCACATCAGCTCTCCAGTGGTGCCAGGGCAGTGTGTGTTTCTCCATTT
This sequence comes from Eudromia elegans, assembly GCA_003342815.1. NCBI lineage: Eukaryota > Metazoa > Chordata > Aves > Tinamiformes > Tinamidae > Eudromia > Eudromia elegans. The sequence goes on along the minus strand of PTEX01000367.1, from coordinate 97,043 downwards.
CACCTGCAGACCAGGTGAACAAGCAGTAACAAGCGCTGCCCGGGAGCCCCGTCTCTGCCGAGCCCGGGCCCTGCCCTCCGTGTCCGTGCGCCGGCGCCRTGTCATCGCGCTACCTACAGCTCCCGTGTCGCGGGCGCCTCTGGAGGACGCCCTCCCCGGGCCCCGTGGCGGGGCTCAAGGAGTGCTCTGCGCGCACCACGGGATGGGCCTCCCGCGAGGCTCTGCCCCACAGCCAGAACTGCCGCCAGGTGCCCCACAGGGAGGGCGCTGCGGCGCCCKCAGAGCGCGCTGCCCGCTCCCTTTCCTGGCACACGTCCACGGCCAGGGACAGAGCTGCGGCCACGTCCCAGGAGTCCCATTTCTCAACCACATCCAGCAACCTGCTATTCCTAGTTTCCTGGCATGGGTTTAGTCTGGCTCCTGCGCGTAGTGGGCAGGATGCAACAGTCAACAAAAACACCGCCAAGGAAGCGTGCGCTGGCCTCGAGCTGCAGTGAGTCAATCTGCTGTCTTCCTCTCAGTCGAATACAACAGGCGGCAGCTGAAGAGCATCAGCGACCCCCGGGGATGGCTGTACGGGTAAACGAGTTGAACAGGAGGCTTTACAGTTCATTTGTGCAGGCCACAGGCGGGCTCGCGCCCCTCGGGCACGCCAGGTGAACACACCGAGGGTCTGTCTGTGCCTCCCGCGTTCCACGCGCCGCCCGAGGACGGCAGCAACCCGACACTGCTTCATGCCGTGCCCCCCGTGCTGCTGTCCGGTCATGCCGAGCAGAGCACGTGCCACCCGGCGCAGGCACCAGCTGCTCCCTGGCCTCCCGCTTCCACACTGTCCACACTGCCGTCCCTGGCGCTGCGGGCCCTCGCGCTGGGGCGAGCGGCCGCGGGCTGTTGGCGGCTGTCTCCACGAGGAGCCAGGCGGTGGCCGCCTGCTCCGCGGGGACGCGCCGAGGCGGCGGGGGCGAGCGGGGCGGCCACGCGTCACTTCCCGCCTCCACGCCGAGGGCCGGGGGCGAGCGGCTGCGCACGCGCAAGGAGCACCTCCCGCCTCCCCTCCCCCCGCCGCCGGTGTGCGCATGCGCAGACCGAGACGGGCCGGGCCGAGCCAGGGGTGCGGGCGGGGCGAGTGGGCCGCGATGGGAGCCGGGGCCTGAGCGGCCGCTGCGGGACAGGACGGGCCGGGCCAGCACGGGCCGGGCCGCACTCCGCTGCTCTCCTCTCGTCGCCCGCAGCAGCGGCAGGCAGGGCAGGGGCGCGAGCGGGGCCCCCGGGGGAGCGGGGGCTGGGCCCTGGCCGCGTTGCGTCGCGGGGGGGCGGCTGCTGCGTGGGGCCGCGGGGCGGGGTGTCGCGCGGGGCCGCCCCTTCCCCGCGCTCTGACGCCGCTCTGCCCCCGCAGAGGCCGCCCGCCCGCCCGCCGAGGGCAGCATGTTCCGGTTACTGCGGGATGGCGAGCCCGAGGACCCGCTCTTCGCCATGTGAGTRGGGACGCGGCGGGCGCGGGGACGGGAGCAGCAACCCCGGGTCCCCCCGGCGCGCGGGGCCTCCTTGGAGGCCCCCGAAAGCAGCAGTTCGGGAGCTGCTTGGGGGAAGCGCAGGCGGCCCCAGGGAAGGGGCTGGTTCCTGCCGGCCTGATTCCCGCGGTACTAGAGCGTAAGGGACCAAAGTAGGGCAAAATGCACCGTGGCTTTAAATGAGCAAGAGTGTGCTGGACTGCATAACCTTATTCCTCGCGAAAAGGGCTCCCTTTGTGGAAAAGAGAAGGCTGCAGCGGCACAAAACCTACTTGTCTGTTCGGTGTTTGTTACTGTTCCGCCCAGGGTACCAATCATGAAGCTGGAGACAACTGCCCAAGCAGTTGGGAAGTTGCAAGGAGCTAAGTAAAGAGAAGGCAGAAACAGTTAGTTGGAAAATAGGATATGAGTATTGAAATCTGGCAAATGTCCCAAGAACGATTCCTAATCCTCTTAGTGATTTTTTTCTGTTTTGTGTGATTCTGGGCACAATGCAGAAATTGAATGCTATTGGTTAAATTTGGCAGTGAAACTAACTTAATGGTTCTTGTCAAAGCAGGTAAGGATTAGAATGTAATATGGTAGGAATTTGGCTATCTTAAGCATGGGACAGCTAGAAATTTGATTAATTTATGTAGAAGCACAAAGTCAGGTTTTTGCTTATAAAATTGTTGGTAAAGCAAGAGTTTTATCAGCTGTAGCCAAATTAGCAGGAAAGCTTTGATGTCCCACTTAGTCACAGAATGACTGTATGTTCTCATTGATGCGGCAGGATGAGTCTAGCTTTTATTATGCAAAGTATTCCCAGCAGAGAAGGCAAAGTATTGGTTTCTACTAGGTGCTCTTGTGATCTCAGGAGTGCAATATACTTTCCAGGTTGTGTGCACTTGAGAAGGATAAATCCAGACTAAAACAGGTGCAAAGGAATGTTGTAATTAAAAAAAAAAAAAAATGCATCCACTATCTTTCATGGCAGTTTTAGTTTTCCCTTGTTCTCCTTTCTGAAGGTTTCAGTCTGCTGTTTGAGTGTTTGTGCACACTCAGACCCTCTGAGGAGGGAGCAATAGCAGGGGTTCCTGCTGCCTGACTCTTTCAGGTGCAGTCCTCTCTGCATCCAGAAGGGCCTTCATGCAGCTTTCTGCAAAAAKAAGCTCTCCCCTCTAGAAGCCTTTGACACATTTAACAGAGCTATTAACTTTGTGATTTTGTTGGCACAGGACACAATGGGGATGCAATGATGCTGACGTTTTGACTGCGGATCTGAGAAGTGGTTTTTATCTGCTAGAGGAAAAGGTTCTGGAATGGCCTTAGCCATGCGTGACCTTAACATACATTAGTAGGAATAGAGTACTAGCTGTTTCTGTGCAGAGGTCTGTTGGGGCCTGGCAAGGATTTTTAGCAGGATGGGATCTTGCAGTCCCAAGGATTAGCATACGCAACACTAAGCTTTTGGGCCCTCAACCTGGAGAGAAAAGTACAGTCGCATTTCTGTAAGAGCAACAGAGAGACTGGACAGGAGGCTTATTTGGGGCTTGGTCTTCTGTCATCCCTTCCTCATTATTGTTCTCTTGACCCTCCTGAAGGGACCCCTTTGCTATCCACCGGCAGCACATGAGCCGCATGCTCTCTGGGAGCTTTGGGTTCGGCCCGCTGCTTGGCATCACGGACGGCAGCGCRCCCGGGGCTCGCCAGGGCGCTCGCAGGATGCAGGTAAGAGGGGCCCCCCCGCTGYGCCACCGGGTTTCCCAGGCTTCCTCCCTACTCCTGTCTTCCACCACGGCTGCATCCAGCTTGTCTCTGTTCTTGCATCTCTTCTCTGTACCACATCCATTCATACATTTCTTGGCAACTGTGTTCTAGGGAGAGTGGGAGAAAGGGGGATACATACCCGATTTCTCAAAGCTCTAAGTCAGTTTGTTAAGGCGGGTATGGTTTGCGCTGCCATATTTTTTTTCTCTTTTTTTGCCTCTTGTGTTTCTCTTCTATGTTGCTGCTCATTTTTCCAAAGATRAGAGTGCTTTGTGGAGTTTCTAATAGCTGGTTGTCATAAGGTGATTCTGTTTTTCTGTTGTACCAGCAGGCAGGAGCTGTCTCGCCCTTTGGAATGCTGGGCATGGTGAGTCTTCGGGTATTCTGAGTTCTTTTCCCTTTATTTCAGCGGGGCAGAAAAGACAGAATTTGGGCCACTCTTCCAATCCATCAGGTTTCCTAAGGTCACTAGGCCATATTTGAGGCTTCACAATTAGTGGCTCTATTGAGTAGGTGCACAGTGCAAGTAGTGCTAAAACGTATCGTCTATGACCAAGACAGGCTGTCTGAACAAGCAGGGAGGTGGGAAGGTGAGGAGTCCAGGATGAGCTTCAGCTATATAATAAATGGAATAGYGAAGTGAGTACTGAAGTGAAACCGAAAGCAGATGATTTCTCTTGGAGCCCTTTCACTGACATGCTGTATAGCTGCAGGCAAGTCTCTTGTTTCCTCTCTACTATTTTAGTCAAATTTATGAGCTGTTCCCAAGCAGAAATTCTTACGTTGTTTATAGAGRGCTTCTATTTGAACCTCAAATAGAGAAGAGTTCTAAAGCTGTTACACCATAGTGCTGGTTATGAAAAGGAACAAATAATATCCGAGGAGAGCAGATAGACTCTTATGAACCTGATGCCTCTGGAAAACTGAGGAGATCAGGTTGTTCCTTGAGGAGCTCSAACTCAAGGAGAAGGCTGCCATTATTAGGCATGGGTGATTGTTGATCCTCATAGATCATTGGCCAGCAGTGAAAGATGGAAAAGCCAGCAGAACGTTTCAGGTGGACAGGAACAGAGTGGAAATGTCTGTACATAAGTGCGAGTGTTGTTCTTGCCTTGCTTGGATTTTGTCATCCTCTGAAATGTAATGGAAAGGGGTTACTCCAGATTTCAGTGACTTAAGCTGCCTTGCTCAGCAGCATTGCCTTAGTGAGAAAGGTTAAGCGTCCTGGAATTGTCCCAGTTCTGAGAAGGATTAATAGACATCAAAGGATAATAACGCACGTGATTGTTGGTCCTCTGAAAACAAGAATGAGATGCTCCTCAAAATAAAAAATCAGCAAGTTCAAACTGACACAGTAATTTTGTTTACATATYGCACAATTAACCTGTGAGACCTGCTGGCCCAGTATATTAGCAAAGCCTTTAGTTTTACAAGATTAGAAAGAGTCAAGTGTTTACAGGGAAAATAAGATAACTTGTTATTATTTTAGAACAATTACAACCTCCAGAACCACCTTTGTGGTTTAAATTGTGGGTTGGCGCTGGTAAAGTTAAAACATCTGTGAGGACAGCTGTTCTATAGCTAAGACCATTGTTAGTGCCCATTCTTCATTTTCTTCTCTAAACCTTGCTGTATGAGAGGACTCAGGAAAACCCAGTGCATCAGGTTTCAGACTCAAAGAAAACAATTCCCTTTGTTCTATCCAGAGACCTTAAGAGACAGAAAGTGTGCACTGTGAAACATGGAAGAGTGAGAAGAAGAATCACCCCAAACTCTGCCTAATCTGCCCTATTGAGGAAAAAAGAGAGGGAGGGGAAGGGCAGAACAAGTATTTTTTTATTCTTAGGCAGCAGTTTTATGTCCTTTGCAGATGGTTTTTTGTACTTTCCTCTTGTATCCTCTGAAGCTGACTGTTCCTGTACTCCATTTTTCTTCTCAGGCAGGTGGCTTCATGGATATGTTTGGAATGATGAACGACATGATTGGAAATATGGTAAGAAGCCTCCGTAAAAGGGTTCATATTAAGAGCAGCGCTGAAGGTCATCTTGTGGTCTTCTTCATTGTCTCTCRTCTTTTTTTGCTTCTTTGGTATTGGCCATGCTCAAGCTGCTAAAGAGGCAGAAGCTGCAACCCTGGCTTGCGCTCTGGGCTGGAACAGGGAGAGGTTGTTGCCGGGGCATGCTGGCAGAGCACAGGGAGGGAGGGGAGGAAAGAGATGCAGGGGAAGACTTGTTCAGCCAGAATGAATTTAGTAGGAAGAGGTATTCTTCAGAAAGGTGGACACATGGAGAGTATACTCTTCCTATATGTAATTTCCATACCACTTCATTTTACAGAGAGAGAGAAGCAACTGGCATCCCTTCTTCCCCCTACACTTTTCCCCATTTCTTCTTTCAGGAGCACATGACAAGTGGAGGCAACTGCCAGACATTTACTTCCTCAACTGTCATCTCCTATTCCAACCTGGGTGATGGGCCCAAAGTCTATCAAGAGACCTCAGAGATGCGTTCGGCRCCTGGCGGGGTGAGGAGGGGACCGGAGCACGTCTGGCGAGCACGAGGCAGCCGCCTTTGCTGTGGGCGGGCAGATTTCCCTCATTTGGTGGCGCTGGCCACCCACAGCATTGTTGCTTTGCAGTTGGTTGTGGTTTGAGGGACGCGCTGTGACTCACAGAATCCTGCTCAGAGCCATTGGGAGGAGAGAGGAAGTAGTGGAGGGGGAATCTACTTTTCCCTTATTATTATGTTGCTTCTGACATCTTGGGAGTGGCGGCGGCGACGATGTGGGACTGAAATAGTGCAGGAAAGAATCGGAGTGCCTCGGGGCTGAGGGGGTGAGCCAAATGTTATTCCATGTGGGAATCTTTTCACAGATCCGTGAGACTAGGCGGACTGTAAGGGATTCGGACAGTGGCCTGGAGCAGATGTCAATTGGGCATCACATCAGGGAGCGGGCCCACATCATGCAGCGATCACGGAACCATCGTACCGGTGACCAGGAGGAGAGGCAGGACTACATCAACATGGATGAAAGTGGGTGCTGGCCGTGTCCCTCTCGTCAGCAACCTTGATGCCGCTTTCCCACCTCCTCCCCAGCTGAGCTTTTCTGTTTTTCTTTCATTGTGTAGGTGATGCRGCCGCCTTTGATGACGAATGGAGGCGAGAGACATCCCGATTCCGGCCACAGCGGGGGCTGGAATATCGGCGTCACGAAGGTGGCAGCGGCCGCCGGGCTGAGGGTGCTCGTCTCGCGATCCAGGGCCCGGAGGATTCTCCTTCCAGACAGTCCCGCCGCTACGACTGGTGAACGCAGAGCAGACTTTGTGGGGGGTGCTGTGTTGTCACCCCCAGATCTACCTGCACACTCTTGTAAGTCTTAACAACGTTTTCCCATCTTGCACTGTATGGTGCCTGTTAGCCAGATGAGTTTTCTCTTTGTTSTCTCAATCTTATACTGTTCTGCAGTTTTGGCTGGAAATGGATGTTCCCACAAARGTCTGGAGAGCAGAGGAAGATGGGKGTTTTGAATGGGGAAGGTGGAAACTATGTGAGCTTTGTCTTCAAGGCAAAGAAAGCATGGTATCAGTCTTAATTGGTAGCTAAAGTGGTGTGGGAATCGTATTCTGTGGAGACGAACTAATGTCATCGTATGGAACTACAAGCCCATCTGTAGTCAATCCATCAGCTTTTAAARGTGGAATCCAGGTGGATACAGGCAAGGCAGATAGCTGCTGGTGTCACTCTCCTGTGTTTCAAATTGGGTTCACGAGGCTGTAGTCTAGTGCTTGGAACTGGGGATTTGCTTCCATTCCTTAAAACTTCAAGTTTAAACTTGTCTATATCTGTCTCCTGTACCGCCTTCTAATCACCACTTACTCTTTCTATATTTTCCCTTTGTTTCCCTTGCTCCCAGGTACAGTGAAACTCTGAAGCCCCTTCAAAGCACCACTTGGACCCTCCTCAGATTTAATATTAACCTCTCCCTCCACCCTTAAGAATTGAAACAAAGCAATTAATCTTCAGCATTGCTCTTGTCTCCTTTGAGTGCCGCAGCAGGGCAGGGAGGATTTCACTGGCGTGCAAGGAACGCAGTCGTTGCCTGTCCCCTTTCTGCTCTCCCTTGGTTCTGTTCTTTCTGCTGTTAGTGGTGGGCATGAGAAGCTGCTGCCTTGCCTCTCCGTACTTTCCACTTTCTCTGTGCTGGGTGAGGCTGGTTGTGGAGTTTGTATCCAGTCCTCTGTGAAGCAAAAGAGGAAATTCTGCTAGAACCCCGTTAGTCGCCTTGCTGGGGCAAAGGCTTCTATTGCCCTCCTGATCCTTGATGCAGCTATGGAGAAGCAGAAGGATGTGTGTGATAGGGAAGGGAGGAAGAGGGAAAAAAAGTTGGATTAGCCTTTTGTCCCCCAGCCCCTATTCAGTGAGCTCTCCCACTTTTTTTAATTTGTGAAACTTGTAACTAGATGTTTACTGAATAAAGAAACAAACTGTAAAGAGTTGCTGGATCAGTTCTTGCCTTTTGCTAATCTAACTATATGCCTGCTGTGAAACTAAGTAACCTTTTTCATGTCCTTGGGAAACCAGAAGGAAATTTAGTGTCTAATTTTAAGTGGTTTTTTCTCTGTAAATCCTTCCCCTGTAGTTGCAAAACAAAGAAATGGTGCTCAATGGCAACACAGAAATTGTAAAAGAAAACCCAGGAACCCACCACTTGCAAAAATACCCCTTAATTGGTGTCATTTCACAATGCCCTCCGAGGGGATTTGTTGGCGTTCTTTGCTTCCCAGTCATCCTGTGCAGCCTTGAGTGAGTCTCCGGGGTCGGTACAGTTTCTGCACAATCTGGGGAGTCTCTCCACTATTTTYCTATTATTTCTCTGCAACTGACGCTGATGTTGTTTGAGGCTGTTATTAATGGTCCTTTCTTCTTCAGTATTAGGTGAAACTTTAACAGCATTGTTTAGAAAGGCAGTTATTAGGAACACAGGGCTAGAAAAGATCTCCAGGGTTCATGAGGCAGTACCCTGCCACAGCAAACACTGTTCTGTAAACCTTTTCATAAACGTATTTGGAACAGAACAAAGGAAATAATGCCTAACTTGGATCTACCACGTGCACATGCTGTGCCAGAATATTACTATGTATTCCCTTGTTCTACATCTGAGCTCTAATAGAGGGAGAGAAGCATCGTGGAGTAGCAATTCTCCTGCCTTGAAAACAGGATATAGAATCTGGCCCTTTAAAATTCAGAGTTCTCACGTGCTGCAGCCTTCAGGGAAGCGCAGAGCGGAGGGCAGGCTCTGTCCCCACTCCCACAGTGATCTGTCCCCCAGAAAACCCCACTAAGGTTATAGTCCTTTAGGTGACAGCTCACCAGGACCTCTCCAGGGGCATTACAGTTGGAGAGCTCTCCAGCAGCTGGAAAAGAGAAGGGAGAAACCTTGGTTGAGACAGAGAAGTAAGTGTTGGAGGGGGATAAGTCAGTTGCCCTCTAGGAGTGGATTGGGTCTCCGGAGATGCCATAGCCAAGGCAGGTCCTRAAGAAAGGAGAAACTACATGGAGGGCCTTGGGCCTGCCAGATTTTGAGAGGAGCTGGAGCAACAGCAGTCTCCATCACCATGACCATCTCAAGCTGAAGCAAGATGAGGGATCTGTTTTGATCCAGTGAAGAAGCAATTTAGCTTAGAAAGGTGCTCACAGCACTGAAACAGTGGTGGCAGCCAGCAGCAAARTCCTGATCATTCTTTGAGGAAATGTCTGAAAATGAGAACAGGGAGATGGACGTAGTGGAGGAAGAGTTTGTTTTGGACTTTAAGATGTGAAAATCCATTTATCTGTGTGGCAGCAGTGATGTTAGTGCTATAATTTGTTCCAACAGCGACTGCCCACAAATTGCAATGGCCCATGGGCAATTATGCCTTTCTCAGGGAGACACGGTTTTATCTGGATTCAGCCCCTCTGCCTGTTTGGGTGCCACCTCAATTACAGATTTTGAACCACTGAGTGCTCATTCCCTCTGAGAAAGGTTGTGGAAAGCAGCTTCTTGAGCCTTGCTAACTGCTGTAGAGTCATTTCCAAGATCTCAGCCTTCTCCAGAAGTGGCAAGGCTCTGGTATTCTGGCAAAATGGGAAAATAGCACTTAGTAAAACATGCTTTTAACAGGGCAAGGTGGGGAACCAAAAGCAGGGAGCCTGAGAGAGAGGATTTTGATTCATAAAGGGGCATATTGGAGGGTTTTCTGTTTTGGCAGCTTGCAGCTTGCAGATCATGGCAATATGTGAACCTCTGACTTCAGGGAGTAGCAGRTTGTTTTTAAAGGAAGAGGGGTAAGAAAAATTCCTTTGACTTCTCCAGTCATCAAAGGTAAATCTTTATCTACTGCTCTGGGGTCTGCTGAAGAAGCCACCTCAACTGCTCCAGGCTGGCATTGATCCAGGCACAGCGACGCTTCTCCATCAGTGGTTTGAGAGGCTGAAGAAGAGGAAAGAATGTGAAGGTGAGGAGAAAGGTGACAGACCTGTATCTCGGGGAAAATAGGATCTACTGTCATCGTTGCCTTTTGCTGAGTCAGTGCCACTTGTGCTTGGGGCTTTTGCTTCAGCCAATATCAAGGTCTGATGAAAATAGACTAACTGATCACTGAAACAGGATGTTAAAATTTGAAACAAGGGTGTGTAGAGCATTGCAGGGTGAAGACATAAAGCTATACTTGAACAGACATTCAGTTATTCCTCCGTCTATAGACGATCTGTGAGAAACAATAAATTATTTTGAGTAAGCAGGTGTAGTCTGGGTGCACAGGTGGTGTACTGCACTATTTTACTTGAATTGCCTGAAAACAAGAATGCCCACGCAAGCAGAAAACTGCCTTTAATTAAACCACTCTAACTTTTGCGTTTAGATCATCCCTACCTTTGGCTTTCCCCCCCAATATTCACATTCATTACAGTTCCAGGTAGGAATGGTCCCCCTTGAAAACAGTCCCTGTCCTGTGTGAGGACAGGCTGCAGGGCTGGGGTTAATCTTGTTCTGCATTTCTGAGGCTTCTATGACAACTCCTCTGGCAGAATGGAGAAAGGTGAGACTGGATGTTCCCAGCGGGAACAGGTAATGTTTGCAAGATGCACGGGACAGGCTTCCAAGCCATCCTTACCCACCTGAAGCAAGTCTTACTCCCTTTCCCCACAGCTGTCAACTTCAAAGGGGATTTGCTGAAGCACCAGAGCAATACAGTGCAGTGACATTCATGGGTCTTGCCAAAGAAATAAGTCTTCAGTAGGGCACCCAGAGTGAGGAAAGGGGTCTGCCATGCAAAAATAAAATAAAAAATAATAGAGGGAGAGATTAGGTAAGCACGATGAGGTGCAATGGAGGGAAACAGGAAACACTGGCAGTAAGATGGACGARATGGATAACAACCCTCAAGGAGAGTACCTTAGCTGCAGACAAAACGAATTTAGTCTTAATCAGTAATGCACAGCAAACAAAAAAMCCAAAACTTCCCATATCTGAAAATATATCATGAAAGTAAGTGATGCTTTAGCTATTATAAACTTTGTCCTTAAATATTTTTATATTAGAAGTGCTGCACTTTTCCTGATAAAAGCGATGCAGAATGCTGGGAAATGGGACAGGCCTGGGAAAGCCAGCCTCAGACCAGTACTCACAGGGGTTTGGGGGGCTCGGGTGATTTTTTCTTTTCCTTTAAGACAGTTACGATGTTCTCTCTCTCACCTTCTCAAATTGTTCTTGTCCATTGACTGTATTATTTTCTAATGAGATCATGGCCTGGGTTACCAAAGSAATACAGAACCTTGAAGTTGCTGGCACAAGGTGTCTCACTTAATCACACAAGGCTATTCTCTGATTTTTTWAAAAAAAGCACATTTTAGAACATCAAGGGAACCTATATTACAAATTTTAGTTTACTGATAGTTTTTAAGCAATGAAGGGSAAAAAAAAAGAGTTTCCAACATAGGGAATTATTACTAGTCAAATGCTCTTCTGAAACTACTGCTCATTATTATCTTGATTAATGGTCTGAAAGAAGGTATTAAACCAGTGCTGATGAAGCTTTCAGAGGACACAAGGAAAGATGAAGGTGATAAATGATGGAAAAAGATGAACAGTGCAGAGCTGTCTGTATCCATTGGTATGGTGTTTATTTATAAAGAATAAGTGGTTTTGCCTGTACTGAAAGCAACAAGACATTCAGCTGGGAACATAAATGYAATCTGTACTCTTTCAAGAAGGAGGACTGTATTTTGGAAACTCTGGAGGGACTCCAAGAAAGAATTTGGGAATTGTGAGATAAAAACAAGGGGTTKTTTTGTTTTGTTTTGGGKTTTTTTTGTGTATTTCTTCTGCTGTGGGTTACACTTGGACGCGTTAGCCTGGGGTCATCGATTTGGGAGCTGAATCGCCTTCTGTACAACACAGCAGTGAAACCAGCGCATAAACACCTGTAAATTCAACTACAGCCCAGCAAAAAGAAAAAACGGACAGCAGATGTCAGAAGGACTCAAGAACGGAGCAGCAAGGGCGAGCTGGAGCCTGGCAAAGCCGGCTGGCCCCACACGGTGCGATGCGAGGGGCTCGGGCAGCCTGACTCGAGCACGYGCCGCGCTGCTGCCGTGGGGTGGAGTCGCTGACAGCTGGGGGCCCTTCCAGCCGGCACACCTCAGGCCAGCGACGCGAAGGGCAGGAAGGCGCGAACCTTCAGCGGGCCACCGTGAGACCAGCACGCCTGCGGTTGTTTTCCGTTCTTTTCCATTCCTAACCGTGGATGGGCCGTCTCAAGCAGAATGCAGAGCGCTGGCCGGGGCTGAGCGCTGGCCGGGGCTGAGCGGGCCGGCTGCCCCTTGCCGCCTGGGAGGGCAAGCTGCGCGATCGCGCCGGTCCCTTCGGCACTGGAAATCAGGGAATCGGAGAGGGAGCAGCGCTCGGCGGCCCGGGAGAGAGGGAAGCAGAGCAAAARAGCAGGTGACTTGGCACATATTTCGAAGAGGACAGGAGGAAAGTCCGAGTTGCAGGAAACAGCTGTCCGTAGGCCCGGCGTTCCGGTTGGGACAGAAATGCACMTCTGAGGGAGGAAAGAACGTAAAATCCCAAAAGCGAATGGATTTAGACAAGACCTCAAAATAGATCCTACCTTAAAATCAACTGCAAGATTCCGCAACTATTTTTACATTTCCAAAAGTTTCTAAAGAAGTGGCAYGGCTATATTTTTCAATCTGACTTAAATATAACTCTTATTTTTCCCTCCTTATTTTTTAGAGAAAACATTTTGAAAAAAATGTCCCCATGGGGAAACTCCACTTCGATTATCRTTAATTCCACTATCTCCTTACATCTGGCAGCCTGGGCTGACTGAGTTCATAAATCCTGAGGACGCCTGATAACAGATTTGGGGGCCAGCGGGGAGGAGGAGGGGAATAAACGCCTCTTATCTCCACCTGCTCGTGCCGCGGCGATCAGAGGTAAGCTGGAAGCAGAGATACTAGCCTCGTAACACCCATCTCTTACCTAACAGGAAGAAAAGCATCGGTTATAAGCAGCAGAGAAGAAAAAGAGCGACCAGCCAGTGCTGTGCTGACCATCAGCATCTGGGAAAAGCCAAAGGCAGCCAGGAAAGTGTCTCTAGCAGCTGTAGGTGTGAACAGGCTGCTGTKCAAGACACTGAGAAGACCTCGCCTGTGCATGAGAACTGTGTTCATTTCTAGCCAAGAAAGCTGGATTCGAAGGGCAAGGGCTTTTAGGAGGGCCTGGGGCACAAGAGAGCTCATCATGTAAGAGGAGACAGGTTTGCTCAGCCACGCGAAGCAAAGTCTATACACAGAGGAGATTAACAGCAAGGAGGAAGAAGAGCAATTTAAGCTAAAACCACTTTGGTGCAGAAACAACTGAATATAAACTATCTGTGAATACATTTAAGCTGGATATTGGAAAAATTTGTAGGCACTAAAGCCGTCAGGTTCCGAGGCAGCCCTTCAAGTGCGTTAGTGGGAACAATAAAATTGACCAGTTTTAGGTCAGCAGTCGARAAGTTTATGCAAGCGATTATGACAATACCCGCAACAGGAAGAGATCCCATTTCATCATCAGGAGGCACCGTCTTGTCTCTGTTCCCACCAAGCAGAGCCTCCTTCTGCCCCCTGTGCTCTGAAGGCTTTGCCAGCTGCTCCAAGGCGGCTGCAGGGAATCCAGCGGGAAGCAGGGCAAAGCAGGCCCTCCCCAGGAAGGTTTTCTCCTGATCTGAACTGGCTGGAGCTTCGTTTGTGCCGCTGAGCAGGAGGGACCGGAGCTGCTTTGGACACGTGCACCAGCGCAGCGACAGCCCTGGACGCTCTCGYTGTCCGTGCAAGGTGAACAAGCCTGGAGTGCAGCCAGCAGTTCCGGATMTGTTGAGTGGGTCGCAACGTGAATACAACTGCACACCACACGCAGGATTCTGTTGCAAATGAGCTCCTTTCCCCTGGCAGCGGGAGRTTCTGCCACCAGCTGCTCCCAGCAGAAATGGCAGGTGAAAATCCAGCACAATCCAACACCACTCCGGCAGGGAAGCCCCTGAAAAACTGCAACAGCTGTGGGAGAACCACCTGAGCAGCGCGAGGCTGCGGAACCTGCGGAGAATTTGAGCGGTTTTGCCAAGCACTATAGATAGCAGCTAAGCAAGGACTAGTGCTAGGAAAAGGCAGGAGGAAAGGAGATCCCTGCAGGCCCCAGTACTGCGGAGTTGCCCAGGGAATGGTTAGCAAAGAGGAGCGCTCGAGTAGGAGGAGTGACTATTCCAGGGCATAAAAAGAGGAGCGACAAGAAGGACGTTCAGGGTCCGCAAGCTGCAGCTGCCAGACCCGGCCTGTGGGGTTCTGCTGACCCCCTGCTCGCACTGCGGCCCCTTCCTGCCACGCTGGGGCTCGGCCCCACACGGCTCGGTTCCAGCCACGGCCGGAGGGTGCCGGCGGCCTGGGTGGCTGCTGCTGCAGACCGGGAGAGTCCGAGCGAGGGCACGGCTCCACGGAAAGCAGACCGAGACACCAGCCCAGCCACCTGCCCCGCGGACCAGACCCGCTGGTAGCCACTCTTGGCCAAAGTCGCCGTGCGGGAGGCAAACGGGAGAGCAGAAAGAGCAGACACAGTCACGTGGTCTCTGCAGCCCCCAGCCTTTGCAGCGTGGGTTGATCCCACGCTACCCCGTGTCTGGCCGGCATTGGGAACAGGCACGTGGACGTAACCTGCTCAGCAGATTTCCTGCCGCCAGCATGCCCTACAGTTCCTATAAATCCCATGGAAACTGCCACGCTAATTTCGGCTGGGGAGGCGGTAGCGCCTGCGTTGGGAAGCCCTCTCTGCCGGGGGAGACGGACCCGTCCTCGTCTCCAGAGCGGTGCCAGTCTCCCCCTTCAGCGCCGCCTCGCGTTGCTCTCCTGCAGCTCCAGGCGGCCAGTGGGGCACAGCCCCACTCTGCAAGCAGCTCGCCTCCGCTGCCTTCCTCCCTCGTGTTTATGCTGAGGCTCCTTCTCCTCTGTTTCTCCCACCCCACTGGCCCGTTTCTAAGGACAGTTTTGGCAGGSCCCTCAGCACAAGGAAGGGAGATCCCCACATGTGCCCGTGAGGACTCAGCCTGGCACTGTGGGGCGGCACGTGGGCCCCGGCGAGCCCCACACTCAGCCGGGCCCACTTGGACCAGGCTGGCCCATGGGGCTGCCCCACAGCCCAGCCCAGCCACACTCCGCTCACCCCCCTGCCCCGTTATCCCCATGTGCCCTGGAGAGGGGTGAAAGGGCCACATGGGGCGGAGGTCCTGCCCTTCCTGCAGCATTTGGCTCCAGGCACCGGCCCCAGGGACGGGGGGACCCGCTGTACTTCCGACCGGGAACCAGGCTGTGACCCCATGGGTCCCGTGTTCCCGACATGAGGCCTTCCAACACCTCCTGCTCGGAGTGCTCCCCCCGGGCCTCCCCCCGCCGCAGCCCCACCAAGACCCCGCACAGACRAGGCCGGCACGGTTTCCACAGGCAACAGCCCATCCAAGAAACCCTCRTCGGGCTCGTGGGGACCAGGGACAAGGGCAGCCTCAGCCGCCTCGGTTAAGGAAATTGCCATCACCACCTTCCATCACGGGGAGCCCCTTCGAAAGCTTGCGCACACAAGAGCGCYGCCTCCGGCTGGGAAGCCCCAGCGCCCCAATGGCGCCGTTCGCTGCCGCGCCTGCCCCGTCCTCGCACCTCGCCCTGGCCGCAGGCACAGGACGGCCAGAGGTGGGATCGGGGCCGCTCCGCTGGCTCTGAGCCCGCGCTCCGCCCCTCTGACTTGCCAGGCTCRGCGTCCCTCACCCTGGACTCCTCTTGGGCACCCGCCCCACCTTCCCCCYGCGCTTGCCGCTCCGAGGGGCCCCCGGCTCGGCAGCCGTGTGCRGCTGGGGCTGATGGCAGGAGCCGCGGGGAGCCGGGGGCATGGATCTCTGCAGGGCTGGCGGGGGGTGTGGGGGCTCGCTGCGGGGGAACACGCTGGGCAAGAAGGGGAAAGGGCCGCATCCCTGACGCACCCTGCGCCGTCCTGGTCCCCACCCCCGCTGGCTGGGTGAGGAGACTCCTCACCACTAACCCCAGCAAGGAGGCGGAGGCGGCTCCCAGGGCAGGCCAGCTGGGCGAGCGTCCCATTCCCAGCCAGGTGTGAACGGGAGGTGTGGGGCAGAGCAGCTCAGTGCCAGCCCCACTGCCTGCCCTCGTCCCTGTTTGAACCCTGATGCGGAAGAGCACACGACGAGGGGTTGCAGCGGGTCACCCTTTGAGAGCCCTCACGCTTGGATTGCCGGAGCCGGCAGTTTTCCTGCTCCGTGAGCCAGGACTAGCCCGGCGTTCACATCCCCTCTCCTGCCGCCCGCCCAGCCTCGTTCCCTTGCCAGCGGTTAAGGGGCCAAGAGTGGAGACCTTTCCACTCAGCTCTGCTTTCTCCCCTCTTATTTGGGAGGAAACAGGGTTAAAAGCACAAAATTATTTAAAATTAAAATGAAAACTTATAATAATAATGATCAATACTTATCTCACTCTCACCATCTTCAAAGTGATTTACAAATGTTAACTAATTAATTAATCTTCACATCCTCTCTGACTGAAAGTCAAAGTCATGGCTGAAGTGAGCAGGAAAATAGAGCTGTTTTTTCCAGGTGAAGGGAAACCTACRGCCCTGCCTGCTCTTTGTCATCCGGCAAGACTATTTGCAGCAGTGTTTTCCTTCAGCACGGAGCAGCTCTCATTTATATTTCAGTCATAAAAAAAAAGGCCTAAATAATTGTATGTGCTATCTTCTGCTGTCCTTATTTGCTTAATGGAAATCTTAAAAGGTCTTCCCGTTGAAAGYAAACAAAAATGGAAGACTTTCAGGGTTGGGCAAATGCCCCTCAGTTTAATACATTTAGACTGAAACTCTTGTGAAATCTGCACTGTGACAAGCCCTGAGAGGCGCAAGGAATGGAGAGGGAAGGGGGGAAGCCGTGACCCTGCTGGTCAGACACCGCCGTCACAGGGGAGCTCAGGGGAGCTCCCTTCGGCAGGGAGGGAGGGGAGGGCTCTGGCTGAGGCACAGAGGCCGGTCAACGCCGGCTTTAACAAGGCAGCAAACGTACGTATGGGGAGGCATGAGGACAGCTGAGCGCTGGGCTCCATCATAGCCTAGAAGCTGGGGTAACAGGACCCCCATTTCCGCCTGCCCTTTGCTTGCTACTAGCCAGGCATCCGTTTCTGGRCTCTCCAGACGAAAGGGAGCATCCCTGTGCAAAGGGGCCCAGGGCTCCTCTACTTCTTGGCGTTAAYGTGTGCACATGAAGGGTGCTCATGCAAGAATACTATGGAGAATTACCAGCACAGAGCAACTGGTACTGATTCGAGGAGCAAAATGGGCTCTTCTGACTCAACTTCTAGACATTCAAGCCAGGAATTAAGCTGTGGAAACACAGTGTTAAAAACAAAAACAAAGAAACAAGAACAGACAACCAAGCAATCTAAGCATGCAAGCAAACAAACCTA
Organism: Eudromia elegans; assembly: GCA_003342815.1. NCBI lineage: Eukaryota > Metazoa > Chordata > Aves > Tinamiformes > Tinamidae > Eudromia > Eudromia elegans. The sequence continues at coordinate 79,759 of PTEX01000367.1, read as the reverse complement.
AACAGCAACAAAAAAACCCCCTAAACAAACAAACAACCCCCCCACATCCATACCTAAAGCCCACAGCATGGTTAAAGAGAGCAAAGATTAAGGGGCCGGCAGGGAGCCAAGACGTGCAGCGTGCCCATTCTGGCGCTGCCGGCGGCTCTGCGGGGGCTCCCTACACCCCGCCGCTGCTCTGCCAGCGAGTTGCATCTGCCTTCCGTAAGCGGCAACGTGACTCTTACGAGGCACAAACATCCTCAGCCATTACTGGTTACCTCAGGTCTCCCTAGAGGTGCCGCCACTCCATCCCGGTTACGGGATTCATGTGGAAAGGTCAGAGTGCCCGGTTCCTTTTCCCGTCGGATTTCAACAGTCTTTCAGTCTTTGTGCTTTGCCCTGCCCTTCCRCTTCAGCGAGGAGCGAATTCTCAGCTCTTTCCTCGGAATCCCACCCCCAAAGCCTTCACAAGAGGCCCGTCTTTCAAAGGACACGACATGAGTGCCCCCGACATTTGGCAGGTGCTCAGGTCCTGCCRGGTATCAGATCCCCTATCAGCCCGTTAGTCCCAGACTGGCCTTTCCTAAGGAGGCGGAGGAGTCGATGCACGCAGGCGTTACCGCTGCTCGCGGACGGTTACAGACACACAGAGCCCAGTGACCGGCCCCGCCTGAGGCAGGCCGAGGTTGTGCGATGCAGACAGACAAAGGCTCAAGATAATTTAAACAAAAGATGAAAGYATAACCCGACCTCTCCCCGTGTTTTATGGAAAGCACAACTCAGGTAAACTCATTATCGCACCRAACTAGCCAGCCCTCTCCCTCCAGGTGAGCTGGGGCAAAACAAGGTTAGCTCCCTCCCTGCACAGGTGCTCTCCTGCAGCTGGATTTGCATCCTACGCCTGAGCCTCACACCCTCCTACTCAGCACTTCCTCGCCAGCCAACTACACCTAATAGGCCTGACACAGAGGGTCACGGATCAGGGGTGGTGCTCGTGTTGGTCTGGACTGGCACTGCGTGGCACCTCACCCAGGAACAGCTCCAGACATCCCTGCCCCTGGCAGGGCCTGTCCGTGTCTCCCTGGCCTGTGACCTTGCAGAGACCATGAGCACACGCAGGCAGCAAGTTGAGCTCATGGGTTYGCAGGATGGCGTGGTTTCTCAGTCAAGGTTGCTGCTGTATGGGGACAGTGGAGAATCCACGAAATAAAGCAGCAATCAGCACAGATCAGTGTCTTGTGAAGCCCAAACGCCAAGATGACACGATGCCTTACACCACCACCACCACAGGAAAGATGGTCTCAACTCCACCACACGCCTTGCACCTATCCGTACAGTCCCCACCTTCTTCCTTAGCTCTAATCCACCTGCAGAGGAAACTGGAACAGCTCCCTAACCTCACCAAAATTAGCCCAGTTAACGAGCTGATAAAAGCCTCACCCTTGCAACCAACCACCAGGACTTTTTGCTGGAGTTGTCAGATAAATTTTCTGCCCATTTGCTGACACTCAGCAGTCCAGGTTCAGGGAATCAAACATTATTAGCACTGGCACAAAGCAAGAGGCAGAATCAAGCGGGGAGGATTCATGATGTATGTCAACTTAGATCAGCTTACATCAACGTGAAACAGCAGTTTGACACTCACATCTGCCTGACACATCAAGCCAGGCTCAAGGATGAAGCCTCTAAAGATCCAGATGAGTTTTCCTGGGCATCTCATAGTAGTCAATTACATTAACGTTTATTTTCGACCAGACGTTACATCACCTAGGAATGGGGAAAACAGGATGTCTTCTACAAAAAATTCACACTAACTGGCATTAATTTTGTTACCCTCAATTCTTTGTCACACAGGTATCTATCACTCAGTACTGACAAAAATACATGAATGTCTTTCTAGTCTTCACACTTGCCCAGGACTCTGAAATTCATTGAAAATTATGTTTAAAAAAAGTTCGGAGGCTAATCAATTGCACGAGATAACTCAAAATTCTCCATTGATAATTCAAAGGAAATCACACAGCAGGACATCTCCATCCAACACAGCTGAACTCAAAGTTCAGAAGGACTAGAGGGCCAAAGTCTTTAATTTTCTCCACATCAACAGCAGTTATAGATCCTAAATAGAATTTCTTTACATAGGAGCTACAATTCTTTCTTGTGTTATGGACCTTCGTGCCAATATAGCTGCTGCAGTGCTTCCCTTTTGTTCGGAAAGTATTTTGAGGACATTCCTCACATAGATTGGAGAGAGGTTTCCAATACGACAAGTTATTCTGGTACCTCCAGAATCAGGCTGCATGAGGCAAAAGCACAAGTTTATATAGATATCTCCATAGATCTATATTTTTATTGGTTTATAGATATTTATAATATATTTATATATTTTTTAAAAGAATCCCTTCAAAAACTACCCTCCCAGCAAAACAAAGATAAAACGATCAAAGATGTCAGCCGTATCCAAGAGCAAAGCGCCCGGTGGCCTTGCAAAGCCAAACGACCGTGGAGCGCCAGCATTCTCCTTCCAAGCTTCCGCGATGCCCTCCTGGTGCAGGGGTGACACACAGTCCTGGAGCTCTTTACACTCAACCTGYTGAAAGAAACRGAGAGAGAGAGAAAAATATATGGTGGTGGTGATGGGGGCTTGAGGGGTAAGGAAAACAGCAACACATGGAAATGGAAGCTTAGAGAATAAAAATGCTATGACAGAAGAAGGACAGACTGTCTGGAAAGGAGAAGACAGGACAGAGAACAAACATGCAGCAGAACTATTTGGAGAGATGGATCTTGGAAATGAATTTTGAAGCATCATACTTGGGACTCTTGCTCCCCTTTCCCAAACAATCTCTACCTCTTGCTCTCCCAGTTATGAAGATCCAACTAGTTTGACTTGGACCAAATCTTCGCACTCCCCCGGAGCCTGTCGAGACAGAGAGAATATTTTAGAGTAGAGCATTAAGGCTCAGCCCTGGCTTCCTTTTCCAAAAGCATAAAAAGGAAAGTGGCTGATGTTCTCAAGAGGAGAAGGGCAGGATGCTAGGAAGACTTATGAATCTGCTTCAGACCACAAGTTGCACACATTTCCCTCCAAATCAGCTGGAGACAGAGCTAAGTTGGGACTACATCTGTGACCATCTCATGCCCAGGGAACAGAGCTCTGCAGTCGATAACCTCCTTGCTTTGGAACAGGAGCTCCAACAACTCAGTTCCTCAATACACACAACCAAGGACACATTCATTGCTGCCACACCTCACCCTTTGGCTTTGGAGGTTTTCTTGCTAGCCTGGCGCTGGTTGGTGCCAGGGGCTGGCTCCCTGAGCTCCGTTAGGTGCTGTTCTGGGTCTTGGGACGTGGCTGCTGCAGCAGCCGCTGTTGTGACTTTAATTGTCTTCTTCAGATTTGCCACCTGCCATATTGAAAAAGCAAGCACCAAACAAACAGGTCAAACAAAAGATCTAACAAATATCCAGATCCACATGCACTGTGGAGAAGCGTTTAGTTGAATCTTGGGCGAGTTAGTTCGCTAGTCAAAGTTAGTTAAACTTGTGAAGCACAAAGCCTTGTGTAGAGAAAGGTGGTACCTTACCTGAACAAAGCCAGTAACGCTGGCTTACAGTAAAGCAGTAAGCACACGGTACTGCTTCTAGACATTTTTAAGTCATGGGTACTGGCTGTTCCCCCCCCAGCCCACTCACCTCACTCTCTATCTGCTGCTTAAGTGCCAGCTGTTGCTCTTTGTGCTGGTTGGCTCGGCTAACTTGTTCCTCAATGCCTGACAAGACAACTTCACAACCTTGACACCTGCAGAGAAAAGGTAAGACTGAACAGGCTGGGTAGATTTTCACTGCACAGAAAGAAAAGTGAGAGACAGCAGATTTCAACTCTGAATGCCAACAAGACTRGAAGGTGATGACTATATCAGTCAGAAGAAACCCAGGAGCAGCAGTCCCATGTAATAACATAGCAATACTATTACATGGCTGTGGGACAGCGGACAAACAACAAAGTGACACTAGATTAGGAGCTATATAGACATATGCTCAAGAGGTGTCCTGCCAGGAGCCACAACTATGCAAAGGCTGCTGGGCTGCCATCACTCCTTCAGAAGCAGACAGAGGGACTGAAAACTTATTTTCCAGTGCAGTGTAGGAAGTGGGACTGAGTAGAACACCTCAAGACTCTCCTCCCCTCAAAGAGGCGCAGAGACCCTGGGGAAGCCCCTGGCGCCTCCTTCAGCCTTCCTAGGTGTTACCAAGGGGGGCTTCCTCCTCACCACTCCTGCAAGGTGCGGGTGATGGTGCTTAGCTCCTCCCTCCGGATGTCCCGCCCAATGCTGTAATCCACCTCCAGGCGCTGGTTCCGCTGGTCCAGGCTCCCGCGCAGCACATCCGCGTACACGGCCTCGATGACGAGGTCCTCCAGCTGCCGCACATTCTTCAGCTGCAGCTGCTCCAGCAGCACTGAGTAGGGGATGCACTGTGGAAACATGGAGTTCACTAGCTCGAGGCCATCCCAATGGAAGAATGTCCGCAGCAAAGCCAGGGCTGTTACCTTGATCTTGGCAGCCAGAGTGACAACCGAGAGGTGCCTCAGCTTGTTCTTCTGCGCCTCTGTCAGGGGAGGCAGGTTTGCTGCTTCCGCTGGTCTCGAGGGAGAGAGGAGCCCGTCAGACCGCGCCAGGCCCGGCTCGCGCCGCCCACACCGCGTCCGTGGTCGAGGCCGAGGCCGAGGCCTCCCTGCACCAGCGCCCAGCCGCGCCTCGCCCCGCGCTGCCCAAGGGGGCCCTTCCCCGCCGCGGCCCGCGCTCGCGCCGCTCCTCGCCTCGCCTCGCGGGGCCGCCCGGCCGCGGCTCACCCAGGTAGTCGGCGTACGTGCCGTAGGCGAAGATGGTCAGCAGGCGCAGCACGGGCGCGAACTCGCCGCCTGCGAGCTGCGGCCAAGAGCAGAGGGTCACGGCGCGCCGGGGCCGCGGCCGCCCGCCGCCCGCCGCCGCCGCCGCTCACCTCGCGCACGGCCGGCATGTCCAGCAGCTCCCCGAACACGTAGATGCCCGGCGCCTCCAGCACCTGCTGGATGAGGCTGGCGAGCGCGGCGCCGCGGGCGGCCTTGGCCAGCAGCAGGAACTGCTCCTGGCTCTGCGCCGCCACCTTCCCCTCGGCCGCCATGGCGCCCGCGCCGCGATGGCGGCGCCCTCGCGCAGCGGCCGCTTCCGGGCTGCACCGCGCCACACCCGCCGCCCGCCACTGGCGGAGGACGCCGCTAGTCCCGCCTCTGCCGCCTTCCCATTGGCCAGTGTGAGGGGAGGGCGGTGGCGCGGGCCCGCTGTCAGGGCGCCCCCTGCAGGGCTGCGCGCGGGGCTG
>PTEX01000367.1:37545-68303 GCA_003342815.1 Eudromia elegans | reverse complement strand
CGGCAGCTGTTTATTTCAAGGCATCTCTCTCTCTCCCTCAGCCAGGGCTCAGCCTCATCGAGCCTTCCTCCTCCTCCTCCTCCTCCTCCTTCTTCTCCTCCTCTCCTTCCTTCGTCCTGGCCATGAGAAGCACCGTTGGCGGTGGCTCCGCTGCCCCAGCCCTGTTTCCCGCTGCCCCGGCTCTGCCCCACTCATCTCCCCGCAAGGTAAGTTCAGCCTCTCACCATGGGCTCGGTGCCACTGCAGGGATGGGACTGCAGGGATGAGGGGCAGGGAGGGACGTGTACCCATCTACAAGTCATCTCTCCCCGTCTCCTTCCCTGTGTCCTTTCTGCCCCTTTTTCTTTGCCCTCCCCGTGTGGGCACTCGGCTCTCCCTCTAGCAGGCTGCCTCCTTCCTCCCGACCCTCTCCTCCTSCTCCTCCACTCCAGGGCATCCCGAGGGGCTGCCCGGGAGGCACAGCCCAGGCACTGCTGCCTCTTGCCCCCCASCTCCTGGCTCCATCACAGACCTGTTGTGCTGGAGCCCTGGAGCCTGTGCTGAGCAAAGTGACTTCAGCCAAATTGGCGCAGCTGAAGAAAGGAAACGGAAGGGTCAGTCCCTCCTCCTGCCTGGCCAAGGGTGCACCACGCAATGGAGAGCCGTTCAGATGTGAGCAGTCAGCACCTGAAGTACTTGGATGCCCAGGAGCAGTAGGGAACTGCGAGGCAGAAGATGGGCAGGCTCGTGACATGTATTGCAGGCGGGCGCTAGATGGCGGGGGACCCGCACCCCAGGGCGCTGCCTGGAAGGGGCCGCCCAGCCCCCCGGTGCAGGGAGACGTTTGCTCCGAGCACTGCTGGTGGGCTCACGCGCCCGTCCCTGCAAGCAGCCACATCTGTGGATGCCAGCATCCCTCCAGCCTCAGCTCATGCCCCCAAGCCCCAGCCTAGGATTTCCATACCCCGCTCAGAAGCGCTTGCCCTGGCACCCTGGCACAGGAATTCCCATTGGCAGTAGCCAAACACGKCAAGATCTGCAGGCTCCCTCAGGGCTCCTGACTGGTGCCCGCTGGGTGCCGGCACCAGCCTTCGCAGGCTTGGACACCAAGAAGAGCGGCGTGAGCTGAGCCACCTTTCAGGCTGCCAAATCCAGCCCCAAACGTCAGCACTTGGATTCAGCCTCCCAGCAATCCACCCTCCCCAGTGGGCAGCCGACTTGCCTCCCGGGGGSAACTGCTCTGGGATTCTCCCCTTCCGTGCCATCCCCGACACAGCAAGTCGTATAACCCCTGTGCACCAGGGCTGAGGCTCCTGCTTCCTGCACAAACCCGGGAATGACAGCATCTCTGCACCCAGGGCCACGAACGCCAGGATGTCCTGGCAGCCAAGGAGAAGATAGGCAGGGGCTGCTGCTCCAAGGCATCAGGCAGTGCCTGTGGGTCTGAGCTCAGTCAGGGCTTGGAGACAACTGCTAGGTTTCATGGTCCCGGATTGTAATCTCATGTCGATGGCTGTCACCAAAGCCCCTAATGCTGGCGGGGAGTTAGAAATGACAGCCGATCTAACACGCTCRTTCTGTGAGGAAGGGCGCATCCTCCTCCTCGGGTTTGTTTTGATTTTTTATTACTATTTCGAGTGGGCTCGGTGCTGTGGGGGAGCCAGGCGAAGGAAGGATTTGCATGAAGCTCGGTGCTGCGGGGTTGCTAATGGCGAACGTTATTTCAGCTGGCAGTAAGTTTCGTAATCTTGGCCCAGCTCCGGTGAATGTTCCGTTCCTCAGGTCATAAGGCTCTTTCCCCTTCTTTCATCCCTTCCCCCTCTCCCCAAACTGGTTGGCAATTTCATTGTTCCCCTGGAACGTATCTGTCATGTGAGGTCATCGCTGCATAGGGAGAGGTGATTGATCGCTTGGGTCACGGGGGCCTGTCCCATGCTGGGCTCTGAACACTGGGTTGGAGACCTTGAACCAGAGCCTGTGCTCAAAGGAGAGCGCCAAGGTGGGGTGCCGAGAAGCCCCGTGATGCGTTCGCGGCAGATTGAGTCGGTGAGCAAACAGACTGCTGCATTCAGAACTAGCTGGAGCGCGCTGAGAGCAGACGGCTTCGTTCCTAGAGGCACAGCATCGCAGCAGCCAAGCCCGAGATGTTACGAAAATACAGATAGGTCCTCATCTGCAAGGCGAGTCGGAGGGAATCAGGTGCGACTCGCTTCTCGCCCCCAGATGGAAGGCGACTGCCCGCGCGTCTCGCTGACACGTCTTGTGTGTGTTCGGGTTCATCCAATTGCTCCTCGGTTAGAGGCTGATCTCTGCGAGGCATCAAGGAAGCTGTGAGATTCTCAGATTTTAAGGCCAGAGGGACCATTTTGATCATCTAGTCTGACCTACAGCATAACACAGGCCAGAGAATTTCACCAATTTCATTTCCTGCGTCAAGCCCATAACTTGTGATTGAACTATCGTGTGTCTTTTCAGAAATACAGCCATATAAAAGCTTCAGGCAGCAGGGAATACACCTCCCTAGGTAAATTGCTCTAGTGTGTGACCCTCTTTATTAATAGGATTGTTCCTCATTTGAATTTGTCAAACTTCAGCGTTTTGTAGCAGAAGGTTACAGATTGCATTTGATGTGAGGGAGCTACAGAGCCGGTATCACCTGCGCGCGGCTGGCAGCGCAGCTCTTTTATTCTCATGATAGCTTTTATTCGGAATTGAATCGATCTCTGGGACCGCGGTGTGCGAGTCCTGGGCATGGAGAAGGAGCTGTCCACGGTGGATCTTGGGACGTCACCAGAGCGCGGTAGAATCCGAACTCTGGAGCCCCGGGTGTCACAGTCACGGGCTAGTCTGTGCTGTCTGCTCAGGCCRGGAATGCAGCAGGCTTTGCCCCTGGCTTTAGGCATGAAGTCAGTTCCCAGCCCCACTGGTGTGCCGGGATACCCGTTTGGGGGCACAGCTACCAAGATCTGCTGTCTCAGGTCCCAGCAGCGGCAGTTCCGGGCTGCAGGAGAGGGAGCACAAGGAGGGAGGGAGCACAGCTGGATCGCTGCTATTGGGGAATAGCAAACGGGTTTGTTCTTCCACCCTGCAAATGCAGGGAGAGCAGTTCCTAATAGATCAGCCCCAGGGATCTCTAGTCTGGATCTATAGTGGGGGTCCATATGCGGTAGCAAAGAGCAGTGAAATTCCTACTCCCAGCTTCCAAGCACCAAGATTCACAAACTGAGCTTAGTGAAGGGCCCTGAGGAAATAGCTTTGTCATTCACACTCTCTCATCTGCGCCTAACAGGTCACCAGCACACTGTGGTGAAGGGCCCGTATCTGTGTTTGGACCCTGGGAGCAGCCCTGTCCCTTCTTATCATAGCTAGCCCTGGGAAACAGATCTGAAAGCAAGAGCCGTGCTCTGTGGCACTGGTGTAGAAATCCGTTCTCTGCTTCCGCACAAAAAGGCCTCTGAAATGTGGGTACAAAGATATCAGGATTTGTATCGCCAGGTCAAAAGGGCATTTGAGTCCCCTCATCCTCTCCAAAAGTCTACTGTTTTGTTCAGTATCTTTATACAGGCCTGAATCAAAGGCATTTGTTATACCTGCCCTCAAATGCAGCAGGATCTGTGCCCAAGACACCGTTCCAGCAGCCAGCGTGTAGCCGCAGGGTGCCCCAAACACGTTTTCTCWGCTGCTTTGCTGGCAAGCCACAGGGACATCCACGCTCTGCTTTGCTCCAGAGTCYTCCATGCACGGTAGAGTCCAGTCCTTCCTGTCTGACATATCGGAGTCCAAATTCCTCCCCCGTGGTATTCCTGCTGTGGGAGACGCTTCTGTGCTTCTGCCAGCTCCTGTGCCAAACACGACTGGCTGTACGAATGCCAGGACATAYTTTCAATCTCCGGTCACAATGTGATCAATAAGCGATAATATGCTGATTGATGCTTACACGTCTCAGTCCTGCACTTGTTCAGAGCCAGCTTTTGGGTACAGGCACCAGGAACCACCTTCTCGTCTTCATCTGCAGCAGGATCTAGGCAAGAAAAGAGAGAAGTCTTATTTCTGAGATTTGCATTTAGTCTTTAGGTTGATGTTATAACGTAACGTGTACATGAGCAGACTGGCAACAATGGTTACTCCTACCCCTCAGCTCCATTTACAGGCATAACCTACTTTGAAGGCTGAAATTCAGAGTAGCGGGTGTAAAGGCCCTGTGTGTATGATTTGGCTCTGTAGAGATTCTTGTTCCCAGTCTTCAAACCCTGGAAATCCTTAACCAAGACTGCTCCCGCTGGAGCTCACAATCTCAGACCAGCAGAGCAGCGAGGTCTCTCTTGCAAGATACTAGTGCCAGATTCACCCAACAGGCCAGAGCGCGGAGAGCCGGGTGTCCCAGCTCGTCAGCATTGGGATTTGCAGCCCGGCACTGTGTAGCTGCATGCAGGCTGGTCTCTCCCAGCTAAGCCATCTGTGTAAAGAGGAACACCAGCRCTTACATGCATGCACCCAGCATACAATGCTGTCCCAAGGGATTAGTTTTACCTGCACCTGAAATGGAGGATTTCCATTTCACATATGGSACTGTGAGGATGCTCCTCTACAAAGAGTCCACATCTCCAAAAATCGGAGCTCTAATTGGTAATGCCACATCACAAGCACAGCAGGCTCTTTGCCATGGGGAACTAATGTAYAGTGTGGAATTCCAGACGTGGTCATGGGCACCCTGGGCCAGCTTGTAATTGCTCACAGTGATTTACGTGCCCCTGAGCTGAGGGATTCACATGGTGAGATCCCTGACACTTGGAATTCACTCCTTCTCCAAAGTCCAAAGAAGTTCTGTCACAGATTTGCATTACCAGACATGATCTTCCATAGTAGCGTGATCATAGCCCGGATGGTCAAGATCTTGCCAGCACAGGGGAGCCTCTGGCTCTGAAAGAAGCTTGCTCCCTTCTGCTGCCTCTCTGTGCAGATGCATTTTRATACTGAGACCCCTCTAAGGCTTTGAGGTTCAGGAGCAAAGTACAAAGAACTGCTGAGAATAGCTGCTGCTTTCTCCTCATCTTCATATCAAGATCTCTCCAGAGACTGATCTTGCCCTGGAGGGAAGGGCAGGGCACATTAACCGATGATTCCTCTTTTCCTGTGAACTTTGTTTAAATATTTAACAGAAAGAAACTAAAAATATCCCCAGTTAATGCGGCAGGAGCGAGACAGCTGCTCAGTTCTGCTGGTGTTCTTCCTCCTGACCCGTCTGCCCAGGTGCACATTATGGGATGTGGGTGCCTCCAACCACGGCAAGCGCCGCRCTCCTCCTTCAGAAGGTGCTGCAGGGTTCATTTCCCTTCAGTTAATCACTTGAGCTGAGCAGCAGCGGGTGGCAGTAACTCCTTGTGAGCTGCGGGTGCTTCAGCGTAGAACACGGTTTTCTCAGGCCTGGCACTGGCAGCGTTTTTGGTCCTTGTGTTGACTCCCATCTGAACTCCCCTCCTCTTCTCTATCCCAGGAGCCGTGGAAGGGCAGGGGTGTGGGTTGCTGGTGTTCATGCTTTCCTTTTCACAACAGAGGAACGAGCTGAGTATCTTGAGTGATTTTTGTGTGTGTGAGGTSTGTGTGGTGGCGAGAATCCCGGGTCGGGGATAGCTCATGAGGGAAGGAGCGAGGCTGTGCCGTGCGCTGCCGAGGGAAGGGGCAGGCAGCAGGAAGGGCAGCCGGGCTGTAGCGAAGCCGCGATGCCAGAGGGTGGCGTGTGGCCGGCGCAGAAACCCAGCCCTGGGATCCAGCTCCTGCTCTGCGCTAACCTGCGCTGCCGGCGCGACTCAGTGATGGGAGCTGGGAGAGGACTGGGGAGGAAGAGGGGGCTGGAGCACCGGGGAGGACACTAAGACAGGGCACGTGAGAAGGTAATTCCGTGTTTGCCAAGAGGCATGTAAATGTTAAATATTTGATAAGCGTATTTTTGGTCTTAAATTCTTTAGTAAGGCTGGACTTCTCTCCCTGATTCATTCTCTTTTTCACAGTCTTCTTCGTTTATCACTCTTGTATTTCCCCTCTCTCTCCCTTGTTGTGACACACAATGAAGAGGATCCTTCTTAATAAATAGATTACATGCTCTACACTATAAATAAACACAGGAATTGAGGTCCCAACTTGTTCTAGCAATAAGCAAACAAAGATACCGAACTCCCCTCCTGGTCCTCAGAGAGGAGGGTCTCCAGGGGGGCTGTGCATGTGCCCCAGCACATTTGCCCTAGAGACTGATGGTTGTTGTCACGTGCGTGTGCTCATGTGTGCCTTGCTGTGTGGYGCGTGGGGCAGACGCGTCTCCGTACGGGGGAGTGCACGGGCGCAGCAGGCTAAGGAGGCAGAGGTGCACGCGTGGCGGCTYGGCACCGCTCTGCCAGCTGGGGTCAAGGTTTCAAGGTGGCTGCGCGGTCGTCGCAAGGGATGCGGTTAAATCTCTGTCTCTTTTGCCTCTCAGTGAAGACCATGAGAGAGGATCCTTGCTGAGCGAAGACATTGTTGCATCCGAGATGGAGCTCAGTGCCTGGTAGGTTCGCAGCTTCCCACGTCAACCGGCAACGCGAGAACAAGACGGGCGTGTGGGCGGTGGGGCTGCTCTCAGCTACTCCCAGCTTGGCCTTTTCCGCAGGAAAGACATCTTGGATAACTCTCTTTTCCTTCTCCCCTCCACAGCATGATGCTTCCACTGGTTTCCTGCATCCACTCATTGCAGCTGTGGCATTTCCTACTCCTGCTCTCAGCCTTTCCTCTTCCTGCTGTTTGGTCTCTTCGCTCTCGGGGTCCTGTGGCCGCTCGGCCTCTCTGTGCCCGTCGAAGCCCCTCTGCCCCTCGGCCCATTTGCATCTGGGACAGGATCTCGCTGCCGGAGAGGGATCTGCGCTTCCCGCTGCCGCGCCAGCGGCCGCTGCCCTCCCGGGGGGCAGAGCTGCGGCATGCCGTGCGGCTGAGGCGCCAGGCTGCCGGCGCCCGGCCCGCCACCCCGTCCGGCTTTGAGGACGGCATGCCCTCCTCCCAGTATCCCTGGGCCATCGTGTGGGGCCCCACGGTGTCGGATGAGGATGGAGGAGACACCAACTCTGCCAACCCAGGCTTCCCTCCATTGGGTTACACCTTCGTTTCGCCACACGGGATGGCAACGGCTCAGCCCAACTCCCATTCACTCCTGCACAACGCAGGCCTCAACCTGCGCGAGACCCCCGCCACGCTGCGGCCCTTCTTGTTCGGACCGCGGGGCGAAGGTAAATCCACTTTTTGCTTCTTTTGCCCCTGTCCTCACCAGGGCAGCTCTTTCTGTGCAAGCTTCCCTTGCAGGAAGGCCTCCCGTATGCAGCTGTCCTCCTCCGGGGATTGGCATGTCTCTTATGTTCCCTCCTTCCCTCCTCTGTCTCACAGGTGTGGACCCCCAGCTCTACGTCACCATCACCATCTCCATCATCATTGTCCTGGTTGCCACTGGCATCATATTCAAGTTCTGGTGAGTGGGGCTTGGGGCAGCAGATGTTGTTTCTGACCGGTGCCCTGAGGGCACCTTTGGTGTCCGCAGGTAGGCGCAGGGGCCGTGTGCGCTGTCGGAGGAGGAAGGCCTTTGGCCTAGGGGTGCGCATGTGGTGCTATTAGCCCTCAGGTTTGGTGCGTGGCTCCGACGAGCCCCAGTCTGGGCGTGATGGAGTCCTGTGAACCCCTCTGCCACTGAGGGCTGTGGCACGTCTGGACAGGCACCCCGTCTCACTGCTCCTCTTTCTCCAAAGCTGGGACCGTAACCAGAAGCGCCGGCGTCACTCCGGGCAGCAGAGCGGGGTCAGGCAGCAGGAGAGCCAGCAGCCCCTCACAGACCTGTCCCCCACCACTGTCAGCATCTTGGGGCCCTACGGTGACACGCTGGCCCCCACACCGGAGGCGGAGGAACGCAGACAGGGCCAGGAGGGCATGGAGAAACTGGGGGGCCACGGGAAGAGCGCTGCCTTCCAGCTCAATCGGTGAGTGCCCTCTGGGACGTCAGCAAGGGCGGGAGGGAGAGGGAGCAAGGGAGCAGCAAGGGAGCAGGAGAAGGGCAGGCRAAGGAAGGGCAGCGCGCTGACTCTGAGAAGTGCCCGTATGGACAAAGCAGCGCCCGTTCCSGGGGACGCTGGGGCAGTGGCAGTATGAGCAGCTCCCATCTCTAATTCTTTTCCAATTCCATTCTCCCCCCAGAATCCCGCTGGTGAACCTGTGACGCGCACGGGAGAAGCACAGCTGCCTCCCCTCGCCCTCCTCTCACGGCTGGGGAGCATATACTCCTGTCRCCTCTGCTACTCCAGGAAACATCAACCTCCTTGTGCCATGGCCCACCACCACCATCACCAACTAACCAACCAAACCAGGACAGACCCGGGCAATGGACAAGCAGGGCCTCAGTCTCTTGCTGGGAGAAGGTTGGGGACCCCCCTCTGCAGGACAGGATGAGGAGAGAGTGGCGTGGTGGTAGGGGAGGCGAGCTGCTGGTGTTATGAAAGCTTAACCTCCCCTGCCCCTCTCCCAGCACACACACACACACACACACACTTTGATCTCTGTGACTCTCCCACCAGTGCATGCCTGACATTGGGGAAGGGGCAGTGGAAAGGTATTCCCCATCCCTGTGGGCCCAGACCCCTCTGTGTGTCCTTTGCCATGTTGTGTGCTTTAAAGTGAACATCTGGAGTTGAGTGGCTGCAGAATTCCCTGCTGGGGCTTAGTCTCTCCTGAGCAGGGATCCAGGTGATGGCAGGTTCTTCTTTTCCCAAAGCCTTGGCCTTCTGGAGGGTCCCAAAAGTGGGTGAATACGGGAAAGAAGAGGCTTACACAACACCTGACCCTCCTCATCAACCCACTCCCTTGAAGGAAGCGTGTTCCCTACCTTTAATATTCACATCTCTCTGTTTTCTTTTTGCCTAACACTCTCCTATTTTCTGTTTATCAATCTGTATCTCTTTCATGTCTCAATTACCATTTTTCCTTTCTTTTTTACCCCCAATCCTCCCTCCCACCCCCTTTTCTTGCCAGTTCAGCTTGGGGAAAAAGTTCCTTTCACTTACCAAATCTTTTGATCTCTTGGAAGCCTCCCTGCTGTCGTCCCCTGCTCCCYCTCCCCAGTCCTCTCTGTCTCCTTCAGCAAGTTTTTATCTCTAATCTGTGGTGATGTTTTTAGGAGAATCTGAGGCAAAGCTCATGTCATTTAGCAAGCATCCTGTATGCTGGAATACTGCCAGCGCTGCTGAAGTATGACGTGCAGCCGTAGATGGGTATTAGGAGCTTGGATTTCACTGGGCTGGGGTGGGGAAGTGCTTTGAGATGTTCGTGTAACAGGCAACAAGCAGCATTTGGGTGACGAAGAGCAGTCTGGCGATGGCCTCTGGGAATGCTTGGAGGGCTGCCACCTACTGCCGGGACTCTCACCCGCCTTGCGGCTGGAGACCTGCCCGGCACAGCTAACCCAGGACAGAGGATATCTTTCCTGCAGCCCGACTTTGGGTGGCAGCCTGCCTCAGCACGCTGTGCTGGCTGGGCAGCAGGAGCAAAGGCACAGGTATGGTTGCAGACCAGTTGCTTGAGCATGTGCTTAGCGGCTGTGACGAAGTGGAGCTGGATAGCYACATCCTCAGTGCTGTTTGACCTGTGTTAGCATGATCGGTGTATATCAGCCCCTTGCTCGATATGTATCCACAGACCTCTCTCTGAGCGGGTGGGAAATAGGGTTACATCTTGATGGTAATAGTTGTCCTGTCTTGGCTTTTGTGGACGCCTTCAAAGTAATTCGCAGGCGCTGCGTTGACAGCCACTGAGCTGAAATGATAAGAGACTTCAGTTGAGGTGTCCCCACACTACACTTACACCTTCTGCTGGGCTGGTATGTCTGGAGGGAGGAAACTTACCCACAGCTTGAAGGACCTGTTGCCCCATTCAAGGGCTATGACAAAAAGTCATCCATCATCTCAGAGAACAGGGAGCAGCCCATTCATTCTTTGCCTGCATAGTATAAGCATATTCTTTATAGAGTAAAGCACAGGGAGCAGCATGAGTGGGTTGGTTCTACGCATTTACACAGGTGATCTCAGGTCCTGTCTGACTCACCATGAAGGTCATTTAAATAAGAGTGTAAATTGCAATAAGCTTCCCAGAAAAACAGTAGAGATTTGTAGAAAATGACAGGCCTAATAAAATCACATGTTTATTAGAATCACAGAATGTCAGAAAGACGTAGGTGCCAAAGGACTCTGGAGGTCTCCAACCTAAGCACAGTTTGAATTCCTGCCTACAGCAGGGAATATTATTGCCTAAGGATAGGCTGACCTACTACTGAGCCCTTTCCTTATTTCAGCTCTCCTCGAGGCTTTGGGTGGACATTCAAGCTGGGGATGGACAGATGTTCCCCAAGCACTGGGGCAGACGGCTGCTCCTGCCCATCACTGCCCCCTTCAGCTGAGGGCACYTTGTGAGTTTCTGCCCCTAACACTAGCGCAACCAGAGCAGCAAAAGGACATCTGCACACAGCCTGCAGCAGGCTGCACAGTTCCTTGCTGGAAGTTAACAACGTCATGTCTTAAACTGGTTTAAATAATTTTCCAGAGCAGATTAATTAGATTGCTCTTTGATCAGGATCATTTGTTGAAAGAAGGCCAGAGTCTAGACTCTACCACCTTTAAGGGTTGTCCTTGGGCTTTCCCTCTCCACCTTTTTACGTGCTGCATGGAGAGCAGGTCTACAAGAAAGCAGGGAGGCATTGCAGCTTGCACAGKGGTGACGTTTCCCAACACTCACCGCAGGGAAACCCTGAGGTCTGGCGGCCAGGCATTTGTAAACTGTGCAAACAAACCAGATTTTGGTGTTTTGTTTTCTTTTGATGTGTTTCTCTTTCAATTAAAAGCATCACCAGAAAGTGAAGCCACTCAGAGATCCTGTGGTAAAGGGAAAGCTGGGAAATACAGTAGAGAAAGCTCCTACAGTGACAGAAGCTTGGATATAATTAACATCTTTTCAAGCCATTTATTTTTCTAGTCAAATATATTTTTAAGACAGCCCTTCACTCATGTGAAATAGGTTAGATACGGGAATCAAGTCTACTGTCTTGCCCAAACTTTCTTTGCTGCGTTTTCTGACTAGAACAAAACATTCAAAACAYGTTTGGGCACACAGGCTTCTTCCAGTCAATAAATGATGTTGCTGAATTTGTTTTCTCCATGCTTCCCTCTCCACCCTCACCTATGTAAATGGAGCCCAAGCACGCCTGCAATATTCCTCTCTGGTCCGAGTGAATATACCGTGAGATTCACATGTGGGCAGGTTGACAGCACAGAGCCAGAGCAAAGAGGCCAGCACCTTCTCAGTCAGAAGCTGTCAAGTTTCCTTGCCTTCCAGATGACTTGTGAAATATCTGAGTTGCTTTCTCCATGGAAAATTAACGGGAGAGAAAGCAGGATGGGGCAACAGCTAAAAATGTTTGTAAAGTTGGGCTGAGCTTGTCAAATACTTCTGGCCAATTAAAATGAAACATCCAAGTGCGCTACGTGAGCTGAAATGAACTGTTTCTGTGCTGAACTCCAAAAGGGAACAAGACGGAGGTCCCCCTGTGACCACAGAGYGAAAGAGGAGAGACGTGGGGAACAGTCTCTGTTCTCACCTTTACTGCTTCAGAGCAGGAACTTGACCTTCTCTCTGTCTACCCAGGAGAGCTGCAAGGCCGGATCCTGCTCGTGCTTTCCCGTTTGCCTCGTTGTATTGGCAGGGAAGGGAGCAGAYCACCAACATACTTCTGCACCTCTCCTCCGGTTCAGTTCACAGGGACTTAAATCCATCCAAGAATCCTACGGCTTCAGAGAGGGCTATCTACCTCTTCCTCAATGGCACCCAAGTGCCCTTGCAAATCTGGCCCTTCCATTCCCAGTTTCTTTGCTGTTACAGGAAAATGCTAGGAAAGGAACATTTTGTTCCCAGACGAAACACACGATCACCTTCAGATTGTTCTGAATTAAACCACAGTTTTYGCTTCTCACTTGGAAACGCCGAGTCGGCGGCAGAGCCTTGGAGCTGAATCCTGCAGCACGGAAGCCCTGGGCTAAACTCCAGCTCCCCTGTCGCACCCCAGTTGATGTCTCACGGTACTCCTGGCCCTGCCTTGGCAAGATGAGAGAGAGGCCCCCGCTTCTTTTATCGTCTGCCAGCTCTCCCCTTTGTTCCCTGTTGTTCCCACTGTATTCCAACATGTCCCTCCTGTCCTGTATCAGTCTCCCTCGCAGTTATCTCTGCCCTCCTACTGTTTTGCTCTCCCTACTCCCTTCTTGTTCTTTCTTGGTCATCCTGTCTCGTTTTGCCACTGCTCCCATCCTGTCTCTCTGTTCGGCTTCCTCAGYCCCTGCTCAGCCTCGCTTTTCTCCCTCCCCTGCCCTCGTGCGCTGTGATATATATTTTTGTAGGATTTCTCTTCTCCTTGTGGTGAAATATTCAATTCTTGTGAGATGTTAGTTTCAACATTTTTAAATAAACCTTTGCAAAATACTGAAAACTGAGCTTTAGCTGCCTAGAAGAGGCCGTAATGGAGAGGTCAGGGGTGGGAGGTGAWGAACTTCCCTCCACGGGCTCTGTAGAGCGACTGGGGCTTGGGCGCTTGGCATGCTGCGGCAGGGCCCGGGCGGCCGGGCAGGCCGGGCTGCTCTGCGCCTGCCTCCCCTCGGTCTCCTCGCAGGCTGACGGGGCCGTGCAAGGACGGCTCCCCACAGCCTTCCACGGGAGGCAGCCCTGCCGGCGGAGGMCGCTGGGGCCTCCCGCCCCGACTCCTCAGCCCCGGCCGGCTGTTGGSCGCTGGAGCTGCTGTTCCCAGGCCACGCTAAGGGGCTGCACGTAACCTGTTGGATCCTGCCGGGTGCCAGGARCGCTGCGAGGGGTGAGAGAAGCCGAAGCGGAGGGAGGGAGGGAGGCAGAGATATGCAGGAGCAGAAACCTCCCTCGCTCTGTTCCTCGCGGCTGCCTCCGCGATTTCTATTTGCAGCCCTGCTGCCTCCCCTCCTGGCCGCACGCGCGGTGCTGCTGCCGCTTCCCAGGGCTGCTCTGCAATTAAGCACCCTCGTCTCCCGTAACTCCCCCACCTCACGCGCGCTGGCAGCGATCAGCACAGGGCTGGGCAAGCAGGGAGACGCGACGGAGCAGCAGCAGACGCCGTGGCGGATTTTCAAGGCTGCGTTCCCCGGCGAGCGCACGAGGACTGCCAAGCGCTGGGGACGGCTCCCCTGCCCACTCGCCGTCTGACTCCTGCCGGGCGCTGCAGACGTCCCTGCTCTGCTCCTCTCCCGCTGGAGGAGGGCCGGGCTCTCCAGCCCAGACCTCGCTCCAGACGCCGTCCYGGCGTCCCGGCCTGCTGGAAGGGGCGCCAGGCGAGCCTGACACGGCCCCGAATCCACGACTTGCTGGAAACAGCATCAGGCTCTGTCTCCCTCCCCAGGTGCTGCTGCTRGAGGAGGCAGAGCTCCTTTCCTCAGGCCGCTCAAGGCGCCAGGTGACACAGCTGTGCKGGGCCTGTCCCCGCTGCTGGGGGCAGCCGTGCCTCCGGGTGACGGCCGGCAYCGCGGGGTGCTGGGGCAGGGGCCAGGGGGCCTCCCCCCTCCAGAGCTTCTGGGGGCCTCTACGCATCTCCTCCAGGTCCCTTGAGTATCTGCCCACTGCAGAAGGCAGCCGAATCGCCGCCCAGGGGCTGCATCCCACTGGGGAACGGGAAGCGGGTGCTCTGCCGACAACGTGACGTCCCTGGAGGTCGAGCCCACAGGCAGCCCCACGGCAGGCTGCCCTCCCTGCAAGGGGCAACACGCTCACTGCTCACCGCCTCTGGGGGCTGGAGGCGGCCCCAGGGCCCCGCAAGCAGGCACGTGCCTGGGGCAGGTAGCCCGGGGCCTGTACTCGCCAGAGGAGCAATGACATCTGTTTATGCTCCTGTGCGGAATATGGGAGGAGGGAGACCCTTCGTGCCTGTTCTTATAAACGCCTTGTCAGACCCTTCTTCCAGGGCAGTCTTCTCCACTTAATTACACACAGAGGATCTTGGGCTGGGCAGGCAAGAAAGACTTAATCTAGCTTAAAGAGATGACAGATTCTTTTGGTGCTGAAGTTAAAGACTCATAACCACACCAGTGCAGCAAAACAAACCTACACAAACCTCGTCTGCTGCGAGCCAGAGCTCCAGCTCTTGCTGCTAGAGTCTCTGTCATCGGATGCTTTTGCTGTGCTGCACTCCCAGCAGAGGCAGAAGCTGCAGGCGCTCAGTGAAATACTCCTCCTCTCTACCAGGATTTGCTCCCTGATTCAAACGAGAAGCTCCATGTGTTTTCYGACACATCACGTGCATGTCCCTTTCCCTGAACACTCCTTGATCCATCCCTCTTCCTGTTGGTGCTACCTCTCCATGCTGACTTCCARCCTGATCCCAGGCCTGCCTCCTTCCCTCAGCATCCATTTTCCTTCTCACTCTCCAACAAGATACCAGAGCAGAGAAGCACATTGAACATTGGCAGAGGAGACGGAAAGAATAGATGAGAACAATTAAATCAAAGAAGAACACATAGAAACTATAGGACCACATCAAAACACATGGAAATCATCCCAAGCAAGGGGCTGAAAAACAAGCACAAATTATTGCTGACCCCTGTGATTCCCTGTGAAAGAGAACACTTTAGAAAGAGGTAGTCAAAGCAACTCCCAAAGCTGCAATTCCCCCTAGCTAAATGCCTTTTCTAACCCGCAACAAACTGTCCCACTATCAGGGAAAAAAAAAAATCAGGCAACTGCCTACTGGTTGTGGCTGTCAATACCGACACTCGGCAGTGAGCTAGAGCGTTCCCTCGCCTCCTCTAGAAGAACAAGGACCTTCTCGAGCATTGGCATCCCTGGGCTGGGAGCAGGGCTCCGCACACTGTGGCTCCGCACCCCGCTGCGTGCCTGCCCTTGATGGTTATCGCCATTTAGTGCTACCTTTGCAACACGCTCCATGAGAGAGCCGGCCCAAGGACGGTGGTGGAAAAGCACCCATGGAGCTGCTGGGCGTCCCTGAGCTCCCCGCGCCTGCAGTGCGTTTGGGCAGGGCAGCACTCGAGGAGCTGCGCTCTTTCAGGTGTAAGCCTAGGTGTAAGGGGGGCMGTGTAAGTTAGAGATGCCTCCTGCTCCCTCTGAAAGGGATGTGACTTTGTAGTTTATTTAGGAGCAATGCAAAATCGCAAATCGTCATGAAGGATAATCCCAAAACAAGCAGCCACTCGTTTTGGTGTCGTACAACGGAGTGGAGTCGTTCCCTCGGCTCACTTCTGCTTTGATCCTCAGAGGCAGGACTGAGCCTCTGCAGAGGGCTGCTGCGCCTCCGAGCGCTCATCATGCTCAGATGAACAACGGACCATTCAGCGATGCCTTCCACGCCGATCCCGAGCCCGGCCTGCTCAGGGACTGACAGGACACAAGCAAACTCATCTGCAGTTTCACATCAATCCCCACAAGGAATCTGGTGGGGGAACATGTGCCGTTCTCTGCTCCGGGGATCTGCCCTGCATCTCCGTGGCTCYGGGTTAGAGCTCCAGTGACAGCAAAGAAGCTGCTTTAGGGCAGACAGTCTGGTTTGAGGCCCCAGGTCCCCTGATGGCTGGAGAGTTTCTGTGAGGGTTCAACGAACGAGCCCGGGGTGATTCATTTGCTGATTGCCAGCGGGACGTTGTTTAATGTCCACAGCAGGCACTGGTCAGGTCTGCACCACCGCCTGCCCTGGAGCAATAGTTGATGGTTGATTTCCCAGTTAGGTTGCCTAAGGAAGGAGGCTGGAATAAGGCCTCTGATCTTCGCTTGCATCGTCTGAGCCTTGGTAAAGTGACCCAGGAAGTAGGAGCTTTCTGAGCCCTTCCTAACCCAAGGGACAGCCTCTGCACTGTATCTTCTATTAACAGCAGAGACTCAGCCCAGCCAAGACAGTGCACCCTGAGCACACACGGGCCTAGCCGAATGCACCCACTGCGCGCAACACCAGTGCAATGGTCAGACTCGCCTGCAGCAGAGGCTTGTGCCAGYGTGATTAGACTGGTCTGGAACCATTTGGCCACATCAGGATGTTATTTAAGCCTGAAATGCTTTCCTTCCAATGTGTGTGTGGGGAGTTTTTTTCCTGCTTTGCTAGTTCCTTTCTTGTGTGACATATTGCATGTGAATAAATACCCCACAARTGAGGTCAGAGATTCAGCTTAGCATTACCCCATGTTTGCTGGATGCACAGCAGAAGCTGTAAGAAGAGGTGCAGGGGCGTTATTCGCCCGTCTATAACGAGATTTCTCTTTTGCTTGGCCTCAGGGCCTCCATGGCAAAGCGGAGGATGGAAAAGACTGTCCTGGCCAAATGTGGGTCACCTGTAGCCATTTTGGCTGGTCACTTTGCCTGTGGATGACTACTGACATGATGCAGTAATTGTGAGTGCAGCAAATGTGGAGGGAGAGGTTTTCCCATGCTAAGGAGGACGATAGGGATGAAGTAACAGAACTGAGAGCAGACTTTTGGTGCCAGCTCTTTTCTGATGCCCAGGCATTACAGCGGAGGGAAACAAACGGCCTAACGTAGTCAGGGCTTCTCATGTAGAAGCAATGATGGAGGAGGAATATGAAAGAAGACAGGAAAAGATAAGGTGAAGAGAGTGAGCAGAAACAGAAATCATGGCTAYGATTAAGAGATTTGCCAGGAAGGGGACGCAGGGTCAGAAGAAGGGATCAGGATGGAAATTTAGAGCTAGAGGCCTTAAAAAGAGATGGGTAAATGAGGAGAGCAGGCAGGTGAAGTGGGGGCTGGGAACTCCGAGGTACCTGGGTGCTGCTCCCACCGCCTGGTGCGGAGGAGGGGACGCAGGGGCTCCCGTGCGAGCTCCAGGCTCAGTGCCCACGTGTCGGCATTACTGCTCCGGAGGCACAGACACCCGCGCCGTGTCCACGCGGCAGAAATGCGGCATGGCTCTGGAATGTGGGCCAAGCGCTGAAAGTGCGCTCTGGAGGTTGAACGGTCTCAGCCCTCCCCATGCCCCCTCYGAAGGACCATTCCCACTTAATGGATGCATTTGCCTTTTCTTGCCACCTTCCTTTTTTAATGCTAATTGTTCAGCCCTCCTTTTCTGGGCTCCGAATACTGTGTGATCTGATCTACAGACGTACAAAGAACATTCACAGCACCAGGACCACCAAAGACCAGGCTGTCAGTGTCTGGCCTTGGGCTGTCAGAGCTGGCGTTTAGGCCTCTAGCCTTTGCACTCAATTAGAGCGGCGTGTGCTGAGAGACGAATCCCTCAGGCTCTGCGAGGAACACAGCAGATAACTCACAAAGAAAGACCCACCAGGCATCCCGGAGCCTAAGAAAGGTGAAGCCAAAGACGCAGATGTGAAGGAGCGAGTGGCGGCATGATAGAGCGAGCACCATCCTTTCCCTGCACCAGAGGGGCAGCTGCTCCGTGGAAAGGCAGCCCGCGCGCGTGACMGCAGGGCATGACTCCAAGCACCTGTGCTGAGGGCGGGTGAGGGCCGGGCCCTCCTGACTGCTGAGCTGACTGGGTGGTTGCTGTCATTTGTTTTCTAATTCTGTGATAATTGCACGTTGTTTCTCTGCATGCTCTGCTGCACAAATGATTTCATGTACCCACCCGAGCTGTGCATTATTGTGGGKTTTTTWWAAAAAAAAATATGCAAAATTGCATCCGAATCCATGTGACGTCTTATGCAAATTGSTTCCTAAGTTACTGTGCCTATTTGCAATTAATTTGAGCATGATCACCGCTCTGGCGCCATTGTTCAGACTGAGCAGTCACCCAGCTTCCCTGATCCTTTGGGTTATCTCCGGAGCAGCAGCCTGAGCCTCCCCCGCCTGCCTCAGCCTTGATCTGGAGGCGACATCCACCAGAGGTGACAGGGTTTAGCTCAAGGTCACCTTCCAGGCCTCTCCGCTGAGTCTGCCAATTACTGCAGTCAGGGAACACGTATTTAAGGAGAAAGATAGGACACAGACCCAAACAAATGCACGTCCTAGAAGGGCCTGCAGACATGCACCCACTGGGAGTGATTTTTTTAATCCCTGCTGAGCCAGGCTGCACTCTGACCAGTGATCTGCCATCCACAGGCTCATTAGCTTGGTAAAATGTCCTACAGCATCTAGGCTCAGAAGAAAAAGCACTGGTGTTGCCATGTCAGGAAATAAACTTGCTTTCTTGGAGAAGTTTTTCTTAAAGATCTGCCTTCTACAGGAGTGGATCTGCAGATACAGGCTCCACATACAGGTGCCCCATTCTCTTGATCAAATTCCACTAAAAATGCCTAGAAAGCACACGAGCCATAACACATACAGCAATACACTACATAGATCAATCACTAAACACACGCAACCCATTTCGGCAGCAGTCCTCATGCTAATTTTCCCTTTCTTCTTCTTGGCTATGAGTCAGCAGCTAGGCTTGAAACCCCTAACCTTCATCAGCGAGGAAGAGGTGGACGTCACTTCACTGATGCTTTAATCTTTTTTWAAAAAAGGGGGTGGGGGGAAGAAGCAGCCACATCCCTTGCTGTGACTCCCATTTTATCCCCAGACGGTTATAATCCCTCGAGCCTCGGCACTGGCATGTTTTCTGTCACGGCGGGTTTCTGCTCGGATAACGGAGCGCAGGCTGGTGCAGCACGGTCCAGGCGACCAGGAGCCCCACGCTGTTCCAGAGGGCAGCGGGTGCCAGGCCGGCCTCCCGCCGGGCAGAGCGAGGCAGGAGGTGCCCGAGCGGAGACGCCGTCCCCTCGCTGCGGGGCGCAGCGGCACRCCCGGCCCGAGCCGAGCCGMGCCGCGCCGTGCCGGCAGGACCGCAGCCTCCGCGTCCCAGCTCCCGCCGTGCCCCACRTCTCTGCGCCCCAGGGCGCCTGAGCTTGCAGGGCCCCGGGGAGGCAGCACTGCCCCAGAGCCCGCAGGCACCACGCTCACCGAGGCGCCTGCTTCCCGGCCAACAGCGGGCATCCTGCAGCCCTGAACCCCGCACCCTGAGGTGGGCACGAATCCCACATCAAAAACCCTGTGGTGTCTACAAGACGCCTTGCCCCCCGAGGGGCGCGGGCCTGACCCTGGCTGTCACACAGGGTTTTCTGCAACGCCTGCGCTAGCTCTCTGCTCGCAGGAGGCGCCTGTGCTCCCTGGATAATTGCAGCCCTGCAGCACTCCGCAGCCTCCCCTGGGCACCCTTCCCACAGACCCAAACACTTAGCACCATTCCCGGGCAAGCCTGAGGCGCCCTTCTTGGCTTGTGCYGCATTAAGAGCAAGGATGTTACGAAAACGTCCTGCAATTACATAAGAGAGGACTGACAGCCAGACCAAGACAGGCACCCCGTTGCACACCCCAGCTCAGAGACTTCCCACCTCCAGTCTCAACCCCAGCTCACTCTCCTTTCCTCACCGCTGCTGTTCAAAGGCTGTTCCAGATCCTCGCACTGCTGGGTAAGAAGTTCCTTCTAATTTCCAGCCTCAGTGTACTCATGGCCCAGCCTGYGATAATTTATTCTTGTGCCAGCGTTGTCCTTAAGTTTAAACTCAATGACAAAACCCTTTGTTAACACAGAGTTAATGTTGCTTGGTGATGGTTCACTCCTTCCCAGAACACTGAGTTCATCAAAACTCAAACTTCTGGAAAAACAGCACATTTAGGCTTAAGGCACATGCCCAAGCAGCCTCACCTCTGCTGCTCTGGAGCTGGCAGCTGCCTGGGGGCYTGACAGCCCCCCAGCTGCATTCGCTGCAGCAGGTATAAGGCATTCTGCAATGGGCATAAGGAAGCAGTCCTGGAGAGGCGCTGCAGAAGGCCAGGTGTAGTAGGAAGTGAGCAGGGCAGGGCACAGGGAGYCTTCTGCGGGTAGGACAGGGAGCTGCTCGATTCCCACCTCTGTGATGGAAAGCAAGGTGTTTCTCCTTAGGGGATATCCAGGCAACTTCAACGCAGCACATTCAAGGACTGAAGGAAAATGATAAGTATTAGGACGTTCCAGGGTAACAATTTCAGTAGTATTACCCTCTCTAYGACGACACTGAAAGAAGATGTTCCTCCAGGAGCCATGGACGTGCAGCGACCCGGCCGCAGCCCCCCGGGACGACGAGCCCGGTTGCTGCCGGAGGGCGCTCCCCTCACGGGTGGCGGTGGGAGGCGCTCCCAGGCGCGAGCGTGCCTCGCGCGGCGGGATCGGTGCTCGTGGGGGACTCGCACGCCGCCTGGCAGCCGCAAGCCGTTTGCCCTCGYGTGCAGCTGCTTTGCCACGGAGGCTCCTGTGTCTGCAGTGAATGCAACCAGCTGGTTGCCTTGAGCTCCACTCCCATCTTGCACTCTCCATGTTACGAACAGGGAATTCAGGCCAGCGCTGCCAGCAGGGTCACAGGGATGCACAAACACACAAGGGCCAGGGCCCCAAATTTTGGCAGTTTTTATATGTGGTGATTTCAGTAGTTTCAAGCATAGAGAGGAAGAGTGGTCAGAGTGGCTCCCTCTCCACCTGCCTCCTCGACTCTTTATGCTGCTGCCATTTCCAGCTTGTCTTCCTCCTGCTGCATGAAGTTGTTAATGCTTTAAAAACTCCTGATGTATAGAAAGTTGCTTCTTAATAGTCATTGCTGCTGGGTACAAATACCCCAAGCAGTGCCTAAYGGGGGGGTTACCATGAAATGCAGCCATAGAGCAGGCCCTGCTCTAGACTGGCGCTCAGCATCCTTCTCTCCCACTGTGCTTCGTGTTCAGCTCCCAATCTCCAGCAGTTTTGGGGTGCTGGGGGGTATTCTTTAAAATTATTGCCTACTCTGTGTGTTTTTTTCTTTTGTTTTTCCACACGTGGATGGTCTGCAAGACCTTCCCTCCTCCTAGAATGAGCATTTTGCAGACCCAGAAGGGCAGCTTATCACGTTTGCCATGACAAATAGGTGCAGATTAAAGGACTCAGTCYGGGGCAAGCTGGAACTGACTGTCAGCTGGCAGGTCTGAAAGGTTCTGCTCCAGAAAGAGGAGAGAGGGACAAAGCTCAGAGCAATTTCTTAGGTGGCAGCTGCTCCCCAGACAGAGCCAAAGCTTCTGTGACAGACAGATGCTTGAGCTGTCTGTGATGCTGCAGGAAACAAAACCCCAGGTGACTGCAATGCCTAGAAAACACAAGGATCCGTGCTCAAATGAGGCCTGGTGATGATGCAAAAGATTTTCTAGGAACTCTGGAGCATCTAGATGAGACTGATAATTGCCCTAAGGATGTGGGGATCATAATACCAGCCTGCCTCAGAGGAGAAGCCCAGCTGGACTAAGAGGAATTAGGCACAACAGGAACTTAAATCTGCAAGACGCTCACTGCTAAGCTGACAACTCAGGCAGGAATCATGTCTCACATCCCTCAGGGCAGRAACTTGGCAACTTCTGGATACCCAAATCAGTATTCAGCATCAGAGCGGCTCTTGGAGAAAAAAAATAATTATATTAAAAAAAAGTGGCAGTTTAGTAATCCTGGAATACATCTTCTGGGCCTATCAAGAGGTACCAGAAGTGAGTTCATACCTACTATCTGCTCAGCCTGAACAGAGGAAAAATACCCCCTTCAAAACACAAAGGCAGTGCACAGCACCAGGAACACACAAACTGAGCCAATAAACRAACAAAGGGCAGCACTGCATAAATTTGACAGACCATGTTCATAGACACGCGTGGCGGAACCTGCTGCTTATCTCCAAAASAGAGACGCCAGGTGAAACCCCCCTCCTGGGAATGGCTCCTGGCACGCACCCCCTCACCAGCCACTTCTGGCCAATGTCTCCTGCAGTAGCAGATGAACTGGGCCAAAACTTAACCAAGTTAACCAACTTAACCCAGCTTAACCAACTCAAGTCGCTGGCAGAACGTGTGGTTGCACACTGCGATTCAGCCCTGTGTCCTGGGCCTGTTCACGTAGTGCAGACACAGCCACCGCTACTGGGACACCAACACGGGAGACGGCAGGCTGGATGTCACCCGCGCCCTCTTGGAACGGGGGTAAGATCTCTTCCCAGCACAGGTGGAGGCAGGACGAGAGGATGGGTTTGGCACAAGGAAGAAGGACGTGGTGGCAGAAAAGCCACCTGCGACTTGCTGATGAGGAACCGCCACCTCTTGACGTATGTCCGCTCACCTGCCTGGACCTTCACTGATGAGGCAACAGCAAAGCACGGAGAGATGATACTGGATAGAGAAGCAATGGAAGGGTTGCAGCATGTGCTGTGACCAGGTAAGACTAAYGCTGCCGGGCTTAGCTCTTTGTAAACTAGACCATGAAGAGGACTATGCAGTGATCCCGGGAAAACAGAAAGAAAAGAATATCCTTGTCAATGTTGTAAACAGATCTGAAAAATTGTTTAYCCAAATATTACATTTACCTGAAACCTGGGCACCCTGCCCAGAGGGATCAGATTTGGACACTAGAAAAGCTTTGGGATACGGTAAAGGAAGGGCTGCAGGAGCACCTGAAACCGGAGCAGCCGCCCAGCGTGACACAGCCCAAGCGTGCCCCTCTGAAAACCACTCAGCGTGTCAGTCTGCAGCGAATCCCAGAGGGATCCACAGCACACAGGCCCCATGAACAGCCGACATTCCAGACTGCCATYGTAGCAGACTTCCTTCCCAGCTTTTGGCATTTATGCAAGGGGTTCCCAACAGCTCCTTTAGCCCAGGATCCTGACCAGACTGCAGCTGTGCAGCTCTGCATTTTATCCCAACCCTTTCTGCCTCCTTCCCTTTCCTTCAGTTGTCGCAGCCCCAAGCCCCTCTCATATCTTTTCCCACCCCTTTCAGGTGGCAGTTGCACGTACGAACAAGCTTCCTCTCTAACATATATTTCCTATATGATAAAAAAAGCGCCCTCTAAGACCTATTTGTCAGAAAAATCATGTTAGGCTGATGTAACTTCCCTCTCTGACAGGATAACTGGCCTAGCAGACTGGCGAGGAGAGAGGGGGAATTGAACGTGATATGACTTGACTTTAAGGCTTTTGGTACACTGAAAAGCACGAAGTTGTCAAGAAACAAACCGTGAAATAAACACAGTCAAGATGGAATTGCCACAAGGTCCATACCATTGCTGAGAAGTGTACCCAACTGGTTTGGGAAGGCTGTGCTGTCAGAGCGGAAAGGCATTTCCAGCAGGGCTCTGGGAATCAACAGATTCATTTTCATCAGCAAAAGTTTAAGCTGAATGGTAGGAAAAGCTATTTATTCAGTAATAAAAAGCTGGACTCGATCAGCCTAGGGATTCCTGTCACTTGAGGCTGTTGAGAACAGGTTGGACAAATATCTGTCAGGAACGATCTGTGTTTACTTAATCTTGTCTCCGGGTCAAAAAGATGAATTAGATGATTGCCTGAGGTCTCGTCCCAATTTCATTTCCCCCAATTAAATTAAACAAACCTCAGGAACCGTTGGCAGAAGCAAACCGCAGCAAGCTCTGCTCACTGCCTCCCCCCGCCCAGGCAGATGTYAGTCTAGAGCTGACGCTGCTGGGTGGAAACCAGCGCAGGGCCCATTACCTGTACCCTCGCGTGCTCAAAACCAGCAGGACAAAACCTTTCAGCTCTGCTGTCCTCACAGGAGCATGCAGTACGCTTAGTTCAGAAGGGCTTTTATGCAGCTCTCCAGAGACCCAAGATTTTTTCAAGACACTTGTTTTTAATTTTGCTTCCTCAAAGGGCCTGCGGGAGCTGGGTGTTACATGGGAGAAACATCAAGCAATTGCTAGCATAGACAACAAGAGTTTGGCTTGATCTTTTATCCTTTAAAAAGTCTTGCAGTGGGATGGAGTTGGAAAATGTGGGCTTAAGTTCAGCACCTTTTTTCACATAATGCTCTGCTGCTTGTCATGCTAACCTGCTTGGCTTTCCAARGAGGTGCCCCAATTCCAGGGAGACGCAAATAAGCACCTGGATCTGCCATGTCTCTAAAAAAAGGAGATCAAATTCTGATGAGAAAGGGCCTCTCCAGCTTTATTATAGCTCTGCTGTTTCTCTTCCACAACAGCTCATTTCCCAGGGAACATCTGCCCCATCAAACAGGTTTCCAGAGGCACCTTCACCTATTTCAGCCTTTTGATAAGTCGACGAGGCGAACTGTTCTCCATCTCCGCTCACACCAGGAGCTAGAGGGAGGCACCCAGAAAAGCCCCGCCGATACGGCTCCTATACGCCCGCTACTACTCTTGAGCCCACTTCCCAATGCGGGTGACAAATCGCACAGAGCATCCTCAGCGAGATTAACGTAATGATCTCTCTAAGACTGTTGTCTTTGTGATCATGTCACATCGGTGTTTCATAAGCATCCTGTGAATGATAAACGCACCCAGATCTGTCTTCTCTTCTGTCATTTCTAAGCACTGAATCTCTGTTGCAGAGCAGAAATTCCTGGTAACAGCAATGAAGAAGAGGATCTCACATTTCTCTGTTCCAGTCTGGGAGTAATTCTTCTAAATGTGTTTAATCAGCAAACTTCCCTTTCACACTGCCTTTTTTTTGCTGAGCTGGAGCCATTACTGCGACCAGAATTATTCCCAAGGCCAGTGACATTCCTCCCCTGTGACAGTTCCCTTTTGACTCCCCATCTCCTTGTCCACAGCATTTTACCCACCTTACAGTTCTCCTACTAATTCATTTTTCTCAGTTTATCTAGAAGCTTTCCACTTGCTGTATCAAATACCCCACTGAAATACAGCTTGATTAGCTGTATTAGCTGAAAAAAAAAAATAAAGAAAAGGATCAAGCTACCAGCACACATTGCTTCTGTTGATAAACCCATTCTGTGATGCCCTTTTCCACATACTGCTGTGGCTTTCATTTTGGTTTCCCCTGTAATTTGTTCTTAACCTTATACTCTGTTGAGACTAAACTAATGGGTTTGCAGCTGCTCAGTGTACTTTTGTTTTCGCTCTTCCTGAAATACAGCTGCTTTTTTTTTTTTCTTTTAATCCAGTCCTGGAGTTCTTACCTTGAATTTGATGGCCAGATGTAAATTTTTGGTTCCCCAAACTGCACTTTCCCTGGTCTGTTTTGAAAAAAACACAAATATGACCCCCAGTCTCAGTGTGCTACAGCTTCTTGATTTCTATTTCTGCTCTGATAAGACAGCTTGCTCTGCTCCACCCTCTCTTCCAACCCCTTCTTCCTTCTCCTCTCCCCCTCTCACCATCCTTCTTTTGAGCATCTTCAGCTCTAAYGCCCAGAGTGGCACTTCCACAACACACTGGAGAGCAGGGAAGGCGGCATGAAGAGCATCTCACCCAAGCGTCCACTGCTGTCATCTAGTTGCGGGCTAAATGTCACAGTTTAGGCTAAAAGAGCGGTCAGTGACAATTCTTAGGAAGCGGGAACCTGTGAAGTGACTATAGAACTTCTGAGTGAGAACAAAGATACCCCGTGAAAGGCATTATTATATATTCTGACTGTACACAAACACACCTAAACCAAGAACGCAAAGTTTCTGTGCAAGAAACTGTTTCCAAAGACATCAAGGTAGGGCRGTGCAGGGGAAGATTTCCCACTGAGGTAAATGGCATTCCTGCGACTGCCACAGCACAGAGGAATCTGCACGCCACAGCTTGGGAGGTCCCCCRTAAACCAGATCTTTCCATCCTTGGAACAGAAGTAGGATAGACTGAGGAGGACCRGAGAGAGCAGACCAGCTGGAGAAAGGTTGTTCTTGTGCAAGGCCATTCCAGTGGTTAACACTGTCACAGTCATCATCACCATTGCRTTTCCACAGAGAGGCCACCACCCTTCTGGCTTCCAGTGTTTTGGATATACTGATCGTTTCTCATCACAGATCAGCAGCACCAACCAAGATCACTGACTCACAGAAAGACATAAGTGCAAAGGGACCTCTAGAAGGCTCTAGTCTAATGCTCTGCCTGGAGTTGGTAATTCTCAAACTCCATGGGGTCACTCAGGGACTTTTCCATGTAGCTTCTCAACATATCCAAGGGCAGAGGTCCACCAGCCTCTCCGGCTCACTGCTCCAAGTACTCTCAAGGGGAAGTTTTTCCTGGTATGTAGTCAGTGTTTCTCTTGTCGCAATTGTGCCTGCTATCTCTGTGCCCTCATCTCGCAGTATGGCTCCAGCTTCCCGATAATATCCRACAGCAGCTGGATGCCTCCTTGGTCCTCGCTTTCCTGGCGGAACAGACCCAGCTCCTCCAATTTTTCCCCTGAACATCACGTGCTTCAGCCCTTCGCTGTGAGGTCCTTTTGCTGCGCTYGCTCCAGTTCATCAGCATCCATCTAGCACAGGGGGGCCCAGCCTGAACACAACCTTCCAGGTGTGGCCCCTCTCCTCTCGAGTGCAGGGAAACACCCCGTTCTGTTGACCCGCCAGCCACACTCGCTAACGCAGCCCAGTTTGCAGGGAGCCTTCACTGCTCTAAGGGCTCACTGCTGACTCRCGTTCAAAATGCTCCCGCAAAGTTTTGCGGTGATCTGTTAAAACCCATTTTGACTTAATGCTGTTGGAGTTACCGGCACACTATGGAATTGCCATTCGAATACGTCCTGCCTGTGTACATACAGTATGTGTTTGGCTGCAGCCATGCAATGGAGATGGGCTCTCCTCATGCTCTTTGATGGGACTGTGACTTTTGTCCTGCGTTGAATGCACTCAGGCACAGTCCCTCTGCCCAGTTTACTGACAGATTTGGTGATTCTTTATCCTCTCTCCAAACGACGGGACTTGCATTTGTGGCTCATCGGCCAGAAGATTCAGAAAGGGACCGCCCTTACTTCAGCAGCAGACTAAATTCAGCCTGTAGCTAAGACTGACCAATCCCACAACAACCCGAGTAAGCAAGTCCCTTCCCCTCAGGGCAGGTATATCCCAGGTATTTGGTTTCTGCTCTTTGCTCTTAAAAGTGTGGTTGACACTATAAATACAAGGCCAGCACAAGGCATAACAGAGACTCTAACTCTCAATTACTGCACATTTCTAAAACCTTAATGTCAATCAGAGGAGCTACCAAACAGGGAAAGGCACACTCTATCTCCATGCAGTGGAAAACAAGTTAGAAGTGACATGCTGAAACGCTCCCTGCTACGTGCTGCCAGGGGATCGTACATGTTGACTACCGAAGAGATGCGAGTTCCCTGAGACAGTGAGGACATTATGCCTCACCGAGAAATGCCTTCACATTACAGATTAAAATACCTGTTTGGGGATAAACTTCGTATTGTCCTACGACTGGTTGAAAATTTGGGAAATAATGAATCCTTAAAATGGGTGTCACTTCTTCAGCACACTTTGCAAACACATCCCTCCCTCTCTGCCAGCGCAGGTACCTCTGGTTAACTCAGGCACCAAGATTGGCAACTTACTGACCATGTCAGGCCAGGTCTACCGGTGCTAGAAACCAACCGAGCAGGATCCCGTGACACCAAACACCACCTATATCCATGGAGCGGCCACCACGAACAGCGCAGTTCACACACAGACAGCAGACAAAAGGCGTCCAAGGACACAGCATACGGTGGTACCACAAGGATGGAGTCTATAGCCATTACTGAAGGTCCAGGTGGGTGTCTTGTCTCAGGCCCAGAAAGCAAAGCAATGAAGAAATCAGTGAGCAGAAAACTAAAGAAAGGAAAAGCTGAGGCAGGTCCTTTGAAGGTCAAATATGACTGTATAGGAGGTAACGAGGACGGGAGATGGGGCAGGCAGCCAGCAGGTAGGTGTGTGTCCACAGCCCTCCTGGGTCACAACCGCGTAGAAGAGCTTGCTACAAACGCTGCAAGCGAGCAACTGCCCTGGTAGCTTTTGTGCCGGCTCCCTCTCTCCACAGGTTCCCGAGCTTGCCGTGAGCTGGCACTCTCAGAGGCAGGGGGGTCCCGCTCTGCTCCTCACGCGGTTTTGCTCCCGGGATGGGGGCCCCACCAGCCTCTAGCCAGCCACCTCCCTCACCAGCGCCGCTTCGGCTCATGCAGTTGCTCTATATTGCTGCTGGCACAACTTCTCACCACACCGTTTTAAGCCTCTCTCTGCCACCCCTCTTCCAGCGGGCAGCGTGGCCAGGTCTGCCTGTACCCTCGCGCACGCAGCCAAACCTTGGCTGAACTCTGGAGCCGATGCAGCGCTGCTGTCTCTCACAGACCATCGAGCCCCAAAACACTGTGGTCTCTGGGTGGTAAGAAGCTGTACAGATCAGAGACTCCATCAAAGTCGAGTTATGTAAGGAAATGAAGCATTCTGAAAGCAGTCCCTGAGCCTGGAGGACTCCAGTCTGTGTATTATGCTACTTTTTTAGCAGCCTGGCTCTTGGCCACCTCATCCCTGTGCACAAGAACGTGGCAAGGAGGGGCCTTTCACGCCACTTCTGCCAACCCTGCTACTCTTATCTCCAAAAGGTCGTTATAACTGGGAACACAAGGATTTTTACCCCCACAGACCTGTTTCTCCCAGAATCACAGAACGCTAGTCTGGAAAGGCCATTTGGAGATCACCTAGTCCAAGCTCTCAGCTCAAGCATGGTCACCTAGAGCAGGTTGCTCTGGACCCATCCACACAGCTCTTCAATGTCTTTGAGGGTGAAGACTCCACAACCTCTGTGAGCAACCCATTCCAATGCTCAGTTACCCTCATAGGAGAAGGAAAAAAAGAAGCCTAGCTCATCTGATAGATGTTATAAAACGTGAGAAACTGTAAGGTCACCTGGGACACAGGCACACCTCACCACGCAGAAATGTGTAATGGAGGCCAGGATGCACTCACTAGTGAGAAGAAGGCACAAGGACAGGCGGGATGGGACAACAGAGAACTATAATAAAAAAAAAAAAAAAAAAAAAAGGTGAACAGAGCAGCTGTACTCTCCAGAGAAATGTCAGCATCAGTGTTTCTTTTATTTTGTCTCCCTCTAGAGAAAGGCGAAAAGAGGCTTCAAACATCTGTGACAGTTGTTAGTCACACTGCCTCATGTGCTACTGAAAGATGCTTGACATTGGGGGGTGAGGATGAAGCATAAAGCTCTAGGCATGGTAAGAAAGAAATAAAAATCAACCACGTTGTCCCAGTCCTCACCTGGCAATTATGACTTCAGCCTGTCTGGCAAAGAAGGTTTTGACGAGCTCTCCCAGTGGCCAAGCCTAATCCAGCCCTTCTCTTTGAACAGACTCTGTCTTATTTCTTTCCAGGCAGCATGCAGGGAGGAAAGAGGAGAGCTGAAAGCCTAGCAAGGACACTGGGGCAAAGAGGAGGCAAGGGAGTCATCAGCACCACAACAGATTCCCTCTTCCAAGGCACGAGATTGAATTTGTTCACTGTGTTGCAGAACAAGAGAAATGTCACCTTCAGCGGTGATCTGACAACACAAAATAATCACATAAAATAAAAAGAGAACTTGTGAATATTCATGAGCAAGTCAAAAMCCCAAAATTAACAAGGAAATTAATTACCAAATTGATTAGCCTGCCAACTACTTTTATTTAAATAAATCAACAACTGCCTTCCTGTGACCTCTGCTGAGGAGCGCAGAGCTCCCCGGAGGGAGCCTCGCGCTGCTTTGGACGAGCCCAGCGCCTCCGGGGGCCAGGCGGGCGCTGCCGCCCGGGCAGGCTGCCTTCCAGCCCGCGGCTTTCCCTCCATCCAGYGCTCCGGATGCTGCGGTTTCACCATCGCCCGAGCCCATCTAACCRCTGGCTGCTATAGCCGGGCTCTCCCTGGTCCCACCCTCTTACTCATGCTGGCTCGGAAGTGCTGTTCCAGCATGCCAAGCTGGCAGAAAACTCCTTGAGCAATTAAAAAATAAATTAAAAAATAGATTTTTCTTTCCTGAGTTCAAAGCACTGAAACAGCTAAGAGCCCAGCAAGCAACAACACAGGTGAGGAAAGCAACCTAATCTACCTTGGAGGTTGGATGCAATGCTGGATTTAACCCCAATGCGGGCGGTGAGATGAAGCAACGACACCCAAAGGTCGCTTTCCACCTGAATTACTACAYGAGCCCAAGGCAGGACGGAGCGGAAACCGCCAGGTTGGCTCAATGGCCCTGTGTCCTCCCCGTGGGGCCCAGCTCCCGCCTCTCCACACAGCRCCCCACACACGGCACTACCCTGCTGGAAGCCCTTCCTGCTGGACGAGCTCGGGGCTTGGCAGAAAGGGCCTCAGGGGGCGGCAGCAGGACGGCCGCCCGGTGCCATCAAGCCCCACCCCGGCCTTGGGCCAGACCCTTGGCCAGGCCATGGGGCTCACTGAGCTGCTGGAAAGCCCCTCCAAAGGGGCCCTTCCCCTGCCCACAGGCCCGAACCGCCCCAAATGGTGGGCGCTAAGGCCTCAGCTGTGCCCGTGGGGCAGGCGGGGCGCCTGGCTCGGGCTCCCGGCCGCAGCCTTTGCCTGCCCCGGCCCCKCCAAACGCCCTCAGCTGCCGCTTTTGGTTCGTGCCCTGCCCGRGGGCCAGGGGCTGCCGTGGGGCACGGGCTCGAACCTGCGACCACGCAGCCCAGGCGACCCCCTCCCCAGGCCGCTGGCGCGCTCTCATGAATATGCACGAAGCTCATGAATATTCAGGCCCGCGGCTCTCCCGCGCTGCCGCACGTCACGCTAGGGAGTCACCCTCGGCCGGAAGTGGCCCCGCGGCCGGCCTTGGGAACCCCGCGCGCCCTCCGCCGTCGGCACAGCCACTTCCGCCCTTCCTCCAGCCCGGGCTCCCCGCGCGCCGGCGCCTCGCACTTCCGGTAAGCGCGCGCCCACGTCGCCTCCCGGCCCCGCACTTCCGGCGC
>PTEX01000367.1:0-37043 GCA_003342815.1 Eudromia elegans | reverse complement strand
CGCGCGCGCCGGTGACGCGGGCGGTTTGTTTGCAGACACAGCGCCGGAAGGAGGAGAGATGCGAGAGGAGGGAGAGTGAGCGGGGTAAGGAGGCCGCGCGGGGACGCGCTGCCCGCCCCGGCCGCGGCGCGGGGGGTGGGGGGAGGGCCCGGCGGGCGGAGAGCCTCCCGTGCCGCGCGGGGCTCGCGGCTCGGCCTTTCCCCGAACACGCACCTTTGTTATTGTTATTATTGTTTTATTATTCCCCCCGGTAAAGACGTAGCAGTACCCGAACTTTTCCTCGCTTATGAGCCCAGCGGAGGCACTTTGCATTGGCTCTAATAGCGTCTGTAGGCTTCAGCATCAATAGCCTTTTGCAGCAATTAAACCRAAAAGCTCCTTGTTATTGGGCAAAGATTTAGACAGCCATGAAGCAACATTCCAAATCATTCCTGAGTGCCATATACAGGGCTTTTTGTCAAATAAAAGTCCTTAGTGAATGGAAAGTGCAAGCTGRCTATGTGGAAAATAAGGAAAGCGTATTGAAAGTCAATCTTTAAATACCTGCATATCCAACTTTAATTATGCCTTCCAGAAACACAGCCTCTACCTCACCGTATACTTGCATATGCTTTTCTCTGTGTGTTTATGGTTAAAGTGATGACCTGCAAAGAAGTGTAAGTCCAGCATGTTAAGTATGTGATTCTGTGAAGTACTCTGAGAGCTAAAGTTCAGATTCCCTGTCCCCTGTGAGTTCCCTGGGTCACTTGGTTGTTTATTTGGTGTATGTAACTTTGTGGTGTGTACATAGAAGGTGTTTCTGGTTTATATCAGGAGGGTTCGGTGACATCTATCTGATACTAGACGGGTGAATGGGAAGAAGGTCCCATCTCTGGCCTGTGTGTGGAAGCCGGGATGATGACGGCTCTGCAGTGGGAACGTGCTGTTCCCGGGGTTGAAGCTCCAGCCCGTGTGTGATAGTTGTAGAACAATTGGAAAGGTTGCGTGCAGAGTTCTGGTAAAGTAAGTGTGAGCTGTGTCACGGTTGGGACTGTGGCTAGGGGTGCATGTTTCCAAATTACCCTCTGACTGGAACGGGGAGGAGGGCTGTGGGTGCTGAGGCAGTAGCTCGGTGGAGGAATCTTACCTGTGTCTTATCCCTTTGGAAGTTTGGTGTTTCATGAGATTGCATGACAGCTTCAATTCTTAAACCATTTCTCTCTCCCTCCCCATTCTTTTAACTTTGTTACACTTAAGCCTTTCAAGCTGATTGTTGAGGCCTGATACCTGCTTAGGAATGAAGGCTTTTCGGATGGGGAAATGGATTCTAGGAGAGCTTAATGAGAACGAGGTGCTCATTTTCTGCGCAAGACTTTCTTAAYATACACAGTTTGTAACCTAAGCAACCCGAAGTTAGATACTTGGTGAATTTCTGCTAGAAAACTATATGGAGACAGGAAGAAAATGGTGTCCTAGTCTATACTGGTTTGCATTTTAGAATCTGAAAATAGATTTGTCTTCTGTATTTTGAACTCTTTAAATAGGACCATTGTTGTGAGATTTTTGTTTAAACTGGCATCTTTCTATTTAATTCCTAAAGTTTGCCATTCAATCCAAGGGAGTCAGGGAAAATTAGTTTTTGTGATTTTTTTAATACGCATTATATGATTATTGTATGAGACATGTTTTTACAGAATTAATTTCACTTTTTTTTATTAATGCGAAAGCTGAGCAAATTTGTGTTATTAAAAAAAAAATCAAGGAGTACCTTGACATTCCAAGCAAAAAGCTTTGGGTTTAGAAGCTGCTTAACTCTACAGGAGTGTCTTATCTCTTCATTTATGTCCATCCCGTGGAAGAACAGACCCTGCAATTAGAAGTGTTACATATACAGGACCTTGCTATAGGCAATGTATAGAATTAATTTGGCTAAGTAAAGAGAGCAAAGGCRGGAAGGTGAGATTCTTGGCCCTTCTGATTCCAGTTGAATCGCAGCGGTGTCAAAGCAGAGTGTTCAGTTGATTAGCTGGCAGTCTGACCTCATGCCACTGGTATAAGGAAAAATTCATC
This sequence comes from Eudromia elegans, assembly GCA_003342815.1. Taxonomy (NCBI): domain Eukaryota; kingdom Metazoa; phylum Chordata; class Aves; order Tinamiformes; family Tinamidae; genus Eudromia; species Eudromia elegans. The sequence continues at coordinate 34,994 of PTEX01000367.1, read as the reverse complement.
CTTAGGCATGTTGGTGTTGAGTGAGGCAGGAACACTTAGCCTTGCTGTTCCATGAGCAATTTATAAAAATAAAATTAACAGGTAATTGGGTTCATTTAAATACTGCTCCTGTGCATAGAGGAAAATTATCTTCCCATTTTGGCACACATGCAACAGTTTCACATGCATTTATTCTGTTCTATAATACTTTTGGAAAGGAAGTATTTTGTGCTGTTTAGGGCATGCTCCACAGTTTATCTGATGACTGAGGCCCTTCAGAAACAATATTTGTGTGGTAATTGGGCTGCTATCCTGTGTTAACAGAAGTAGAAGTGGGTTGATTTACGGATAGCTGGATGAGGAAACCTATAGTGCCTGCCTTCAAGTAATTTACTCTGCCAATCATAATGTTTTCTGACTATTTTTTATGTCAATTTTGCAGTATTTTTTTTCAGGGATAGGCACATCCTGCTCTAGAATGTACTGGTTTGTAAATTTCTTTAATTTTTGACTGGGCTTTCTGTAAGTGTTGCAGACTTCGATAGCTAATGGAGTGCAAAGGAATGAAAGGATCAAATGGCAAAGAGTAGTACTTAACGTTTCCYCTTCAGCTGGATGCTCCAGAAGAGATTAAGCCAGAGAACGGGCTTTTGGAGTGTAATCAGTCCTTTGGCTGCATGGAAAGTTGAGAAGAAACAGTGGGCACCTGTCTGAGGAGAAAGTCCTACAAAATCTCGTGCCAGAGACAGAGATTAAATGGATAGTATGAAGTCRTGACTTGATATCACTTGGAAATAGGGTAGCTCATGCTGGATAGTCGGATTGTGTTCCCATGGTATAGTTTTGTTGGATGAGAGTGGAGAGGATCTTGTCTGTCAGGAATCTTGGGTGGCATTTCCATTTCTCTTCTCCCCATGGAGGGAGCTCAAGTGGTTAGAGCAGGGGGCATCAGGAAGCTAGGAGCCTTCTGTTTTACTTCTTGGTCTGCTGTGGCTGCTGTCTGTTATCTTGGCCAAGTCCGTTTCCCTCTTTCTGCCTGTCTCTCTTCCTGTGTAACATGATGCTAATGTCCCCTTGCTGTGTCTGGGTCCTTAGCTTTGAGCTGGGGTGGAGGGACAGGCTGGGTCCAAAATTCTTGCTGCTCATGGGATCACAGTGTCCATGAGAATGACAAGTGGTTTTCAGTGGTATTTGCCTGGCTGCAGATGCACAGACTCTCTTAATGTACCTGCACATGGGTAGAAGTTCTAGAGGTGTTTTGGGACAGTGAGCTTTTGCATGGAGGAGTGTGGGCAAGAGGTGTTTCAGAGGGACCTGAGCCTGTGGGAATGGCTAAAATTAACCCTTTCCCTTAAAAATAACAGGATTTGAACAGATAGTTTGAAAGTGGGGAGAAGTTGACAAAGTAGGAAAGGGGAGATTAAGGAACTGTCACAGCATTAGACTGAGCCAGTTCCCTATTGGAGTCCCTTTGGGTTTAATGTTCCTTTCGTGTGTGTGTCTGTCTGTCTGTCTGTGTTCATTCTCCTCCATTCCTCTTCCCATCCCCCTTCCTCTTCCCCACTGCGCCCAGCTAGGATGGAAGAATCTCATTTCAACTCCTCCCCGTACTTCTGGCCAGCGGTGCCCACCGTCTCGGGACAGGTAAGATCTTTGTCTTCCAACCTACTTCCAACTTTGCTTCCTGTTAGAAGTTCATGTGCAATGAGTGTCTCTGTGACATTTCCTGCTCAGCCACCCGCTGGGGACAAGCTGCCTGGCAGTGTCTAAAAGCCCTTCCTCCCACCTGTGTAGATCGAGAACACCATGTTCATCAACAAGATGAAGGAGCAGCTCCTGCCCACTGAGAAGGGCTGCAGCCTGGCTCCTCCACACTACCCCACCTTGCTCACAGTGCCCACCTCCGTGGCTCTGCCCGCTGGTATCTCCATGGACTCGGACACCAAGCCGGAGCAGCTGACACCGCACAGCCAAGCTCCTGTGACTCAGAACATCACTGTGGTACCAGTGCAGTCTGCTGGGCTCATGACAGCAGGTAGGAGGCTCCAAAGACTCCTGGGACAATATGGAGGAGGCTCAAGGATGGGAGGAGGATGAAGGGRTGGGGAGTCCTGAAGAACAGGAGACTCAAGATTAATCCTAGCCTTATTGATGGGGTGGACTATCTTGGCCCTAGGCACCCTGTGGGTCTGTGGACATTCTTGRCACTTGGATGTAACTTCCAGCAGTGGATCCTGGGAATGTTTTGGGGGTGGGCAAACTACTGTGTTTGGGTTGTGGTCAAAAGTAGATTGTATAAAGTTCCTGTCTTTGAGTTGAGGAGGTTGGAAATAATGAGAGATGAAATACCAGACTTCTTCCCTCATCTCTATTTGCAGGTCCTGGTCTGGTGATAACCTCCCCGTCAGGTTCCCTGGTGACCACAGCCTCCTCTGCCCAAACCTTTCCCATCTCAGCCCCCATGATTGTCTCTGCACTACCCCCTGGCTCCCAGGCAGCCCTTCAGGTGGTGCCTGATCTGTCCAAGAAAGGGACAACCACCCTCTCTGAAAGTGGTGGGGGTGGCGGGGGTGGGGGAGTTGCCCCCAAACCGCCCCGGGGCCGCAAGAAGAAGCGATTGCAGGAGTCGGGGCTGCCAGAGATGAGCGACCCCTTTGTGCTRTCAAACGAGGATGATGAGGACCAGCACAAGGATGGCAAGACATACAGGTGGGGAGCAGGGTTCAACCATGTCTGTGATGTTGCATGGGGTTGGGGGTATATTCCACCCTTCAGAGGGTTATATGGGGAAGAAGAGATCTTTGCCTCTTCCCTGCAGATTCCCTGACTGTAGATACTTTCAGCTGCACAAAGAGTTCATTTTTTTCTCTAATTGAGAATGTTTGCAAGCCTGTGGGTTGTCCCAAAATGAGTGGACAACCTTGATTTCCTAAATACGCAGATATTAATATTACTAGGTCAGTTAATGTCCAAGATCTTGCAGGGGCTGGGCCATACCCATGCTATCACAGCCAGGTACTGTGGCTGTGCAGTACTGCCTCGTGTAACTGGAGCACTTCAGCTATAGTTGGGACCCCTCCTGTGCCTGGCTGCCCTTGAGTTAGGGCTCCAGACTGCAGTACAATGGCACAGGGCAGGGAGTGGAGCGTGGTGGTGTGTCTGCTCCAGTGTGCATTGCCCCATGTACTCTTGTTCTATTTCAGCATTTCCAACAAAACAGAAACAAAAAAGTGTATTTCTGAATTAGGTGTAAGAGAATTTCTGAGCCTTTAGGGTATCAGATAAGAGGGGGAAGAGTTCTAAGCCCTGAGGTTGGCGTTCTGACCTTGGAGGGATGTGGCCTGAGTTCAAAAGCGAGTTGTAGCAAACAGAAAAATTAATTAAGGAGAAGTACTGGTAGATAATGGGCATGGTTGTATTGAGAAGGTGGGGACTGGACAGAGCAGAAGAGTGTGAGGAAGGAAATGTGTGTTGTTTGGGAAGTGGGAGCATGTATGGGTGATTTAGGGATGTGTTTTTCTGAGGGCTAATTAAGATCAAGAGGCAAAGGAGCGGCACAGCGATAAACAGGTTATTCTCATCTGTCCTTTTCATTCAGGTAGAGTGAAAAAGAAATAGGAGTTTGCCCCCAGTTCTTCTCACTTCCCTACTGAGAGTTTTCCTTTTGCCTCCCTAGATTTCTCTAGATTTCTTCTTCCCCCATCTCCTCTCCTTTTTTCCCCTTCTTCAGGTTTAATTATGTTTTGGGGATTAAGTCCTAACAATATGAAGGCAGTTATATAGAATCACTGCATTCATTGCAGGGGCTGTATTATTTTTAACCATAGCATTTCAAAAATGTTTACATTTTTATGTTTTTAAATCAATACAGTTAAATGAGTACAAAGCCAGACCTTGGATCAGCCTTTTTATTCCCATCCCAGTGTCCCAGTTTTTTCACTTTGAAAATATAATCAGCGTATGGTGAAGAGCGGTGGGAGTGTTAGGTAGCTTGCTATGTGTAATCCCACCATTTATTTTGGGCCCTAGCCACAATTCCACACTACTCAAGCTGCTTACAGTCTGGGTTGCTAATTAGGTTGTTAAATATGTATTTACAGGGGACACAATTGGCAGAGAACTCTAGAATTAAAGCTGAACCAAGGCTTTAATTATAGCTCCTTGTTTACTTGCAAATTTGGAAAAAAAAATACCCATGACCAGGTGGAGTGACTCAGCAGAAACTTCATGAACACCAATAGTCTRTGCAGCAGCCCATGAAAGGGGCTTTGCAAAAAAAGACAAACAAGTTTGTATGGAGGAACATGTAATCAGGAAGATTTCCTGTGCTCATGTCGAGTCTGAATGTGGTACCTCCTCCTGTCTCTGTCCCAGGCAGACCTTCCTATGAGAGGTGTTAGGGTGGAAGATAGCTAAGCTGAGATGTATTGAAGAACACCAAGYTGTACTTCTGCCTTCTTTGGCAGGTGCCATTTCTTTGGCTGATGCTTTCCATGTGCAAGTTCAGAACTAAAAATAATTGTTCAAAATGAAAGGAAAATGCTGTCTGCTCTGGGAGCTGTGGGAGAGATGGCCTCTGTAAAATACAGTAAAATTGTATCCCTATAATKAATAGACTTGCAAGTCAAGACTTTGAGGATTCCTGGACTCTATCTGTTTTCTCCAAGGAAATGAGAAGGCAATTCCTAGGCAATTCCGGTTACTACATTGTGCAGATATATCTCAGCTAAATTGGGACTGTGTGATGAGATTCTTTTGTTCCCTTCTCAGGCTGGGGGAGGAGTTGCATGTGTTGTATATGTGTGTTTGTATAATTTCACTGGTTCCAGTGGTGAAACACTGAGGACAATCTAGTCRGATGTCTGGAAAGAGTTGGATTCTGATCATCCTCGTTGTGCCTTTTTATAGTCAATTTCTAATGTCTTTTGTCACATTGAATTGTTGTTTGGTTTTATGCTTCTTCTTTGGCTCTGTTAGGTTTTTTTTTAAGTGCCTGAGCAAGTATTTCCTACAGCTGGTGGGACAGAGCAAGGCTTTGCAAGGGCAGTAGTGCAGGCAGAGAGCTCCGGAGGGACTGGAGCACAGGGAAGATGTCCATATTGCAGATCAACCACTGCATGAAGAAACATCAGCTTCAGAATGTTGCAGCTCTTGCTGCTGTATCAGAACTGGTAGGCTCTGTCAGTGATACAAAAATCTTTGTGGCTAGACTCTTCTTTGTAAGAAAAGCTGTGAGGCTTTTGCTAACAATGGCGTAGTTTGCAGATCTTGGCCATCTAGCTTTAGAATTTGTCTGGCAGAGTCCTTGCACTTTGCCTTGTGCTCTTAGATGAGTGCTTACTCCTACAGAAGATATCTCCTAAGCCAGTTCTGTGAAGCATTTTCCTCAYTAGGAAAATTATTTTTTCCTTATTTTATTCATAAGTAGTGTCATTTTAGTCTTGTCTGGCATCAGTGTCAGGTGTTTAATCTCCCCTGGCATCTTTGTAAAATCTACTTTTTCTGAGGAAAATAAATGGTGTTTCTAGTAATATGATGGCAGTGTGAAGTTTGAGTAGCGCCTCATCAGAGCTTTAAAGAGTGCTGTGGAAGAGAAATATAGCATAGATCCTGGAGACAGTGATCTTGGTGTTTCTCTGTGCTTCTTGGAGTTTGGGGTATGATATAATCAGCTGGCAGGGCTGAGGAGGTAGCTCACATTCAGAATGAGGCCAGATCAGTTCTTTGACAGTTTCCAAATAGGTTGAKCTTTTAGAAGAGCTTTTTTGCAGGTGCTTCTTGGTTCCCAGTATTAAGCTTGTAAAGGCTGCGATGAATACCACGTCGTTGTCTAGAATAGTTTTGCAAGCTGTCCTTTTGAACCCAGGGCACAAACTGAAAAATGGTTGGATTGAGAAAGGCCTTGCCATCATATTGTAACCTATGAGCTTTCTGTTCATCATGTCCAGTTCTGAGTTCATGAGGCTGTGGAAATAAAAGGGGATTTTGGTTTGGGCGACATAAGCAGCTAGGGGTATAGGAAGCCTCTGAGGTCAGTCTAGAGAGGGGAAAAAAAAAAAAAAAGGCACCAAACCAGCTGGCTTGGCAATAAGCAGAGCTGAGCTTTAGGAAAGGAAGAAGCTGGTGGAGGCCTTCCTTAATCAGGAAATTAGGGAGGCAAGGGGAACCAGTGGTAGAACAGGTAGGCATATTCTCAAATTCTTCTCATTCTGAGCTTTTTTTCTGCCTTGTGTGGGATTTAGCATTGCTGCTTGTTGAACTTCAAGTGGTTTAGAATAGATTTGAAATCTGGTAASTCTGACTCTTGGAAGCTATGTGTATCTCTGGAAGTCTCGCCAAAATTGGCTAAGTTTTTAACGTTAGAAAGTTGTTGAGCATGCTCAGAGATGCTTTTTAGTTCAATTTTTGAAATATATGAAGATTATTTCCTCTTTTATGTTAATTGAGGCTTGCATGGCTSCAGGTACTGGCCAAATTGTCCGTCTCCCCAGAACAGCTAAATTCCTTGTACCTCGGAGTTTCTGAATGGAGTGGACTACATGTGCTCTCCATGCAGCAATAAGCATCTTCCAGATGAGGCCTGACGGACCAAATTTACCTTTCCTCCAGTCACAGCTACTGCCCATTTGGCTTCAGAAGGGGTTTTCTCTGCCCGCGGTTAACCATTACCTCCTTCCTCCTTCATGGGTAGTGATGAAGACACTGCTTGGTTAAAAGGAAGTGGGGACACTGATGAGATGTGGGTAGGGATTGGAGCTGATGGTGTCCGGGAGGACTGGAAGTTTGAGTAGAGAGGAGAGAGGAGTGGGAAAGGAGGAGAGAGTAAAGGCTAGGAATGTTTGTGTAAGGAGACAAGGAAAAGCAACAGAGGATGCAATGGGGAGCCCATTTTCAAGGGGAAAGATGGCAGAGAAATAATCTATGRAAGGGCCAAGCCAGGGAGAAGGAGGTATGAGAGAGAGTTGCTAAGAGGCTGGAAAATGAGATGATGTGTGCAAGTAGAAGAACARGGGTGAACAAGATCACGGGAGACAGACAGACAGACAAAACATGGGTAGAGGAAAGAAATGTTGAAGGTTTGGGAGAAGGAAATGGGAAAGAGCCACTGAAGAAGAGACTAGGGAGGATGGGGCATGTGGGCAAATAGGCTGGGACTGGACCAAGGAGATGGAACTTGAGACGGGATTATAGCAGACTGGAAGGGTAGGAGTAAAGTGAGGATTAAGTTTGGAAGCATCAGGCAGAAAGTTGGACCACATTCCCTCCAAAGCCTAGAAGAATTAAAGCCATATTCTTAATTTTTTTTCCATATCTGCAATCAGCACAAATATGTGACATCCTCTGGCAAAGAGCCTCATCCCCCTCTAATGCTATGCTGAAAAAGATGATAAATTACCATGGCTGTCATTTATCCTCTTAGCTGCAGTGACAGAGGTTTGTGCAGTGGATCTTAAGATTGCTGATGACCAATATGGGTGTCAGTATGATGCCACATGTTGGAATTTCTRTTTGCTTTTTTTAACAAGTAGTTCCGTGAGCAGCGGAACTAATGAAGCCTGGTTTCCAGCGGCTCTCTCCTGTGTGGATTCTCTGATGTCTAATCAAGGGTGAGCTTATTAGCCTTTCCCTCAGCAGGGGGCTCTAATAGGGTCTCTCTTCTTTCCCCAGTTGCATATTTTATGAGTCTTGTAGTGACTTTATCTTTAAAATCTTCTATGCCTTAATTGGATCCATGTGAAATTGACTAATTATTTCAAAACTGTAAGGAGAACAGGTGCATACACGCATCTGTGTGTACCCATAGCGTTTGGACACATAAGCCTTGCTTTGTATACAAGTGCTGTGCTTGAAGTTTGAAAATGTCAGAATTAAGACTGATTATATGCTTCGGGACATAGTAAGGTGAAAACTTGTGTGATGGCAAGTTCTCTCTCTTCCGCTGAGATCTGGAAGCTCTTGTGTATTTGCGCCTGCATACACAAAAGCATCCTTAATTTATAGAACAAAGCTAAAGGATTTAACAGTGAACACGCTACACTTGAGAGTTTTAATATTAGCACATTTTACTTTGTATGTCAATGGAATGAATTTGTGCAGGGGGCTAGTTGCTGTGTTTCAACAGAGGAGAGAAAACTTTGATGCCATTCTGTCATAGAACTACTTACTTGACCACAACTTTAATTTGGCCCTATTGAGTCGGTGCATTTTGATATATTTTGATATTATCCTTTATTATGTGATTACAGGTATTGTGTGTACGGTGACCAGACAGTCTTGCCTTTCAGGCTCTTGCATGTTTGCTTGGAAAGCAAGGAGTGTTTAAAAATATATRTGTGTGTGTGTATATGTGTGTATATATGCATGAGGCTTGCRTAAATGAGAAGGATAATTTGGCAAAAGCAGCTTACCGCTAGTTTGAAGAATTAGAGGCTCCCTTTGCCTCTGCCACAGATTTGCTGTGGTGTCCTGCAGCCACATGTTCAGACCTGTGGATAAGCCTGCTGTGGAACATATTCCAGTATTTAGCTCTAGGCTTCAGCAGGTATGCATTTGTTGCAGGCTAGAAGTGACTGCAGGTAATTATTGTGAAATAATTAACGTTTGGTAGCTCAGGTGTTCCCAAACCTTAACCTTCTCTCAGGTATCTCTGAATATTCCTGTTCCTCTCTGTTTTGCTTTGCAGAATCACTAGCTGACAGCTGCAGAACAGAAATATATAGGAGCTGCATTTTGGATGTATATAGTGTAAATTGGCCTTTGGGAGTCAGAGGGAAGTRGTCCTTGATAAGAGGTTGGCCAGTGAGAATTAGTGGTTAAGTCTTAAATAGTTGCTCCTCATCTGATCCTTTTTTTTGCTACGGGGGAGGCAGTGACAAAAGGGGATATTATAGGGATGAGTGAGTGCTTATGGAGCACTGGTAACTCAGGGAGGGATACCACACATGAGTGATTCTACTTCGTGAGTTTTGTCATATGGTCGACAAGGCTTGAGGCTGTATTGCAGAATGATGAAACGAAGAACTGAACACTTGTTTGTTGGKCATCTATCTGTAATAAAGTAAGGATGTAGTTCAGTTGAAACAGTAAATGAGGATGTATCCGAATGTGCTTGCACTGTGAAGCCAAGCTATGATGCCACAGGGGAACTTAATTTTGCCATTTCCAAATTTGTTAGTACTTTTTCGAGGAGTTTTGTATTCTTTTAATTTCAGCTTTTGCATCTTATCATTGTGCTGGGAAACACCTTGCTGTATTTTATTGTTTTGCTGATCTTTAGTCCTAATGGTGACTGATTTCAGAAGTTAGCAGACAAGGTCCTAGGTTATTGATCAAGGTTTTTGATCTTGAGTTCAACATCAAATYATGGTAGACAATTTACAGATGGAACTAGTATTGCTGGATAGCTAAAAATAAGAGGGAAGCTATAAGTGGTTGTTAAACTGGAAAGTTTAGGATGCTGGATAATACTGTATTACTTCTCCAGCACAGTGGGTAATTTAGGCTTAGATGCTTGAACATACTGTAAGCAAACAAAATCCTTTGGGCCGGGACAAAAGTGCCCTATTGGCTACCATTGAACTTTTCTGATCTAAAAATAGGGAATATAGGCAGGGAAGCAGTATCCTAGAAAGCAATGACTATGAAAAAGATTTTTAGGAATGAAATGATACCGTGTAAGCTCCCAGTGTGAGGCTGTGGCAGAAGGAGGTAAATGCAATTGTCAGGTGTGTAAGTGTTGATGTGCTTAAAATGAGAGGTGCAGTGGGTGAAACATGCTGAAATACCACAAAGATCTGGGCTTGGTACTTTTAATAGATGGTTTGGAAAAGCAGACAAAATCCATAATGTTCTCAGAAATCTAAGAACCGGATAAGTGATAGGTGGTGAGGGCCTTTAAAAATCTCGCTGCCTTGCAGCAGAGTGGTGCATGTTGTTGCCCATGACGACACAAAGCTACCAAGTGACTGCAGGACTGGAGTTAAGTTGACTAGGGTCTCTTGAGTGTAGCTGATACAGTTTTTATACAGTTTTTGGATTGATAAATGCAAGCATAATGTTAGCTTTTGAATATGCATAGATGATGCTGGGTGGAGAAGTCAGAGGTACAGTAATAAAATGCCATTGTTTGGCATTTTTGTACTTTCTGGCTTTATTTWGATCTTGAGTTTTCTAGATCTGTATATTAAATGGCTACTCAATCTCCTTTCCCCTACCTCTTAAAAATATTAGCAAGGAAGTATTTAGTTTCAGTTTTAAAAGATTGGAGGAAAGGGTTAAATTGGCATTCATCATGAACTGTGCCATGTTTGTAGTAGTTACTTCACTAATTGTGCAYTACAAAAGCAACAAATACTCCTTGCTATTTGAACTGATAGCTTTGGCAGCCTAAACTTAACTCTTGTTACTTAGTTTAACTTCAGACCTTCCTGATCTGTCTTTTTTTTTTAACCTTTAGTATAATATTTTTGTAGTCCAATAGAAGGAGCAAGGGCTTAATTAAAATCTAAAAACAAGCTCAACAGATTCTAGGGATTTGAATTCTCAAAGCAATGTGAAAGTGTACAGAGTCTTCACAGCTATAATACCAATTAATTAAGCAGTACATTGAAAAATGCTGTGCATCAATCAGGCAAAATTTACTACAAAAAGCTCTTTCAGCAGGTATTTTATCTCATAACAGCATCCACTGGATGAAGCAGAACATTCCATGAACGGTGAAACGAATCTGGCACTACATACCACAGAATATTCCAGTTGCTATAGGCATAATTTAATTTATGAGTCATCATGATGACTTTCATATGGGAGCAGAATTAAACTGTGCATCCAGTTATCCAGTTTCTATTCACACTTCATAATTTTGAGGGTGTTTCTGTGCAACATGAACATTATCTTAGTCTAACTTACATAGATTCTCTATAGAAAGAAAGTGATAAATATTGGAAGGCATTGCTTTTGATCTTTGGCAAATGAACTATTTATATGGAGAAATACACCTTTGCATTAATAAGAAATATGTTCTCCTAGGCTGTCTATATTTTCAGTGCCATAACAAGAACACTGAATGTGTGCAGAATGGTGTGGCAAGCAGGCGTCAGGAAGTTAAAACACACAGTGATGGAAGAGTGCAGTCATGTCTGTTCCTTGCTCTCAGAAAGAATGACAGTAGTTTAAAGGCACAATGTGAAGTGCTTTGAAATTTGAGGAGAAAGGACTTTAATCATTAATATAAAAAACGAACAAATAATAATAATTTTTTAAAAAAGAATATTTCATGCATCATTATGTTCTTCCTTAATAAGCAGCAGTTTTGGCTTTTCCTTTCTCCAGAAAGGAGAACTTGACTGAAATCAAATAGTGAAACCCACCACTGAACTATCAGATATGGTAATCCCATTATCCATATGGAGCTAACATTATCTTGAATTCATATTTGCCCACTAGAGGGCCAATTGCATCTTCTCCTTTAATATTGATACTGTCTGGGGCAAACCATGAAGTGAAATTACACAGAATGTAATTRAAGAGAGCATTTCTTCTTTTGGAAACACCTAATACCATGTAATATGAAYATGTCTGAAGTACAGCCTTCTGCTGTATTCTAGGTCTGCTTTTTTTTTTTTTTTTCCTCTCCCATACAGCTCATAAATTTCTTCATGCTACATAATATTTCTTCCCTTTCAGGTTTGGTGATCATTAGATTATTGGAAAATGAGTTGTTGAAAAACTTTCCTTTTTAATCTTGTGTTTGAAAAACAATACAATACAATGTCTACAGCTGCTAAATACAGACAAGTTTTTTTGGTGGTACTATTTTTTTCCCMCTCTTATGGTCAGGTTTATATTCCATTCTAATGCAGGTGCCAGGGATGTTATAACATACCTTCTTTCTAAGTTTATTTGGAAAATTTGAGAGCATGTTCAGTCGTTATTAAAATTTATTCTAGAGAAATTCTGATGATAGACACCTGACAGAATTGTAAATAGAGGGAAAGGTGCACAGGAATAGGGGGCATTTGAGTAGGTGGCTTTATGGCATTAGTAAGGTTCAGGGTTTTTCAAAATAGTGTAGACTTTAAAATATACAGTCTTACGTACCACACCGAAGAGGTTATTGTCCAGCACTGCATTTGAATTAGAACAAAACATTTATGAATGTATTCCTCTGGGAAAGGCAGCTGTTGGTGCCTAATCATGAAGACGTTTCCATAGCCTGAGCTGGTAGTCCCAAAGATGCAGTGTTTTCATGGTTAGAAAGATCTTATTTCCTCTTGGATTTTTCTAACTTCTAGAGCTAGCTGTTGTATCATTGTCCCTTTCTTTGTTGCATAAAATATTCCACTAGTAACTGGGGTTTTTTTCCTTTTCCCTACATAGATTTTTTTATGGGTATTGACTGTAAAAATCTTTAAACCTTCCCTCCAAACCTACATAGATCAGGCTCAGTCTCAGGAATCTCTACTATGAGGCAGATTTTTCCATGCATGACATCATTCTTTGTCTGATGTAGCCTGAGTTTTTCAGTCACTGTTACACACAGAATCACAGAATGGTTGAGGTTGGGAGGGAACTCTAGAGATCACCTAGTCCAACCTCCCTGCTCCAGCAGGGACACCAGGAGCACGTGGCACAGGGTGRCATCCAGGYGGGTTTGGAAGATCTCCAGAGCAGGAGGCTCCACAGCCTCTCTGGGCAGCCTGTGCCAGGGCTCTGTCACTCTCACAGCAAAGTTCTTCCTCCCATGGAGATGGAACTTTCTGTGTTTCAATTTATACCCATTACCCCTTRTCCTATCACTGGCTGCTACCAAGAACAGCTTGGCCCCCTCCTTCCTACARTCATTCCTCAGATATTTATACATATTGATTAGATCTCCCCTCAACCTTCTCTAGGCTAAACAGGACCAGCTTGTTTAATCTTTACACAGACTGCAGAATTAGGCATACTATTACAAAAAGCAGCAGTCAAACCATTCCTGCTTACAAAGAAGAGCTTCTTGCTCTTCCTCTTTATGCTTCTCTTAGCCATATGAGCACAACGTCGCATTGGGAGCTTATTTTTCAGTTGAACAAGTTCTCATCAGGGAGTGAGATTCTGGACTTCAATTGAGAATACTAGAAATAAATATCCTGTGAAGTGGAGCTTGATAAATTCATGCTTGGAATTGTGACACAATTGCTTGCAAAGGTGAGGAATTGGACTTGGTAACTCAGAGGCATTTTCAGTTTAGTGTTCAACTGGAAGTTCTTTCTAGCCTCACTGCTTTCAAGGATACAATCCTCATCCTGCAAGTATGACTTGATAACTCAAATGTACATGTGCTGCCAAATTTAGCTGCAGAATTTTCAGAAAGTTTGGTGAGTAAGCAACAAATGTTAGGAGATACTTTGGCTTATAAACTAAAGCTACTTTTTTTTTTAATATGACTCTGTTCATTTTAACTCCTCATGTCTTTAACAGACCTAGGGATAAAGAGGCCAAATTATTTATGTTTGATTCCAGGAAGCATTGGTTTGTGTTTTTATGAGGGAGGATATATAAGAAGATGTTCAAGACAGAGATGCATCAAGCCAGTGCATGTAATATATAAATGCATTTTAATTTGGGCGTTGTATTAATGTTTGTATTGGAAGTGGAACAAGATGAAGGTAGAAAAGGCGGAAACAACTGTTAGGAGATGGTAATTAATGTAAAGCAACAGTGACAGAGAGGAAAAAACGTTACAGCAGGTGTGTGGTAGTGTACTCACTAGGGAGGAGGCATGGTTTCCAGCTAAGTGGCTTGAAATCAAGCTGTGGCTTGGAGGGCCTGTGGAAGTTAAGGTAGGTGCTGGGTAAATATTGCCTACATTACACACACGGACCAGACTGCACATCTCATGAAGGTTTCCGACTCCAACATGAATAGTACAATAGTAGATGCAGTGAAGAGCTCCTCCTCCTGAGAGGAGAACAAATAGATGAACACAGGGAAGATCAGGATCCACTCTTTGGCTTGTAGCACCTGCTGGGACTCTTGTCACTGAGCTGTATTTAAACACCTGCAAAACTTCAGGAAATTCCCAGACAAAAACATAATTACCCTATTGTGGAGATTGAAGTCAGGTTTGCCAGACCTCTTCTGGTTGGCATTTTTTCTTCTMATGTGACCTGGAAGTTCCAAGTGCAGGTTTCGTTTTGTCTTTTTTACTCAACAAGTCTGCAAATGAAAAGCTAAGTTCAGARAAAGCTTAACTCTGCCCCTCAGTTGGCACACCTTTAAAAAGAGGGGTGGAAAAAGACAGAAGTCTGGCTTGGATGCAGCTTCTATCTCTCTATCACATTATTGACCACTGTCTTTAACTGTGTAACAATGCAGCCTTCTCCTAACAGCCTAGCGTTGTGATGGGGCAGTAGTTTTTAACAGCAGCGTCCATAGCAGATAAATGCCAACTCCATCTTTCTGTTCAAGAGTCTGTGTGCCACCAAATACGTTCCTCATCATTGTGGGGACAGGGCCAAACTCCTGTCACAGTGTTATGCATKACACGAGTAAGGTAGAAATGACGAAAGTCTGTGACACCAATGAAATACCATGCTGATTTCCACAGTACTTTTGTGGGACCCACTGGGGAAACAGCACTCTTGTTTTCCRCATTGTCTTCCCCCTACTGAAGTATCTTCCCCAAAAGTGGGAGCAGAGTTAAGTGGCTTTGGTCATAACTGCTTTTGCAGACTTTGCAAGGCATGGAATTAATTTCTGTTATGAAGTTTGAACCTGGGATTTCCAGGCTTTCCAGCACTTTTGAATGAAATAAATCATAGGTGGAAAAAAAAAATCTTTTTTTTTTTGTCTGGGAATTATTATTCCAGCCCCCCTCAGATTCCTGTTGGAAATCCTCTGAAGTGCTACCCTGTCTCCCTTGTAAGCCTAATAAATTGACCTCTTTAACTCTTCTGAAACCTGTACTTGTCTTGCTGCAAGGCCTAGTCTGGACTCTGCTGCCAGTTCCTAGATTAAGTTTGCCCCTCTGGGACTGGAGTACTCACAGCTGAGCACAGTGYGCCAGGTGAAACCTCCCCAGCACTACTGCATAGCAAGAAACTATCCCTTCTCCACCCCATATGGAAGACCCCATTCCATTAGAACTGATGCATGTTGGGGCTCGCCCCGCCGTGACACTGTCTCTTCCCCTCACCCCGGTCCCAGGTGCCGGATGTGTTCGCTGACCTTCTACTCCAAGTCGGAGATGCAGATCCACTCCAAGTCCCACACGGAGACAAAGCCCCACAAGTGTCCTCACTGCTCCAAGAGCTTCGCCAACAGCTCCTACCTGGCCCAGCACATTCGCATCCACTCGGGGGCCAAGCCCTACACGTGCAGCTACTGCCAGAAGGCCTTCCGCCAGCTCTCCCACCTGCAGCAGCACACACGGTAAGGGCCGGAGGAGGCCGGCGCCTCCGCGCTGCACGCGGCCGGCACCCCAGCGGGCAGGCGGCCGCCCGGGGAGGCCGCGCTGGATTTTTGCACGGGCTGCTCGCTTCTCGTACACAACACATGGGCAGTAGTGGCGTCTTCCTACACGTGACTGTGCTTGCTGAGAGGGGCTGGGTGTGCGCAGAGGTCAGCGCTGCTGTGCTCTCAGGGCGCTCTGCAGTGACGTGGTGTGTCTGACAGAAGGCAGGGCTTGTTTCGTCAGGGCGAGCATGGATATGGAAGGACTGTTCCCTCTCACCCCAGCGTAGTTCTGCCAAGCGTCTCAGTGCAGGCCCGCAGCCCCCTGCGGTTCCAGCCATAGGCTTCCCACACACGGATTTGCCAATGCCCCTCAGTGCAAGCTCTATTGTTCCTCTCTCTGGATCCTCCCCCGGTGCAGACAGACCATGGCCTCCTGAGTCGAGGGGAGCGCGCTTTGAGAGCGAACACGCTCCCCGCTTGGAGCTCCTCCACGTAGCCAGATAGCGTGGTGCCGTCCCGCCCCCCTCGTGCCCTCATTCCATCAGCACTAGCCAGATGGCGGTCGTGTCCAACTGCTGCTGCTCCTCCTCCTCTTCGGCAGGATCCACTCCAAGCTCCACACGGCGATTGTCAAGCCCCACAAGTGTCCTCACTGCTCCAAGAGCTTCGCCAACACATCCTACCTGGCCCAGCACCTCCGCATCCACTCSGGGGCCAAGCCCTACACCTGCCGCTACTGCCAGAAGGCCTTCCGCCAGCTCTCCCACCTGCAGCAGCACACACGGTAAGGGCCAGAGGAGGCTGGGGGCCCGGCCCTGGCCCCCCGCGCTGCCGGCATGCCCCTGTGGAGCACGCGCGCCAAGCATGCGGGGGGCGGGCGGGGAACGCGGCCGGCTGCGCCCCCGCAAGGAGGCGGCCCCCCGGAGTGGACGGAGCGGAGGCTGCGCAGGAGACACGGACCGCGCCAGGGCAGAGCTGGGCACACGCTGCCCSGGGCATCCTTGGTCTTGCACCGTGGGGGGCACAGAGAGAGAGCGATAGAGAGAGGGGCATTGGCCGTAGGGGATCCCAGCCCGGCACCACGAGGGTTGGGCTTGGTGACTGAGTGTGTGGAAGCTTCTGGCACGGCAGCGGGACAGGGAGAGACGCACACTAGGCGATTTCAGCCTGACGATGTGAGGGGAACAGTGGCTTGAGCGTGATTTGAGCTGCTTTCAAGGCATTGTGGGAAGCGGGGTAAGATGTTCCTCTCGGTCGTGTGGGGCACCTGAACTGGGGGCAAGGAGCCTTGGCCTCTGGATGCCTTCGCAGCATCCTTTCAGGTGGCCCACGTGCCGAGCTGGCCACATACTCATGAGCTCTTGCTTCGCGTTCTCTGAACTCTGCTTGACCGCATATYTTCTTTAACTCCTAGCTGGACACAGGGGCTGGGCAGAGCTCTCTTTGTCCAGCTAGGACAGCATCTGGAGGCAGCATCGGCCCCTACCCTGCTCTCCTGAGTGGCTGTGAGACCTTGATCACRGCATCAGGCCCTGGCGGTCTGTCCTGCCTGGCTGCTCATTCCCTCCCGTTTGTGCTCTTCCTCCTTGACAGTATCCACACGGGAGACCGACCCTACAAATGCGCTCACCCTGGGTGTGAAAAGGCTTTCACCCAGCTTTCCAACCTGCAGGTAAGGCGCTGGGCATGCCCTGCTCGCCAGTGCGGGAGGCGGACGGGGCCATCGAGCGGGAGGAGAAACTTCTGCGCTGTTGTGGAAGAGAGGGAGGGATTGGGGTAGCTGGAGGGAACGCAAAAGGGTACTGAAGAGCTGTTGATGCATTGGGGGAACGATGCATGGCTTTTGTGGCGGTTGTCACCCCGAGAAGTCACACAAAGAGTTCTGTTCTGCAGAATTGTAAGCTTGACCTGAAAGTGCAGAGACCTTGGTAAAGCTGGGTTCCTCTCTCACATCTTTTCTGTGGAGTTTTCTCACTCAGCTGGAGCAAGGCTTTTGCTAAACATGAAACATGGAATAAAACAGGAATATCTGATAGTATTTTGTTTTACGGTGAAAGGAAGGGCTGTGAGCATAGGGATTAAGGAAGTAAAGGTGGTGTGCTCCATTCCAGTAGCCTCGAGGAAGTTAGCTGTAGGAGATGCCAAGTAGCAAAGAGCTGTAAATGCTCATGAACACCTAAAACAGATTCTGCTCTCAAGGGCAATGACAAATGTGGGGAGTAAAARTAGAGAGAGGCAGAAGAGGAAGGAAAAAAAAGAAAAGACTGAGAATTGGGTGAAGACAGAGATGGGGGCTGTGGAGAGTTGGGTTACTTCCCTCTTCTGACATCTGGTATGCCCAAGGAAAAGTGGCATCTGTGGGTCAGATGTGGGCTGGAGATGAGAGCTGTGTGCCCTACATTAGGAGCCAGGCATGTAGCACTCAGCATGCTGGGTGCCAGGGAACTTGGAGCCTGCTGGAAGGAGGAGAGGTAAAGCTATCTCTAGTGTTAATATAGTATTAATTTCCTGCACTTGCTTTCTCTTTCATCTGCCCTGCTGCCATTGCCCCAGTCCCACAGACGGCAGCACAACAAAGACAAACCTTTCAAGTGCCACAACTGCCACCGCGCGTACACGGATGCTGCCTCGCTGGAGGTGCACCTGGCTACGCACACGGTGAAACACGCCAAGGTCTATACCTGCTCCATCTGCAGCCGGGCCTACACCTCGGTGAGTGCTTGCAGCGCGGGGCTGCGGGAGCGCGAGCGGACGGAGCTCCTCCAGGTCCGGGGGCAGCAGCCCCAAAGGCTGCTGCACACCTCCTCCTTGTTGGCTTTTATAAAAGTCGTTCCCTCTCTCATGCTCTTCTTCCCGTTGCAGGAGACGTACCTGATGAAGCACATGCGGAAACACAACATCCCTGACCCGCAGCAGCAAGTGGTCCAGGCCCAAGCGCAGGCCTCGCAGCAGCAGCAGCAGCAGCAGCAGCACTTCCAGCCCCAGGGGGGTGGGGCAGCAGGGGGCCCTTCTGGAGACACTAACCAACCCAACCCTCCCCCTCAGTGCTCCTTTGACCTGACTCCTTACAAGACTTCAGAGCATCACAAGGACATCTGCCTCACTGTCAGCACCAGCGCCATCCAAGTGGAGCACCTCTCCAGCTCCTAGAGAGACCTCGACCCAGGGAGCAGAAAGCCTCTTGTGCATAGCCTGTGCCCAGGGGCACTGCTTGTGCAGCGGCCCTCCTCGTGCAACAGTCTCCGGCCTCTCCTCCTGCAACAGCCTCTTCTGGCCGTGTAACCCTGTTCATGGCAGCCCCTTGAGGAACAGCCTGTCTCAAGGGGTGCTCCTTCTGTGCAGCAGACTGCCTGGTAGGAGGATGCTTCCTTGTGCAAGAGCCCCCTTCCTGTGCTGGGATCACTTCCTCATGCAAGAGCCCCTCCTTTCAAACCCAAAGAAAAGGCCCCTGTTTTGCCTTCTCTCTCACTGTAGGATGTGTCTGAAGGGGGGTGCCTGTTGAGAGTCGTGCATGGTGGATGGGATGGAGAGAGGGTCCTTGTATGTACAGGGGCTCRGACACGTTTTCCACAGGCCATAGAAGAATGTGGCAGGGTTCACAGCTGGGTGGGAGGTTTGAGGGTCTAGGAGAGAAATATCCATTCCTGCCCCTCCTGCTTGTGAAGGGGAGGGGGCGCTGCCCCGAGGACTGGATGGGAGGAAGTGCCTCCCGGGTGGAAGGTGAGGCTGGGCATAGAGGGGAAGGGCATGAGGAGTGTTCTGTGGACCTCACAGGTGCCTAAGCTGCCCGAGGGCTCTGGAGCGTTGCACTCGCTTTCCTGCCCTCGCAGAGAGCAATGGCGAGGCGTCTGACCCGGCTGCTCCCTCTCTCTCAGCTGTGTGAGGGGCAAGATGGCCAAGGCTCYGTAGGAGCGTGGGTTCCTGCTCGTTGCTCTCCCTGCCTGTTGTGGATGGTGCGCTAGCAGCCTGTGCTCCTCCTCCTCTCACTCCTCCTTCTCCCCTCCTCAAAAGAGCCTGCAGGCATCAACAACAAACCAAAAAGCGACTGGAGGGAGGGTAAGAGACTGCCAAAATAACCATCACCCTTCCCTCTGCGCCCTTCCCGGAAAGGCGGAGCAGCAGTTCTGACGGTGGCACACACGAGCAGTCCCAGTTTCCCAAAGGGAAGGAGGAGGAGGAATAGACCAGTGTTTTCAAGGAGTCAGCAGGAGGCAGGGAAGGGCTAGCTTCTGCTCGCCTCCCATTGGAGTGCTCTCCCGGGCTCCCTCTTGCCAAGACGGGCTGGACTCATATGGCAATGGTGGCCTCTTCTGGACCCTGGTATTGGGAGAGAATCCCCAGAAGGTGGACAGTGGAGAGAAGGGGATGAAGATCCCCACAGAGAGACCAATCTAATGAGAAGGGGGAGCCATCAAGAATAAACTGAAGGCCCCTTGAATTTATATATATATATATATATATATAAATATCTATTCCCCACCCCGGCCCGCTCTGTCCTTGCTGTAACTGTTTCTATCTCTGTGTTTATAAAACGCATAATCCTGGCGAGTTTTTATTTTCAATCTTTGTTTGTTTTTCCCTCTCTCTTCGTCTTCARTTCTCCCTCCCCACCCCAACCCCTTTTTTTTTTGGTCCACATGACTACTGGTCTTGTGTCACTTGTTAGTTTATTTGGATCATGGAGGCTGACTCAGAAGAGAATGAGAAGACAAGGGAAAAAAGCATGTTATGTTGGGATTTAAAAACAATCACCCACCCAAAGCCTGCAGAACCCCAAACTTCTGTATGAACAACCAATAGGGGCTTTTTTTAACCACCTTGTATAGAAATAAACTGGTGTAAAAGGCTTCGTGGAGGTGCTGCCATGGGCACCCTGCCCCTGTGACGTGTGTTCCTTCCCTRTGCACCAGAACAGTGCGTGAGCATCTCGCTGGGGGTCCCAAGTGGCTGTGTGAGTGGGAGAAGAGCCCGTGCCTGCCCCGGGCTGTGACCAGGCGAGCAGGAGCGCTGCCCTCGGCGCTCCGCACGCGCGTAGCCCGTGGCGGGGAGCTGCCCGCGCGCTTGGTCACCAGGCTTGCCTGCACACGGCTCAGGGGTTCCGCAGCGTCGTAGCTTAGGCTGGAAGCAGCTTTCCGGTTTGACTTCCTGCATTTCATGGGTGACATTTCCATCCATTCTTCCCATATTGAGCCCAAATAATTAAAATATATTTGAAGTTTGTGTTAGTGAAGTGCATTGGCTTGATCTTGAGGCACTGGGATACGAGAATCTATCCCTCCCATTAGTAGCCTGCTTCAAGGGCTTCGTGTTCTCACTGTTTAACTGTTGGACTTGATTTCACCTCCTCTGAATTTGCTTGGCTTTGGCTTCCAGCTGCTAGTTCTGGATACGTCCATCCTATCGATTCAGACAGCCCCACMGCACAGTGGATGTTTATGCCCTGGCCAGGTACCTAAACACCATAGTATCACCCCTCAGCCTCCTTTATGACAAGTTAAATACATGGAACCCCTTCAATCAGGGATTTCCTCCAGCCCGGGAATTATTTTTGTCTTTTCTCTTTACATCTTGTTACATTTTTCAGTATCTTGTGAAATTGATTATTTTGTTGATTTTGGAAGCCAGTGTTCAAGCACCCCGTGCCATGGACAAAGTTCCCCTGCCTTTTGCCTTAAGTTTGCAGAGGGCTGAACTTGCCCTTTTCTCACAGCGKTATCTGTGAGTTCACGTTAGCTGCTTGTCTGCTGTGACATCTGGATCATCTGAAGTCTCAGCTATCCATGGTAGTGATTTCCCCTTTCCGCAGGTATGACCTGAGTTCTTATTTCATAGATATTTAAACTTTATATTTGACTGTACTGAAGATAATTTTGTTCAAATTGACCCGGCTTGCTTATGGTCCAGATGCCTCACCACTTTGCCAGTTTTGTCACTGTTATTTTTTGCTTTCAGATCCAGGTTGAAAATGCTATGTTGCATCTGACCTAGACAAACTTGAATAGCATTCTTCAGTGCAATCTTTTAACAACTTCTTTTTGAGACTTGGTATTTCTTAATCCTTTTCATATGTGTTCTGTTGATTATGTACAGTAAAGTTTTTGACTTATGGTGCTAGGTCAATGCCTTACAAAAATTTACGTATTTTGCACCTATGCAGTTCCCTTTCTTAAACCAAATGTATAGTATTGTCATCAAAGAATGCAATTTTTTTTTTAAGAAAATCTATATTTCATAAAACCAAGTTGATAGTTTGGATTATAGGTTAGGTTATATTTTCGTTCATTAATTCCTCATCTCARCAGCCTTTCCATTATTTTGCCTCAGACTAATGTCAGTTTATGACATTGAGTCATTTCATTTGCCTTTTGGGAATACTGTTGTGAATGTCKTAGTGGTATTTCTCTAATATCCCAAGATTAATTACAATTGGAATCAATGGGCTAGAAAGCTTGTTAGTTAACTCTTTTAGGACTCCCTATTGTTTGTGGACTTAAAAATATATATCCCTAGTAGATTATGTCTAATCTTCTACTTTGATACTAAGGTACTGGAGATAAATTGGTATTTTCAAACTACTATCACATCCTGTTTCTTTCTGTTATTTGTTGACTGATTTTCCCTGTCTGTGTCAGTAGCAATTTCCCCATTTTTATCTATGCTATTGGTAAGATTTTGTTTCCTTTTTTCAAGGACTGAAAGATCCCAAATCCCTTCCTACTTTCTGTAGTTGTGCTAGCCACAGAGCTTTCCTTGTTAACTTTATAATGCCTAATTTATATTGCTTGCTGTCTGGCATTCCCCTTTTCATGCGTTATATTTTGGCCTTTCTTAAAAAAAAAAAAAAAAAAGTTACAGACTTTCCTCTCTGAATCCAGAATGAGCTTTCACACCAAAATCTTCCTTCTTGATAGCGGAATTTGGGCTTTTTTTGGCCATACAATAAATTTTTCTTAAAAAGGAATTTTCACTTACATTTTTTATTTTTTTTCTCTCATAGATAACTTTGGAAAATTGGTTTGTGAAGCACAGACTCTATGTAATTTTATTACTGCTTGTGACTATCCTCTGCATGTCCATATTCAATATGAGCTGGATATAACTAATTTCCACCTAAGTGATTCTCACCTTTTTATGCTTTGCATTGAAGCCCCAAAAGTTGTTTTGGGTGCAGTATCTTGTGTTAAAAAAGCTACCATTTAAAAAGYTGGAAACATACCTTGCCATCTAGCTAAATATCCTGCGGAACATCTCACAAGTTAAAACTCCTTGCAGTGTTTCTTTTCATTTTGTGTGTTACAGCTGCTTGAAATCATCCCTCCAGGTCCCTGGTGTGATACGTTGGTTCCTAATGTCTTGGACTCTTCCTTCTTGGACTCTGTTACCTAGCAGAGGGATCCGTGTATATGTTAAGGCTGTAACAATCCCTGTGTTGCCATTAATTACCAGTACTGCTGCCCGTGTTTGTGCAGTTTGTACCCCCTATAGCTTTTATTRTCTGTCCAAAAATAACCTTTTTTTTTGAGTTTCAGAAATGACAATTTATTCCAGGCATTTTTTTCCTCATCAATAATAATGTCTTCTCTATTTACCCTAATTCCTGTTGTTAGTATAATAATAGTATCTTACTTTCGTTATCTCTGTCACTTATTTCTTTTCAGTTTGCATTAGGATTTCCTCTTTGCATTCTTGTGGATGTTCAATTTTACACCATTAAACMACTTCACATAGTTTAAAAAGAACAGTCACTATCTGCAGGATGCAAGATGTAACATCCAAACAAAATTCTCCCCTATTGGGATGAAGGCGAGAGTTYCACAAGAGTCCTTTCTTTTTTCTTTTCTTTTTATCCCACAAGAGTGGGATATTCCCCAAGATGATGACATGGTCTTTCCACTTCGGCAGCCTGAATTCTTAATCCTTTTTTTTGTGCTTGATGATGCCAGTCCACTTGTTCCTGTAAGCTCGTGCCCCCAACACCCTTGATGATGACTTGGGTCCTGTCTTATACTGCGTCTTGTGTCTTTGCTCGAAGGCAGTAGCACCTCTTCTCATTTCTAGAGTCTGTTGTCCATTACGAGCTTCAGTTGGAAATGATCACTGCTTTTAAAGGAATGAGTCATCATGTAGGTTTGAGATCACTTAGGAAAGTCACCCACAAAATAGTAACTGAATCTCAGCTATGACTTATGATAGTATTACTGATTTATAACTCCGTTTAATCTTCAGAAAAGATTTCAGACTTAAATAATTTGAAGCCTTTTCATTACTCAACTCTGTTCCTTATTAAAAGTTTTCTGTTGGTTATCATTGCCATTAAAAGTGCCTTCTAYTTTATTTCATTTTTTAATCCATAGGGCCTTGTTTTGCCTTTGTTCAGTTCATATTAAAGTCTTTTCCTATCAGAAATCTTTCTCTTTTATAATGACTTACAGAGCACGATAAAGTCACTCAATTCATCTTCCCAAAGAGTGAAATTAAATTGAGCTGTTTTAGGWGTCTCACAGTAAGGTTTGGCTGTGTCTTGTAGTACTTATCTGTTGTCTTTCTTTTTTTCTTAATGAATGATCAGGCTATATCATAGTCAGACAGAAGTCATACTGTATTAGGCCAACAGTTATCTTTAACCACCAAACGTACAGTGCCATAAAAGGACAYGTCATTCTTTTAATGAGGATCTTCTACTTTTAATTAAGTAGTATTTTTTTTTTCTGCAGAGCGCATCCTATATAATTTACCCGGTGATTTYGCCAAATCAGTGTTAAATTAACTGGCTTAGAGCCAGCTGGATGATCTCATTTTCTTTTAAAATTAATTTTAAATAGAAGTATTTGCTGATCTTCTGGAACACTCTCAGAACAGTTTCAAAACAGTTTCAGAACAAAACAGAATTGTTTTGAAGAGAAAGCCCATTGCTTCCCTCTGCTTGCCAGATGGTCTAAAGATGCTCAGCTGTTTCTAGATACAAAAGTTTCAAGATGTTTTATTTAACAGTAGACATTCTACTCAGATCTCATTGGCAACTGATAGTATTTCATTACTTCTCGCTCAGATTTGTCTATGTCACTCAACTTCCTAATACAGAATATAATTATGAGCTACTGCCTCTCTTCTGCATTGTTACTGATATTTTATCATCTTTATATCTAGTAAAGGATATATATCATATCTAGGATTTTCTTCTAGCTAATATTTTGCAGATAATATACTTGAGAGCTGCCCAAGTTTACTTGTACATTTTTAGAGTATAGCAGGAAATTGCTTAGTTCTGCATTTTCTTATCTACAAGATAGGTACCTGTTCAATCTCCTTACCACAGACTAAATTTATGTGCGTGGTTTCTTTTTTCTGTATAGTAGAGCATTCCCTGCCTTACAAAGGATTACAGAGATATAGTGACTTGGTCCAACAAACATTTCAATTTCATGGAGTGTCTATGTAATGAATGAAAAAAAAATGGAAGAAAAGAAATGGTGATTCCAAAGAACTAGAGTCTGTGCCTAGTTTTGCTGATGAACTAGGGTATGCTTTTGGAGTGTCTGGAYGCAGCTATAGACACAGCTATAGCTATATATAGCTATACAGAAAAAAAAAATAAAAAAAGAGGGAACCAAACAAGAGGCTCTGGAGTTGTAGACCTCCTTTAGTGATATGCATAAATATTCCTCTAAAGTAGTAGCCTTCAGGCCTTCAGTTGTAGTCTACAGGCTGCTTTTAAAAGGTCTGCGAAAGGTAACTGAAAAGCTAGAGGCTTGTTATGCAGATGTTTACATTTCCAGGGAAAAAGCACACGCATCTGCAGACCAGTAAAGGTTGAGAACCACTTTACACTACTTCAGTGGGCTGTTGAGTTTCTCTGCCTGAGATGCACAGGTCTGCTGGTGAGCAACTCACTCATCAATGAAGCCTTGCTCCAAACTGGAGGTGTTTACTGCACCACCCCAGGATGTAGCTGCAGTAGCAGACCCCAACACACATGCAGCTGCATGGGGCTTCCTTACCAAAASAGTTACCTGTGTATTAATACTGTAAGGCTGGCCTCACATGCCTCATAACATATTTTGGAAACTTAGGAGTTCAGAAAGCAGATTTGCTGCATTGGAAGCATTTCTAATGTTTGCCATATCATAGAGGTATGCTGAACTCACTCTCCCATTTGTTTCCAGTTTCTCAGTGGCAGTTAAGGAGGCTACAGATCTATCTGCACATTTTTTTCCACAGTTGGTTATAGACCAGATAGAGTCAGGCATTCCACTTCAGTAGCCCAATGTTTTGCCATCTTGCTTGCTGGGACTCAGAGGGTTAACAAGGGAGTGCCAGGTAGGCTCTTGACCAAACAAGTGATGCCCTAGTTCTTAACATTGGCTCCATCTAGCCTGGTAGTTCCATGCAGGATATCTTCAGGTGTTTTGGGTGTAGCATTGTGGAGGGGTATAGGAAGCAGATGTTGTCATGCAGGAGCCACATGCTTCCCTTA
This sequence comes from Eudromia elegans, assembly GCA_003342815.1. NCBI lineage: Eukaryota > Metazoa > Chordata > Aves > Tinamiformes > Tinamidae > Eudromia > Eudromia elegans. The sequence goes on along the minus strand of PTEX01000367.1, from coordinate 9,103 downwards.
ACTACAAGTTTAAGGCAATTTGTACAAGAATAGATTAAGGAAAAAAAAAAAAGGGTATTGAGGCTTAACTGAAACAAGCTGCTTCACAAGGGAACAAGAAAGAATAAGTGTTTTAAGTAATTAAAAAATAAATTATAAATAACCTAAATGCCTATACAAATAGGCCCAAAGAATATTATATCTTTAAAACACAGTGGATTTACTAATTAACCAAAGAGCAGAATGGTGGATAAAATGAATTGTAACTGTTTGAATTATAATAGCTTCTTGAAGTCCTTCCATTTCAGGCTCCTAACACAATTCCTGTAAGTAAATGTGTGGCACACATGAAGATCTTTGGGAGAAAAACAGAAACAAGCCTGGTCAGTTCTCCTTATGGACTCCAGCAGCAAGGTACCCTGTATAAAAAAGGCAGAACAAGGTAGGCAATCAGACAAGAGAATGGTAGATGAAATTCATCACTGGCCAAAGATAAACTCAACGCCTCACACACTTTACAGCATGATAAACTAATCTTAATCTCATCAAGTGACAATCCTGAACAGTTGGGACCCTGAAGGCCAAGAGAGTTGAGATTTTTTTTTCCTCTCAACTATTTTGTAACCACCTAAAGTTGTGACTTCAGTCTTTCTCCCTAGCACACTTAAGTCCACACACGAGCAGCCACCAGCAAGAGACACCTTGGGGACGTGTTTGTGAATCCAGCAACAAGGGCATCACCTATCTAGGAGTAGCCTGTATTCAGTGTGTGCCCCTGAAGGGCCAGGTGCAGAGAGGATGGCACTGTCTCATGTTTTACATGTAATTTCACTGCTTTGGCCTACCCAATCAGTAAGTTAAAGTTGCACCATACTGCAATCACTCTACAGCTAAGCCCGTTTATAAGGCAGCAGCAGCYGGTGATAGGTGGCAATGATTATAGCTGACAGCTGTCATCTAGCTATGATATTAGGATTTTAGCTATATCTAGCTAACATCACAGCTTTCTAGCTATGATAGCTAATGACAGCTAAGGCCAACAGAGACACACAGCGCCATAACGCACCTCCTCCGCCAGGCTGTCCACAGGGGGGGCCCGTCACTGCCGAAACGTACTCGACACCAGAGGGAGCCCGTCCTGTCCCTCCCCATGGCGCAATGAGGCAACCCTCGACGAAGACACAACCCCAACGCCTCCACATCCCTCCCCATCGAGCAGGGGCGGCCCCCAAAATGGCGGCCGAAGCGGGGCGGAAGAGCCTACAAGCAAGGGCGGAAGCGGGCTCGGCGATGGGGAAGGGGCTGCTTCCGGGGCGGGCGGGAGATGCAAAGCGCCCGCCCGCCCGCCCGCCCGCTCGCTCGCTCGCTCGCTCGCTCGCTCCTCCCCGGAAGTGCTGCGTGCGCCGGGCCCAAGATGGCGGCGGGGATGTACCTGGAGCACTACCTGGATAGTAAGAGCCATGGGGGGCGGGGCCGGGGCCGCGCCCGGAGCCGCCCCGGCCGGAGGCCGCGGGGATGGGACGGGGACGGGGAGCCTCGCAGCGCCCGCGTCCCGCCCCAGGGCCCGCGTCGCGCCCCAGCGCCCGCCGCTCGCGGGGGGCGGTGACCTCGTCCCGGCCCCGCCGCGGGGAGAGCCCGGCGGCAGCGGCCGCCCGCGGATAGGACTGGGACAAGCCCACCCCGGACCGCTTCTCCCTGCGCGGCCTGGCCTCGGGGCTGAGGGGCCTGTGGGCTGGAGCGGAGGSGCCGGCAGTGCCCGCACGGAGGGGTCGCACCGTCGTCCTCTGCTCACGGTGGCTTTGAAAACTCGTTTTCTCGGGCCGTTTGAAAACTCGGGCTCGTTTTGCTAGTCAGAGCGGCACCGTGTACGTGCTGGTGGCGTTGGTAGCCTTCTCAAAGCCTTCCCGTGGYACCCCATGCTTTAAGTTGCTTGTATCTTGGTAAAACTCTGCCCTTCTTTTTGGAGGAGGAAGGGTGTAAGGTTCTGATTTTGTTTTGTTTTCCTGCATGTTCTTAAAGTAGATACAGAGGTGAACTGGATTAGTTGTTTGCAAATAAACTTTTTAACCTGTTTAGATTTGATGAGCCGTTCTTTGGTGAACTTCATTTCCACTTGTTCTTTGTGACCAGGTCCTTTTGCACCACTAGGGTGGTGATGGGTAGCACTTGAAAAGCATGGTGATGGTGGCAGCCTGTCTTGTGTTTCATTATATTTGGCCAGGTTAAGCATCTTGTCATCTGGATGTGACTGGGAACTTTGGAGCTTTCGGCTTGGTTCTCAGAACTCTGTTCAGACGCAGTTACCCTGAGGAAACAGGCTGACATGGTGTGGAAGTGGAAACCAAGGCTTCCTTCCGATGTACCTGCAGTGCCTCTCCTCTTATTTTCGGGGGGGAGGAAGAAACTGTATGGATTAATTTAGGAAAGTTCAAGAATCAAAATTCTGCATAAGAGCCTGGAGCTTGAAAATAAAGGAATGAAAAAACTGGGATTTAGAACCAGAAGACAAGGAAGAGAAAGATGCAGAACTGAGTCTTGAGAGATGGATGAGTGTCTTTGGAATAATAAATGTCCAGCTGGGAAGAGAGGAAGCTATGAATAAGCTTGGCACCTACTGAGTGATCCCATCAAAGCCAAACACTTTTGGATCTCATTGTGACAAAGAGCTAAATTCCACAAAACCCCTGGGACTGACTCTATCCTCTTCTAGTGCAGCCTTGCATAGAAAATTGCAAGCTAGTATTGCCTCTCTCAGCGAAGATCAGTGTTGTCTGACAACTGAGGTAGTTCATCATCCTATTGCATGAGGATATCAATGTGGTCTTGTGGAATGTCATGTATTAAACCGTTTGCTTTTTTTTTAAAAAAAAAAAAAAGAGAGAGACTTAGTCTTTTCCTTTATACTCTCAGAGCTCCTAAGGCTATGGTTGATTTACTTTGTCTGGTATTCTACGCACAATATTACTTAACTAATTACAAGACAATTATGCTTAAGCTAGAGTTTATGTTTTAGAAAAACTGATCCTATGTATTTTAGTACTGATGGTTAAAGAGAATCTGTGTTACTCCCGGGTAACTTAGCCAGTTGATTAGGCTTCTCTGTCGTGGTTTTATGACTTTTATCTCAAGTTAATTTTCATAATTCTAGTATGCAGGCATTTCACCTGTTTTGCCTTTTAACTGTTAAACAAGTGTCTCCTCGTAAGACATTTCTTCCCTAAGTAAACTGCAATTAATTAAATCTTAATTTAACAAAATATTTGCTAATCTCCTGTGATAATATATTTTTCAAACTTTTAATTAGCCTTGTTCTTTTCTAAGCCTTCTCAAATTTCTTGTCCTTCTGCTTGAACTTCTGACTCTCTGAAAATATGTACAGCTCTTTATTGCCAGTGTTCATAGTGCTAACTAAAAAAGTCAGACTACTGTTCTTCTGTTGGGCATTCCCTTATCTCTGTTTACCACTGTTTCAGCTGGGACCTCATGTTCAGGTAATGTCTGCCATAATTTTCAAGTCTCACTGCTTCCCAGAAATATGGTACAGCATCCTGTATTCACCACTCTTATCATTTTTATTGTTCATTCCTAAATGTATTGTCCCACAGAAGGCTTCATGGAAAAATATGTTTCCATTCAGACTGAATCTTGCTGTCTGTTCCTTTTGTTTTTGTTTTTCCAGCATGTATCTCATTTACAAGTGAATTTTCCTTTTGCTGGATCAAGAACTGCTTCATGTGAAGTTTGCACAAATGATGCAGTCACGGGTGATAGTTGTCCATAATGCGTTCTGAAACCTCATTATGTAGCAATTTAAATTCATTTTAGTATAGCTCATGTTCTTTTTTTATCATTTTATTTTTTTTTTATGGGAGATACTTTCTGATGCCAGTTCAAGTGTTTGTTATAAGCTGTAGTTTAATATTTTAAAACTTAGGGTTTATAACCTTACTGAAAAAAAARGRMMATTTTTTTCCAACTATATTATCAGTATCATTGAATTATTTGAGAGGAACCCAGATCAGCTCTTCTATTTTTCTTCCTTATGTTCCTGCCCATCTGATAAGTTCAGTTTTTCCATTACTCCTTCTACCACCACTACTCCTTTTTAAATGCTAAAATAATGTTCCAAAACTTGCTGAAAGTTGGTACAAATAAGTAGCTTGGGACCTTTGATCAGTTCTTTTAATAATGTCTAATATTCTAGTAGTCTAATATTTTACCTATTGGAATGGAAATTCTTTCTACATTTTAGTGCTAATGTAGACACAAATCTCAGCTGATTTCTTTTTTCTCCCCCAGAATTTCTCTTTCATATGGTTTACTGATGGATCTGCTCAGGGAACGAGTGAAGAGTGTGTGATGAAAGAGGGCAGTTGCTTGTAGATGTCCTCTTCCATTCCTTGGAGAAAGGAGGATGTATAATAACAGAATCGCAGAATGGTTAAGGTTGGAAGGGACCTCTAGAGATCATCTAGTCCAACCCCCCTGCTCCAGCAGAGACCCTCAGAGCACCTGGCACAGGGTGGCATCCAGGCGGGTTTGGAAGATCTCCGGAGATAATGAATTAAGTGAAGATTTTGTAGGAAGAGAAAAGGTGATCTTATAATCTTATAATTGAGGCAGTCAAATGCTATTTCAGCAAATATTTGCATTCTTAACAGCTAAGCTATATAGTGTTTGTAGGCATTTCAAGTGGGATGGGTCTAATTAGCTGGCCTTCTTAGCGTTAACCTCTGTACTTCCAGTATTCATGTTATTGGTACAGGGAGTGGGCAACTGCAGAATTGTGCTGTGAAAAAGCATTCTAACATTGTGGTAATGAACACCTTGAAGACTTTATTACCAAATCAGTTTTTGGATAGTGTGTTTATGACTCAAAACTGAACAAAAAGAATAAGGTAAAATATTGAATCACTGCTCAATCACTGGTATGAAAAACACCTGGTGTAGCAAATCTCATGTTATTGGACAGCTAAAGAATATATGTTAGACTTCACAAGAGGTCTGAGAAAGTTGCATGTGCAACCTTCATTGTTTCAGTTCATATCTCTACTTTGCACCTCTAAAATTCCTTTCAGGAGATTTTTGTGGAATAGCCAAGTTAAGTACTTTACTTAGTAAAGTGTCCAGCAATTTTTTGATTCTGTATCTGAAAGCTTGTATCTAGCTTTCTAGTCCCTGTTGCAGTTTGACACAGGATTTAGGCCTCGTATTACCTGTGTCTTTGGCTTTACTCTAAGCTATTAGCTGTGAATGTCTGAAAATTGTTATGACCCTAGCAGGCATTTTTGCAGCAGAAAAATATGCATGTTTGTTATGGCATTCTTCTGAGGACATTCAGAGCATGTCTTGTCTGTACTGGGCACTTTCTTTCTCATAGTGAAGCTGCAGCTTTGAGAGCAATACTGAGGCAAATGATTTATGGAAAGGGAAGAGGAGAGTTTCTTGTTCCAGTTCTTCCTAAATGTTTTTTGTTTGAGGCGGTCTCTCTCCTCAGTTCTCATTATGTCTCAAGGTAAACATGAAAAGATGTGCATCTCCCTCTCAAATATTCTACTCATTGTAATCTATGTCTGTAAAAGGTCTCTAAACCTTTTTATGTCTACTTCTAAAAGGAGAAAACAGGATACTGAAACACTTTCAGTCATGCTAGGAAAGTAGTGCAAGTTTAGCAAGGGGGAATACATGGGTGCAAAGAGTTTACAAAAATGTACGAGGCAATGAAGGAAAAAGAGTAAAGAAGAAATAATAGTATTTTGTGATGAGAGGTTTCAGTGTTCATGAAGACTCCTTAGACGAGTTTGTGCTTTTTCAAACTTCTGTTGCTTTGCTCAGCTCAGTATTTGTTCTCTTATTGCATTAGGAATATGGTAGTGGAGACTTTGAGGAGCAAAGGGAAGAGCGGTTTCTGTAGTTTTTCTAGAGATAAGATACAAATACTGGATTTTTTTAGTGTTTAGATATTTCAAGGATTGTAGAGTTTTTTTGTTCTAGCCATTTTTGAAGTCTATGCATTTAGCAAGTAGTCCCAACTAGCCTACAGCAAATCTCTGTTTGTACCTAGAAGTGTCACCAGTGTAGAGAGGATCTTTATAGCAAAGGGAGCTGCTGTGCATACATGTTTACTGCCACCAGCACTTCCCTGTTTACCCACAGTGGGGTTGTCAGGACAAGGTAGGTACTCGTAGTGACACCTCACAAGTTTACCTTTTATGGCACCACAATTGAGAAATGTAGTTCTCCTTAGCTCTTTAGTGACGGAAGTTGTTATGAACTGATCTCCTTGCTCACTTTTGTTTTCTTTCTGTGCGCTGGTGCTGATTATGTGTCTGCTCAGTTGTTCAGCAGAGGTCAACACAAAGATTGTATTTGTGAATATGCTTTTTGAAGCATTTAGGTAACACCTTCTCTTTTGGTTCCCATCATTGTCCATCATGCATACTCCTGCTTCAAATAAGAATTGCTTTATTGTTGCTTTATATACGTTTTGGAATATATACTGCTCACGGCACCACTACTAGCAGAGACTCCCTTTAAAGTCACCTGCCTTCCTCATCAACCCACGCAGCAGTGTTCTTTCATTCCTCTGTAACATCAGTTTGCTCAGTAAAATACCCTTGTTCTTCCAATGTAGTTGCATGTGGCAGGTTTTCCCCCAGTGTAATTTTATCAGCTGAAGTGTGATTTGTGTCTGTTTAATACTGTCTTGGAGCATTGCTGTGGTATGAGAATTTGCTCTAGACTAGCCCTCAATTCCTTCCCAGTACTGTTACCATCTAGCTGTCTTCTGCATCCCCCTTGTAGCTCTTTTCTCTCACCTTACCTCCTGTCATTGCTCTTATCCTTTCCCCATGTGGCCATACCGTCCTGTTCTTCCCTATGGAGTTCCTCACATGATATTTTAGATATGCAGATCTTTTAATAAGTTGTTTCTGTCATATTAGTGCCCTCATTCACTGTATTGAAGCTTTGGATCTCACATCCGTTGGGTCCATAAGGCAGAACACGCAATCCGTGGCGAACTGTAAATGATCTCACACAAAGAGACATTCTGGTGCTTCATGGCTATCATTTCTTTCTGCATGAAAGTTGTTGGCACATCTTGCACTAAGCTAGTATATTTAATACTGATGATGACCACTTCATTTAAATTGGATTTTGTTCTTTGGCATTGTTATTGGAACTGATACAAAATGACTTTACAAGACAAAGCGCACTATATTTTCCCCATCTTTCTTCACTTACCTATCAGCAAATCTGATTATTTTGTCAAAAGCCCTGCAGTCTCTTTGGTGGTATTGCCTGCTGTTGGAACTTACCAGAGTTATGGACTGGAAATGCCTATAGTGATACAGGTGGAGTTACAAGTCTTGTTGAATATGGCAGTCTGCCAGATCTCCGGAACTTAGGGAGTCAAAGTCTCTAATGGAGCAATAAAGATCCCTTTCCCAGAACTGATACCACTGCTTACTGTGATACTGGTTTCTGTCTTGGATGTGAGGGCTGTGGTGTTGAATGGAAGAAACAAGAACTTATCCAAAAGATTCCTCCTTCTCCAAGGAAAGGGTTGAGGGGAGGTATTAGGTTTCTGTGGTGGTGACACTGACCACTGCTGACTGATCCTTGTTTCTGTAGGCAGCAGCTGAAGCAGGCACACCTTGGTGGCCTAGTGTACAGTGCGGTGGCCGCAGACTTGGGGTGTGTGGGCAGCCCAGACTTCCCGGGTACCCGTGGGTAGCCCAGACAGCTGTGCTGCCAAGTGCCCCTGGTCCATGAATGGCAGCCAGTCACAGACCTTACAGAGGAGTTTGATAGGATAGTGTTAGTTCTCAGGCTGCAGCATCACTGTAGTGCTGAGCCACGTACAAGCAGAGAGAAAGGTGCATTGTATTCAGGTGTCAATTTCCATGAGCTCCAGTAAGACCAATGTGAACAGAAAGACAAAGAACCAGGACGGAGTGAAAGCAGTGTGTTTCAAGGGTTACACCATCTAATAGGAGTGATGGAGGGCCGTGCAGTGCAGCCCCTCTGTGGTGAGAAGGTGAGGGAGTTCCTAAAGTTTGCCGCCAACCAGCACTTTGTGCTACAAGATTTTGAGAATCATGACGTGCCAAAACATTCCATTTGCTTCCCTCACAAGGTCGCAGCCATCTTCCCATCTCATATGGGTAAAGAGCTCTTGTTTTGCTTGCCTGTCGCAAGCAGGATTTTTTAATTGCTCTTAGCAATGTGATGTTTAAACTGTTGAAATCTGTACTGTTCAATAAAGCAACCATGACTTTGTTCCAAACCATTTTCATGTCTTTGAATAAATGGAAGCATTCATGTGTACACAGGTGAGCAGATGTCTTGGGAAGCATGCCACGTTTTTGTGCAGTGCTTGGAACAACGAATCTCTAGGACTGTTGGACCTTGTCAGAGTACAAAGCCATTGCCTGGCACTATTAAATGATAGATATTATGGCAGACCTTAGGTTGAAGAGCTGGAACTCGGTGTCTGTACGAATCCTGAGGTGCGGACGTGTCCTGTGTGTGCAGAAGGGAAAGGGGGGAAGGCAGGGTGAGGAAAGGGGAGAATAGAGGGAAATGGGAAGACTGAGTGATGAGAACCAGAAAGGGAAGAGGAAGGAAAGTACCTCCCAACTTGAGATAAGAATTGGAAACAAGGCAAGGAGAGAAAGGTCGTAGCACAGCAGAAACATGCTGGGCATGGTAGCTGTGCCCACTTGCCCTGCGTGGGCCTGCGCAAAGCGGCGCCGCTGCCTTAGTGCCGCGGAGCCCTCTGCGCGCAGCCGTGGACCCTGTGTGCCTGCCCTCACCTACCTCCTGCGCTCCTCTGCTCTGAAGGGCTCCTGCTTTCCATTGCTGCCTGTACGGGACAAAAAGGTTGTAGCTCCTTGGCCTGTTCTCTGACTGCCAGGTAGCCTGGGCAGTCTTAGACAGTGAGGGTTTTGTTTGTTTGTTTGTTTGTTTTGGTTTGTTTGTTTGTTTGTTTTCCTCCTGCAGTCCTTTTTGCAATCTGAGAATTACTTATTTGTTTGTTTTCTACAGTATTATATAGTATTTAGTCAGGAAAAGCCAAGATGTATCTTATAAGAAGAAAGAATAAACTAATTCTACAAGG
>PTEX01000366.1:439243-515577 GCA_003342815.1 Eudromia elegans | reverse complement strand
ACAACACTTATATAACAAACTGGAATAAAACTAAGGAAATGATTGGATCTGGGAAGGTGGCGTGAGGTACGGGGATTGGACCGGGGGATCTTTCCCACAAAGGGATTGGTCGGTAGGAGGAGACAGGGGGTGATGGATAGGGACAGGTAGTTGGGTGAGGAGGGGGCTAGGAGGTTCGGGAAGGGTCTGAGCCCAGAACCTTCCAGGGTTTGGGCGCCAACCTCTGCCCAATCAGCATCTGTCTCCGGGCAGGAGACGGCAGGCAGAATATACAGTGGAGGAGGGGAGGGGGAGGGAGCCTGTCTTGGGCATTCACTGGGGGGGGGATCATGCCAAAATGGCTGCAACATATCCCCCCTTTTCTTTTGCTCAAGACAGGCTCTGTAGGAAAGGGAAACACATCAAGGAAAAACACGTTGCAACAATTAACCGGTGATACACTTACTCAAAACATGTAACTACAACAAAAGGAAAGGTCCACAATCAGTTGGGAACATATCGTGGAAGCACGGGCAACAACTTCAAAACTCGGTTTCTCGTGGTGAATTTTTGAGAAAGGGCGCTCATATCTTACAACAGACACCCAACGGACAACCTCCTCGCAATTATGAGCCCCAAGGGAATCCAAAATTCAAATAACAAGCAGAGCCCTGGCCTTAAAAGGGAAGATGCTGGCTCTGCGTCATTAATTGTATCTGGTAACATTCCTCCACCGGGGTCCTCGATTTCTTTTGGAATGTCATTTCCTTTGTTAAGGGGGCAGCAGATGGGTGCGAAGTCCTCATCATATAACCTTATAGAAGCAACGTATTGACTAAAGTAATATAACAACTCCTCCGTGACAATCGTACTCGCCGTTGCAATCGACATCTTTAGCCCTGCTAGTAACAATTGGTTAGTTATGAACACAGGCTTTGATTCCTCAATACCAATGCGCAAAGCATCAATAGAGCCTCTCATCGGTATGAATTTGCGCCATAAATCGTTTGACAGGTCTTCATTAAATATTCTTATTTTACTGTAGGTGATCTTTTCGGCCTGGTACATGTTTAGCCAGTCCCACGGGAAACTACTTAAATCTATACTCCCTTTATTTCCTCTTTCTAATTCATGGCTGTCATTTAGTGACGGCTGTGTCTTATTGTTATGTGTGACAATCCCGACCACTTTCCCAATTGTTTCGTCCTGTTTCCTGCCACACCGTTTATCAGGATTAAGTCTAATCGGCCGTTTAGCATTAAAGAACATGCTAGGTCTCTCTCCGTATTTCTCTTTCAGGGGCCTTGCAGCGGATGAGGCGCAAGGTCTGCTTATAAAATCTTCCTCATCCGTATTTCCTTGTTCTACACTTTTGCTTTCTAGTATGACATCATCAGTTTTACCCTTTGGAGTACCTTTTCCTAGTGGAGAAGGAGATTTGATTCTGTTACCATCAGGAATTACAGGGGATTCAGAGTCATCACGAGTGATATAAGCCTGTGAAGAATCTTTTATAGCTCCTGGGGTGTCTGGGAAAGGAAGATCTGCAGTGCTAACCTCATTCTCCTTTTCATAATCCTTCTGTAAAGACATCTTATCTAGACCACGTTTCCCACCTAAACCGCTTTCTAATTTACCATCTATCTTACTTTTACCATCCTCTTTCAGGCTGTTAGGACTATAACTAGGACCTTCTACTTCCCAATTCGGCTCAAACGGTTTGAAGTTTACATATTCTTCCCTTTTAGGGTCGCCCTTTTTCGATAACCCCTTTTCACCATCACCATCGCCTCTATATAGCTCTTTGTTGTGATAGGTTTCTTCTTCACCTTTTCCAAACAAATCCTCAGGAGTTTCTGGAGACATGCTCGGTTGCTGTGCAGGCATTTTCTCTAGATTATGCAATTCTTTAGGGCTCTCCAGCTGTATTTCTTCTTTAATTGGAGATAGAATGGCTGCTTCTACTTTAGCAGACGGAGATTCCTTCTCTGAGTATTTTGCCTCCGGGACATCCTTTTCATTTCTTTTTGTAAAAAACGGATTTCTTGCATCCTCTGTAGTTCCTTCAGGGACCTCACTTGCATTTTCTTTGTAAATGCTTCCTGCAGGTAGCTCATTTGAGAGTATCTCATTGGCTGTGCGCTCTTTGAAGGGATCAGTTTGCTGCTCCTGCAAGTCCGGGACTTTTCCTGCAGAGGGGTGCATCAGAGGTGCAGACGTAGCAGGAAGAGCAAAAGGGGTCCCATCTGAAGATTTATTCAGCTTTGCTGAAAAATAGGCAGTAAATTTTCCCTTTTCCTTAATAGGAGCAGCTACTTTCTCAGCTTCCTTCTCGAAAGTGTCTGCTTTTACTACACTGACTATCTCTTTTTCAGGTGGGGATGAGACATCTGTGGTCAGTAAGAGCGCCATGGATACTTCAGGCGTTTTGTCCACAGCCTCCAAGGATCTTTTCAAGAAATTAATATCCTCAGATTTTACTTGCACATTCCTTACAGACAGGTCACAGGGTAGCTCCGAGCAAGGCACATGCCTCTTCCCATCTTCAGTCTCATTATTGATCTCTGTCATGGTTATTTTTGTATGTGCTGGCTCAGGTGGTAAAACAGCAGTAATCGGGCAAGAGTCTAGTTCAGGTTGGGAAGACTCAAGATAAGACTTGCTAGCAGCAGCCGCTGCTTGCCGGTCAATATCAGGATTCACATCCAACAAGCCATCAGCACCCGTTACGCTGTCACTCAGTCCGTCTTTATGATTCGGAGGACTGAATTCTTCCTTGCATACTCGGTCAGCAGAGAAAGTTTGTTCTTTTCCAGTCATAGGGGTTGACGTAGCCGAGCGTGGGGAGGACAAATCATTAGGCTGGACAGGACGGATAGGAGGAAGCGGAGCTTTTCGTTTCTTTGGAGCTCCCTTTCTTTCTGAACTTAATTCAGAGCCTTGATCATGCTGCTCGGCTTTAATCGGTGACTTTGTATCCACCTCTTGAGAGGTCTCTTCAGGTGAACCTTTCGTTATCCTAATATTATACCCTTCACCTTCTTTATTATCGCTACTCTTATTTACTACTATTCCAGGTTCTAAGTATTTAACATTTTTCTTATTTACAAGGCTTTCACATTTAGGTGCTCCTTGTCCGCTAAATGAAATAATATTGCTGTTAAATTGGCATAACAATTCCTCCTTATTTGCTAGTATTCCTGTATCCCCTCTACCTTTCCCGTTTGAATCCTTCTCATTTATTGCTTCAAGATCGCTTGTGACATCACTTCTATTGCCAATTCTCTTTTCTATTTGTTTTAACTGACATGCCTCCGCTATTCTCACAGGTAAACTTTCATTGATCTTATTATTATTATACCTCTCACATCCAACATTCTTATTAAACATCACCTTGTTCATATCAGGTTCTAAGTCTTTTACATTTTGTCTTAGCCAACTACCAGGCAGCAATGCGCCGATCCCCTTAGCCTTTTCACTTTGGCAGTTTACCTCTTGGGCCGCAGCCACATGGGATTGTTTTTCTCCTTCAAGGGAGGAATTGGCCGCTCTAAGCCCAGTAGAGGCAGGAGGAGGCATCCTCCTAGGGGATAGTGCTTTCCCTTTAAGAGGGGGGGTCTCCAATTTGGGCCCAGTAGGGGTGGCGCAGCTTCTGCAGCTGTCATCCCGCGTGGGAGGCTCCACCCCTTGTGGAGAGGCCTGGTACTCAGGGGGTGGGGACCCTATAGTAGTTATCCAGCCCCCGGCCCCGCCTCCTGAGGCCCCATTGGTGACCGAGGGAGGGGCCATAGACGTAGACCCCTCTGTCCAAGATGGCGTAGCTTCCAGTCTCCTCCCGGCTGCCGCACCATGAGGATCTCCTCCAGGCGATATGTCACAAGATGGCGGAAATGTTCGCAGCCTGAGGGTAACTTGGTCTGAGGGAGATGGCGGCGCAGCAGGCGTCCCCGCGACGGTCCGCCAGCCTCCCATGTCTGGTCGGTACACAATCGCCTTATCCGGAATCGGCACATCTACAGCAGATTTATTATATTTCACATGTGCCACAATCTCAATGTTTCTTAGGAACCTCGAAATCTTTAAACAGGTCACAGCTCGGCTTCTTCTCCGAAGCTGCTTTAACCAGGAGCCACCACTTTCTTTCAGGAGCTCTCGACGCCACCTTCGCCAAACGGAATGGTCTAACAAGTAATCACGTTCGCTCAGAAACCCCTTTTTTATCATTTTTTTTACAATAATCTTTACTTCGGTCCATTCCGTTTGGTGCTTGGCGAGCACCGATTGCAAATGGCGGAGCTCCTGTGGCTCTGCGAACCTGGTAGCACAGCCTCCCATCGTACACCTCGGACGATTATCAAATTTACAGTACACAAACTAAAGAACAGGTAAGTATCGGCAGTCTATACAAATTTCAAAGCGCAATACAGTGATAACCGCGGTATATGTACAGATGTATATACACAATCAGGTAAGTAATATATACAAATATTTACARGCAGATTAATTACAATCAGATTACAATGGACCAGAAACCAGAAACCATATAATCAAATAATGCGAATCGAACGACACTCGACAAGGTAACAAGAAATCAGAACCAATAAAAATAATCAAGAAGCAGTGGTGCTTTGCCGTTGGGCAATCCTGCTGCCGAGGTTGCGGGTCCCAGACCCGCYGACCAGCCCCCCTCGGCCGGYCGCGCCGGCTACCCCGAATTTTACCGGGCTCCTGTTGATTCGGAGCCCCCGGGGCTCGGCGAGCTACGTCAAGAATGAAGCCCCGATATGTCCCCAGCCAAAAATGCTGGGTGCCGGGACCTTAAACAATTTAGGTCCCCACCCCAAAAGACCCACCAACACAACTGGTGGTACTCGGGGGTGGTTGCAATCCCCGATTGCAACCCTCCAAATAATAGTCGCTTCGGTAACCCGAAGATAGAATAAGACAAACCCCTACTTTGCCCCAAGGTTCCACTCCCAACCCGGGGTAACAGGGGAACCCTCCCGGAGGATATCGCCCCTCACCCTTCTCCCCCCAAAAGGAAAGAAAAGGAAAATAAAACCCTCAGGTCCCCTCAAAACCCCCTTTCGGCCCAGCTCCCCGTATCTCTCAGTCCCCCAACGCAGAGCCGATGCCCCACGTTGGGCGCCACTTGAAGTGGACCCTCCCAGCTAGGAAACCACCCGAAAAAGTTACCCGCTAGGCTAGCCGCTGGAGAGCACGATCTGGGAGGGATTCACTCCAAAGGGATTCCACCGCTGATCCCAGGAGGGGGAGATGCGGGCACGGGCCGACGATCAAAGGGACGAAGAGGGACGTACACTGAGGGGGCTCCCACACCACTCACACACCAATCGTACAGACAGAGGGACACCAGAGACCAATAACCATGCAAGTGGGAACCTTTATTGAACCACGTACAACGCTTATATAGCAAACTGGGGTAAAAGTCATAAAATGATTGGGTCTGGGAAGGTGGGGTGACATGTGGGGATTGGACGGGGAATCTTTCCCACAAAGGGATTGGACGGTGGGAGGAGACAGAGGGTGACGGATAGGGACAGGTGGTTGGGTGAGGAGGGGGCTAGGAGGTTCGGGAAGGTTCTGAGCCCAGAACCTTCCAGGGTCTGGGCGCCAACCTCCGCCCAATGAGCACCCGTCTCTGGGCAGGAGATGACAGGCAGAATATACAGTGGAGGAGGGGAGGGGGAGGGAGCCTGTCTTGGGCATTCACTGAGGGGGATCATGCCAAAATGGCTGCAACACCTTCCTAATTCCCACATCCTGATTGGATAACAGGAGAGGGGTGAACAAAACCTACGACAAGTGGAACATTTTTGAGACCCCCAGGGGCTTCTCAACCACAAGTGGAATGAATTTAACAGGTCTCAACTAAAAGGGAAACATACGCAAACAAAAACCATTGTACCTGCCTTGAGCATAATGGGTGACAGATACCAGATGGCTCCCAACAAAAGTTGAGAAAAAAATTATTTTAAATTTTCTTAGGTTGCTTATAATGAGCTATGACAATAAACTTTCGCATTCTCTTCTATGCAATATTAAGGCTTGGGTTAATTTTTTTAAATGTTATCCTATATATATCCCATTTAAATTAAATGTTATCCTATATGCATAGAGCCCTAAGTGGATTTCTCCATTTGTTTGTTTGTATGCTGAAGAGTGAGCTCATTTAACTCTGTTTTCAGAATCTTTTCAGAACGTGCCTACAACTTTTTGTCTAACATATAGTTTTGCTCACCATTCAGACCACTGTATAAGTGGTAAAGATAATGCTTTATATGTTGTGAGGTTGAGACAAAAAAATCATGCTTTATTTGGTGAAAAATGTATACTTTTTTTTTCCTAAGTAAATATCATATGTCTGTAGCTATTGGCAGAAAGCAAGAAGATAGTGTCGGGAAAGACATTGTAAAGATTAATAATATTTGAATTTGCTCAAAGTATTCTCTAGGCATAATAACATCTTATGTATCAATAGATAGAAAAGGTGCCCTTTTTTTTCCCCAAAAAAATGCAACAAAATCATGAATGTCTTGAAGAAAACTTGCAGTCGATTTGGGCTTAGCCAAAAACATTTTAAAAATTCATCAAAGAGGATTATCTGTGATTTATTTTTTAAAGGGTGCATTCTTTGTGGAATTATTGAAAACCTGAAACACCATTGCAAATTCACAATGTGCATCAGTGTAGAAGTATAACAAAATGCTAATTACTACTGTTTATTACAAAACTTCTCTGGTTATCTTAGCTGCTCCAGCAGGTGGAGTCAGTGTCTCTAATTGCAAATTCACAATGCCTTCTAGTGACAACCACCAGGGAAATTTCTTCCAATACAAAACCAGATGAGAACTAAATGAATAGCAGTAACTGACAGATACAAAGCGCACTGCTTAGAAAAATCCTCTCCAGGAACCATTGCTTTGTACCCACTTTGGAGAGAAGATGATGCAGTTTGGCAGTATTATCCAGAACTCAGTTGAGCAGGATGATTTTGAGTTGGAGAGTCTATAGGAAAATATATTAAAATATATTAAAAAGACATACAACAGATTGTTATTTCAGAAACATTTTCACTTTCTTAGATGAGTGTCCAAGATGCAGGAGACAGCCCAAAGTGCATATTAAAAAAAAAAAATCTTAGTTTCTGTGAAGCGGCACTCCGCTCGGGAACCCTAATACTCACCCTGAAGGCTAGCCGTGGAGAAGAACACGAGCCCAAGGGAGCGCGCTCCAAAATCACCAGCAATCCCAGGGACGGATACGGGTCGGAAGGCGGCAGGGAGGGGCACACACGAGGGGGGCTTCTGCACACCCACACTCACAATCACACACCAAGCACACGAAGGAAGAAACACGCAAGACGAGATATATGAAGTAAACACGCAGAAGCCGTTTATTCAAAAGGACATAACACTTATATAATAAAYYGGMATRGAACTTGTAAAATGATTGGCTATGGGAGGGTGGCGTGAGACGACGGGATTGGGCCAGGGGATTCTCCCAGGTGGGGATTGGACAGTGGGAGGAGGCAGCGGGGGATGGACAGGGACAGGTGGCCAGGTGAGGAGGGGGCGAGGAGGGGGTGAGGGGGCTCGAGAAGGTTCCGTGTCTGGAGCCTTCCCTGCCTTGGCGGGAAACCCTGGCCAATCGCAGCCCTGTCTCCGGGCAGTGGAGGGAAGGTGGCCGGTGGAATAGGGGAGGGGGAGCCTGTCTTGGGCACCCATGAGGGACATGTTCTGCAACAAATCCCCCCTTTTCTTTTGCCCAAGACAGGCTCTGTGGGGAAAGGGAAACAGATCAAGGGAAACACATCGTAGGGGTTAAACATTGAAACGTTAACTAAGGGGGTGAGCCGAAACACGTAAGGGGAGAATACATTGTAACTTCATAACCGTGAAACTTCAACGCGCATGATACAACATCAGAGGGCAACAGTTATAGCTACGGCCTGTAACTCTTGGGTTTATACATTTGTCTCAGTCGGGCGTGGGTTTGCCCGGGCAAGGCTCTCCATGTCTATATAAATCGGTTCGTCCACAGAGGCCTCGGCCACAGCAACGGAGGCTGTGACAGCTTTTCCGAGCTGAGAGGCGAGGCACCGGAAAAGACAGCATCCCAAATATATAATTATCACAGCTACGACGGCCCACATAATGATGGACTTGAGCCAATGAAATGGCCAGTTGCTTAGTGCAGCAAGCTTATCTGACAGCCAAGATGTTACTGAATCCGAGCGAATGGTGATTTTATCCATATTCGCTCTTAGCTGTGCAAGCTGTGAGGGAATTGAATCACCCGGAAGGGTTAAATTAAAACAGCATAATCCTTCAAATTCCTCACAGCCCTTATTGTGTACTAAGAGTAGAAAGTCAATCGCGGCCCTATTCTGTAGGACTGCAGTACGTAAGATATCATCATCCTCAAACAGCTCTTGTAGGGCCACACTAGTTAAATTAAGTTGCTTTTGGGTCCAACAAGAAACCTGTGAAATTTCTCTGAGGGCTTCTCCTGCCGCGGCACCGGAAATGAAAATTGACAGGGCGACCCGCGCTCCGGTCGATAGGAGCGACACTTTATCGTCGCAGTCCGAGGGCAGATGGAGGTCCCTTCGGACTCGATTGCCGGGCTTAGTCAGATCCAGGCCTACTACAAGGGACCCATTATGCGAGGCCGAGTGAGGGCTGGCCATGGAGAGCACCCCAAGGTAGCATGGACCCCCATAGATATTCTTTGGGAATCCCTTCCATGCTCTGTCTCCGCATATTAAATAATATTTCGGAGGCAGTGCCTTGGGAGAATCCTTGTTATATATCAATGTATCCTCTTTCATCGAACCATACGCCCCTAAAGGAGACGTCTTGTTACCGTGGCGGGGGTGTAAAAGGGAGCCACAAAAGCTGTTAGCGTCCCTAAACCCAAATTTTTTATCAGGAGTTACGTCCAAGTAGTAAGACGGAGATCTTGATTGAACAAAGGGAGACCAATTGTAAGCAAATTTGTGTCCGAAGACTACGCATGCTCTGTCTGCCAGATTCAGAGTCAGGCCTACTCCTGCGGCGCCCGCGAGTTGGATCTCCGGGGGATCACTGGCTAGGGGCTGAGTTAGGCCCGCAAGCAGGGTGGCAGAGCACGTGCCTATGTCAGTGTCACGGTTACATTTCCTTGAGGAGAATCCGTCGAAATCCTCCGGATTTAGGTAAGGCTTCCCCACCCGCGCTGGGAAGAGTTCTTTCCCCGGGTGTGAAGCAGAAATACACATTGACTCTTGCCCGGTATCCCGGGCTCGCTTTATCCACACATTCTGTTGGATGGGCAATTCAGGGAGTCGATGAGCCCAGATGGAAGCGGAGACGAGCAATAAGGGCAGCAGGGACTTCATTCCCCTTCTCACTCCTGGTCACGAGGCCTCCCTGTGTTGGGATTAGAGGGGGACAGAGATGGTTTAACCCAGCGAGAGGGGACCCATAAAGGGCTCCCGTCAGCATCAACACAAAAGTAGCCTCTCCCCTGGAACAGTACTCCCGCTGGACCCTCCCAGATTCCCGTCTGAGGGTGTCTAAACATTACTTTCATGTCAGGCCTTGGCCTGGCAGGAGAACACCCATGATGTACGGCAGCGGGGGGGAGGTCTTCCGGTTCGTAGATGTTAACCTGATTCAACACGAACAGCGCCTTGCTGAGGCAGCTATGAGCATCCTTTTCGTCCAGCTTCACAAGCTGGTCTTTCAAAGTACGGTGAGCCCTCTCTATTACTGCTTGACCAGTAGAGGAATGAGGGATTCCCGTGATGTGTTCGACTTTCCATTTCTTGAGGAACGAGCCGACGGTCGAACTGACGTATGCCGGAGCATTGTCGGTTTTAATTCGGCGTGGGACGCCCATTATTGCGAACACTTGTAGCAAGTGACGGATTACATGAATCGCCCGCTCTCCCTGTTGGGCGGTCGCCCAGATGAAATGACTGCGCGTATCAATGGTGACATGTATGTGTCTAAGTTGTTTGAAGGGCTGATAAACGGTAACATCCATTTGATAGAGTTCTTTCGGATTCAGACCTCTGGGGTTAACTCCGAGGCCAACTCCGGGYCCYAGCTTGACACACCTAGGGCATGACCTCACAATAGCCCTTGCATCTGTYGCTGTGATCTCAAAGGACTTTTTTAGAGCTTTCCAATTCTGATGGAGTTCTTCATGGGATAATCTAGCATCGTGAAATCGGTCARCAGGAGTCGAGACAGCAGCGGACACTAARTCGTCTGCTGCTGCATTACCTTTAGCCAGTCCTATGGGCTCTTGGTGACTGCGTATATGGATGACGCAGTAGGGGTGGTTCCGGTCCCCTATGGCCAACTGGAGCCGTACTAGGAGGTGTAGAAGGTTCTCCTTTTTGCACGGTCGTATTCTAGCATCTTCGATTCTCTGGACAAGTCCAGCAACAAACAAAGAATCCGTTACCACATTAAGCGGACAGTTCTTCCAGGATTCGAAGGCRACAGTTACTGCTCTTAGCTCCAACACTTGCAGTGAGTCCGTGGGATYCCCATGTAAAATCCTGGACTTTTCCTCGCCGTTGGAATACCACACCAAGGCGGCGTTATGGGATTTCCGCCCRGCGTCCGTAAAACACGTGACAGCATTAGGTAGCGGTGTTGGAGACATCAGTGACCTGGTGATCCAACGCCACTTACCAATCCAATTCAATTCTTTGGGTAAGAAAGGTTTTACTCTAACCTGACCATTAAAATCGAGTAAGGCAGACTGAATATCATAATCATGACTTAGAAACCACTGCAGATCATTTACCCTGACCGGGACGTAAATTGTTCGGGGTTCTTTAGCAGTAATTTGCATGATACGGTTCCTTCCCTTCATAATGACCTCTGACAAACCCTCTACTTGAGATTGAATGGAGGTAGCCGGATTGATTGAGGTGAAAACCCACTCTAACACCTTTACATCCAGATTTTTGCGGGACTTAACTGAGATCTGACATATGGCGGCCATATATTCCGCCGAATTCTTTAAAACAAGAAGGTCGATAGGAAGTTTAGGGTTATATCGGGAAACAACCCGGTCGCTGATAATTTGGGCGATTTCCTCTATGCATTTCCTTTGACTCTCGGATATTACAATGGATTGGGCCGGGTCAGTGCCCCTTAACAGTGGCCTTAGGGGGGCAAGCTGTTCATTCGTGACCCCGGAAATTGGCCTAATCCATTGAATTTCACCCATCAATCTTTGGGCATCGTTGACGGTGCGAAGGGGAACTACCGGAAGAATTTTTTGGGGTTTAATGGTGGTCTCACTGATTACCCAGCCCAGGAAATTGAAGGGGCTGGTGAATTGCATTTTGTCTTTCGAGATCGTTAGTCCAAATTGATTTAGTTGGTCGAGGATCAGATCCGTCTGAGAACTGAGAAATGGGCTCTCTTTACAAAACAGTAGGTCGTCCATGTAGTGTAGAAATGGGCTCTCTTTACAAAACAGTAGGTCGTCCATGTAGTGTAAAATGATTACCTCGGGCCAGCGTTCCCGCAGCGGAGCTAAGGCCTTATCTACAAATAGCTGACACAAGGTGGGGCTATTCCTCATCCCCTGCGGGAGGACACACCACTGAAAGCGGAGGTCCGGCCGACCTCTATTCACCGCAGGTATGGAGAAGGCGAACCTTTCCTGGTCGGCAGGATGGAGGGGGATGTTAAAAAAGCAGTCCTTTATGTCAACTATAAGTAGAGGCCAGTGTTCGGGGAGCAGCGATAATAGGGGCATCCCCGGTTGTATAGCTCCCATGGGCTTCACTACATCATTAATAACCCTTAAGTCTTGCAATAATCGAAATTTGCCCGATTTCTTTCGATGTATAAATATTGGTGAATTCCATGGGCTGACCGACTCCTTTATGTGCCCCTTTCTCAGTTCTTCCTCCACAATTTGGAGAGCTGCTTCTCGATGTTCCCCTTTTAGGGGCCACTGGGGGGTCCAGATGGGGTGGTCCTGGAACCACTCCATCTGGATGGGGAAMRYCCACTCCCCAGGGCCCCCTGATCTAAATTTGRCGYCTCATTAGACAAGATCATTCCAATTCGGCATAGGACATCCCTCCCTAAAAGCATAGGGAGCTTATTAGGGAGGGGCATTACAAGAACCGAGGTAGTGACCTTTCGCCCCTCAACCGTCACAGATATCGGTTGTCTGCTTTTTAGCGGAGTGTGATTTCCTCCCACTCCTTCCACCGGGGAGTATGCCCCCTCCAGCGGCCACATGGAGGGCCACACTCCCCGGTTAACGATGGTAACGTCTGACCCGGTGTCTAGTAGGGCGGGAACAGACCTTTTACAATCCCCAAGTTGTAGGGTCACATCGGTCATTGGGCGCTTGCCCATATCTAGGGCTAATAGAACTCGATCATTAGATTCCCCTACAGGCTGGTTAATTTCCTTACTTTCCTCTTTAAATATTAAGAGCCTCGCTATCGTCTCACCTTTAATAAGGGTGATGGGATAGGGTCCGACCCTTATAGGGACTGCGACCTGTCCCATTTTAGGACCTTCAATCAACTTGGGTATTACTCTCAGTCCCTTTGGAGTAAGGTCAGGGTCTCCTAAAATCAGCGCGACATTTCTCTCTGGAACGGAAGCCTGGCACAAAACTTCTCCTTGGTGGCGCTCTGTTAAGCGAGCGTCACAGCGCACCCTCAAGACCTTACTACAGAAGGAAGGCGAGTTTGCCTCTAGGGTTTCATTTATGTCCTCGCGCGGTCCCTTACCGCGCTCCGCATCGAGTTTTTTGGGACCTGAGACCCTGTACCATTCCCTTTCCACCTATTTTTCTTGTAACTTCGATGTTGGTCCCTAAGTCGATTATAACATTCACGTGCGAAGTGGCCCTGTCCCCCACACTCGAAACGGCGCAGTTCTTGGTCCGGAGTACCCGCAACGGCAGCTGAGATCGTTTCTGACCAGGATTTGAGGCTATTAGTCAATGTCTCCAAGTGTTGGTCTTGCCGAAGTAGTACCTCCTCCACTACCTTGTGGTGACTGTTAGTGAGCGCGGCTAATGCGTGGTCGGGTGCAGGCAGGCGGGACATTCTGTCAAGGATATCGGACACTGTGGCCTCAGGTGGTAACGTGGCTATAATCTTTCGAGCCTCTGTATTACAATTCTGAATTAATAATTGTTTAAGAACTATTTCCCTTACATTGGGTGTAAGGTCAGATGTTTTCATAGATGCCAGCAGTCTATCCGCGAAGGCGGAGAAACCTTCTCCCCTCTTTTGAGTGATTTTCACGTAAGCAGGCTCCTCAGAATCAAACCGGGCTGACCTAAATGCTTCTATAGCGTTTTTCATTGTTTCAGCCGTGATGTCAGGCCCGAGTTGGATTTGGGCGTCCATGGTCGAATATGTCTCAGTCCCCATGAGTTGCGACAGGGAGATCCCACGCAGGGGGTCTCCCTCCTGCCTCTCCGTGTTAACCGAAACCTGACATAATCTTTTCCAGCCGGCTTCCCATATAAGGTATTGAGCCGGGGAAAGGAGTACCTGCAATAACACCCTGATATCATCGGGTGTGATAAAACTGCTGGTAAATATGAAATTAATCATCTGAAACGTTGGATCACTCTTTAGGCCTGTTTCTTTGACTAGGGATCTCAGTTGTGTCAAGAGTTTCCAATCAAATGGTTGAAAACGTCCTCGCAACTGATTATTGTTATCATATTCGTAAAGTACTGGGAGAGAAATATTACTTATCAATCCCCCTAGGGCTGTTTCCCCTTCAATCATTAACTGGGAAATGTATTGWGGCCAATCAAACAYCGACCAAGGYTTCAGRTTTACAGCCCTRAACTTAACTGATTYACCATAATCAGTCTGACCRGAAGGGATGATMCTTTCMGYTAGTMGTGRGGGGGTGACATCTCGCCCCCTACCAAMRGCYYYYCTAGRATCRCAGGAGGCTTCTTTAAGGSAARGCGTCTCCGCCCCTGTCATARSAYCTTTGCCCCTAGACYCCTCCTTCCCCRGGGGGGGTGGARCYCCCCCARCGGMRGGAGGGAGCYYAGCCTCTGKGGGTGGGTCATTACYCTGGMTAKGGGCYGRCCTGGCCCTTCCYTYTTCARCCTGATAGGCCGAGAGGGGAGGGGCCGAAGGGGTAGACTCCCTTGCTGGCGAAGATGGCGCTCCCAGTTGACTTCCGGTCGYCGGGRTGAGAGGAGCTCCYGAGGWGSYCGRYYKGTAAGATGGCGGCGGYGGYAGGCWCGYGGAGSKYGAGTCMGGYGCRYRYGGYTGGCGCGRKGYAGCCTCCGTAACCGCCTGCCAGCCACCCATGGCCGGCCGGAACACCACCTGCCTCCGGCGGCCCTCGGCCCCTGGGGCTCCGCTGCTCCGAACGGTAGCCACCATATCGGAGCCTCTCAGRAGTCTAGCAATYCTAAGGCARGTCGCCGCGCGACCTYTRTATTGTAATTRCTTTAYCCAGGARYTGYTTGTCATCRAAGCGAAYTCCTGGTGCCATCTCCTCCAGAGTGAGTGGTCCAGAAGACTATCATTCTCATTTAAACCACCYTTCTTTAWCATTTTCTTTATTATCTTTTTTACTTCTGRCCAGTCAATCTGGTGTTCTGCAATWGCRGAACGCAGATGGCAAAGCTCTCGCGGCTCGGACCATTTAGAGRCGCRGCCRCCCATTTTCAAWCTCACAGCAAATATAACAATACCAAGTAAGTACAATCTCCTCCAAACAATCACAGGTATATACACAAACAACTATATATCAGTAAGTATTTAGAATACAAATATATATACAGTTAACTTATTACAGGTAAGTATATAGGGAATAACAAGGAACACAAGGGAATTATATACAAATACAAGCAGCTATATAATATACATATATACAGATTTCACAACTTAGTCGACCAACACACGATAAAATGATAACGGCCGTAGCAGTACAAATCAAGTAACACAAATCAAATAGCAATCAAGTAACATAAGTCAAATAACAATAGTAAGTTAACGACAATCAAAATGGCAGCAGACCTCTGCCGACAAGGCAGTTCTGCCACCGGAGATGGCGGGTCCCCGACCCGCCGACCGACTCCCCAGTCGGTCCCGCCGGCTCCCCCGATTTTATGAGCCCTGCTATATCGGGGGCTCTCGGGGTAAGGTGGGCGCTCCCACAACGGAACCCCGAAAAATCCTCAGCTAAAACGCTGTTCCCTCCGGAGCCCTAAACAACTCGGGCCCCCTTCCCCGAAGGATCCGGTCTGAAAACCCCGGTACCCGGGGGTGGTCGCAGTCCTCCCGGACCACAACCCCCAAACAAACCCTTTTCCGAAAAAATGGAAGGAATAAAATAAATCCCAAGCCCCAGGATCCGACCCAACCCCGGCGGCAAGGGAACCCTCCCAGAGGTAAGTCCTTCTCCCTTCTCCCCCCACAAAGGAAAGAAAGGAAAAGTAAAAACCCTCGAAACCCTTGACACTCCCTATTAGACCGACTCCCGTATCCCAAAATTTCCCAACGCGGAGTTGCGCCTGCGACCAACGTGGTGGCAGCTTTCCGCACCCCCCAACGTGGAACCGAATGCCCCACGTTGGGCGCCACTTGAAGTGGCACTCCGCTCGGGAACCCTAATACTCACCCTGAAGGCTAGCCGTGGAGAAGAACACGAGCCCAAGGGAGCGCGCTCCAAAATCACCAGCAATCCCAGGGACGGATACGGGTCGGAAGGCGGCAGGGAGGGGCACACACGAGGGGGGCTTCTGCACACCCACACTCACAATCACACACCAAGCACACGAAGGAAGAAACACGCAAGACGAGATATATGAAGTAAACACGCAGAAGCCGTTTATTCAAAAGGACATAACACTTATATAATAAATCGGCATGGAACTTGTAAAATGATTGGCTATGGGAGGGTGGCGTGAGACGACGGGATTGGGCCAGGGGATTCTCCCAGGTGGGGATTGGACAGTGGGAGGAGGCAGCGGGGGATGGACAGGGACAGGTGGCCAGGTGAGGAGGGGGCGAGGAGGGGGTGAGGGGGCTCGAGAAGGTTCCGTGTCTGGAGCCTTCCCTGCCTTGGCGGGAAACCCTGGCCAATCGCAGCCCTGTCTCCGGGCAGTGGAGGGAAGGTGGCCGGTGGAATAGGGGAGGGGGAGCCTGTCTTGGGCACCCATGAGGGACATGTTCTGCAACATTTCTGAATTGATTTTTTTACTATTATTTTGTGGAAAAACAATGAAAATCTGGGGCAAGTAAATAACAGACTTAACTGATATAGTTGACGGTTGAAGATAATAGGCATATTAGTTACCTGAGCAAAATGAGCAAAAAGAAACCGAGCATTTAACAAGTCTGACAGAAAAAAAAATTAGTATCCAAGACCATTGGATACCAGAGGTAAACCTTTAATTGAAAGATTATCTCTGGAGGGTAGAGGTGACAATAAATGCTGAAGACTTATAAGAATACTGTGACAGTCTCTGCTGTCACAGAGACCACCAAGGCCCTGGAAATGTAAAGAGAAACCGTTAATGCTGGCAGGCATGACTGACAGAAGAGGATAGACTACATACAATGACTTTAGAAAACCCAAATTGAATACTGCTCTGTTGAAGTTAGAATAAGGCATGTCCAAAGGGTGACTGGATCCCACATAGCTGAGGAAGAAAATGTGTGTATAAAGACCCCCTTCTTCCTGCCACACAGGAGAGAAGTGTTGGGGTCAAAGTGCTTTTAAGAAATACATTATCAAAGCTGACTACAGTAGCTAATAGAGAACTTTACTTTGCCATTTCCTAACTTGGAAAGGACTAATTGTTCAATCTGAATAACAACTTATTTTAGGATTGCTGCATGAAATTCACTTGCATGTTCATAACTGTGTTTCAGTGCTGATGACACTGGTCGCTGCTGACTGCCAAATAGCACTGTGAGTATAGTATCAACTTGTTTAGACTGCAAGAATAAAGTACTGCTTCTTTACCAGGCATCATCTGGTGGTGGCTCTCTAAGCTAAGATAGGAGAAAGAAGACAGACAGACTTACTCCTTAATTTCTTTCAAGTACTGAGTGCGATGATTGCAAACCTTGAGCCTGTGTAATTATGACAACAGTCTGAACTGATAATAGAAAAGCACTTCACTCCGCTAACTGTACAAAAATAACTGCTTCTAGCAAAGAACATTCTTTTCTGAATTTCTTACCTCCAGATAAAAGGATCTTGCAGCTTGCAAGAGAGCCTATCAGAGATAATTAAAACCTGGTTGGAGTGATTCTCTGTTAAAATAACTGCTATGACTTGCCCCAGGTTAATGAAAGAGAGATGCTTCCCTAGCAAAAAGCTCCTCTTGAACAGTCATTTCTCAAAAAAAAAAAAAAAAAAACACCAGACCTTTAGAGAAAGAGGAGCACATCCCTCTAAAATACCTTTGTGAAAGAGGCAAGAAAGGATTACTGTATGTAATTGAAAAACTAAAATGCAGAGGCTACCAGACAGGAGTTCTTTAATGCAGGCGAAGGCAGAGGACTGATGTTCAGGGATACTTTGTAAGATAACAAACTATTCTGGAGGGCCTATGAGTGCAGGAGGAACCAATCTAAATCCTCCCTTTTTATTGGTAAATATATCACTCCAGTTTCCTGGCCCAGCACTTGTGGGACTCTCTTTCTCCTTTTGTGGATTAATTCAGCCAGATTATCTGTTTGTTGCTGAATCGTGGTTCTAGGCTGCCAAGATGTTGATATCCATTCCAATACTCTAATATCGTCCCCCTTTCTGACCTCCCCTACAGGCTCCCCCTTTTTTCTTTTGTGTTGCGTCAACACACCTACAATCTGCTTGGGGCCCTGCAGGACAGTTAAGTCTATTGGGGAATCGAGACACCTTCAATCCATGCATCGTTCTACAATCGTATTTCCAAGCCGCTGAATTAAACATTTTTGCTCTTCAGTCACCTTAACCAGGCTGGTAGGATCAGTGCCTTTTAACAAAGGTCTCAAGGGCTCCAGATTGTCGTTGGTAAACCCCAAGACAGGGTGAAGCCATTGTAAGTCCCCTAATAATCTTTGAGCATCATTCAAATTGCGGATATTGGATTGCAAACTCAACTTTTGGGGCCTAATTTGGCCCTGTGTGATCTCCCAACCCAAATATTTCCACGGCGCTTGTCTTTGCACATTTTCAGGGGCGATTTGTAGGCCTTGTTGCGCCAAAGTGAAAACCAGAAATTGTTCTTGATCTGGTGTGAATGGCTCCTTTTGAGCTATTAAAATTTCATCCATATAGTGATATATTATGGTATCACTCCATCTTTCTCGCAATGGAGCTAACACAGCCCCACGAAATGTTGGCACATCATGGGACTATTTTTCATGCCCTACGGTAGAACTACCCACTCATATCATGAGGCAGGAGCCTCACGATTGAGTGATGGCAGGGTAAAAGTAAACCGTTCTGTATCATCTGGGTGTAACCTGATATGGTAGAAACAATCCTTCAAGTCAATGATCAATAAGTGCCAGCCCTCTGGCAGCATAGCCGGATTGGGTAACCCTGTCTAGAGGGCTCCCATACTGTGCACGTGATTGTTGATTGCCCTTAGATTGTGTAGCAAACAAAATTTGCTGGATTTCTTACGTATTATAAATATAGGGGTATTCAGTGGGCTAGCTGACAATTTTAAATGCCCTTGCTCTAACTGCTCCTTCACCAAACCCCTAGCTATTTGGCGCTTCTCTTCTTTTAGCAGCCACTGCTCCACCCATATTGGCTCATCTGATGTCTATTTGAGCTTCAATGGGGGAGACTCCTCAGCAGTGGCCACGATTAAAAAGGCAACCCGTTGGTAGTCAGGATCGCTCCCAATTGATCGAGGACATCCCTTCCAATTAACGCATTTACCACTGTCGGCAATGTCAAGATAGTAATCACGGCAGGTACCGCTCGATTTTCTATAGAAACCATAATTTTCTATGCACTATTTTTAACAGAGGTTTGTAGGAGGACGTCACCTGCAATGTCCCCAAAAGGAAGGATGCTCAAGACATCCTTCAAGACAGTTTGACATCAGTTAGTGTTTCTTGTTTAAGCAAATATTGTAGTAGTTATTACATTTACAGTGTACCAGTAAGGGGGAGGGGGGCGGGGTTTGGAGTTCCAGAGGAAAGCCTCTGGAGCTCTCTAGAAAGTTCCATGGATTGTATTTGTTCAGTGATGGTCTTCCCGCGGCCAGTCAGGTCGTGGGAAGAAGCGGCGGATCAAGGGAGTCGCCAATGGGGGACGGGGGAGGGCCCGCCTCCGTCCTATCATTTCCCTTCCCCTGCATGTACTGTGTTATAAAAGCTTTGTTCTGCATTCAGTAAACGGTTCTGACCTTGGTTTGTTTGATCCCCGCGTCTGTGAGTTCTTTACTTGGATGACTGGTGTGTGTTTGCAAGTGTGATTGTAGGCAGAACACCCCTTTGCCCTCCGAATCCCTTCTCCTTTTCCCCATTCCTCTACTCCTCACCCCCCGACCCATCATCCTTCGGTGGTGCCCCCACATCGTCAGTGCGGTGACAGCTTGGAGCCGTGACCGACAGCGGCTTACAGGAGCCGGACCCCATGGAGGTGGTGACCGGGACGGTTGGCTTGGGTAAGAGAGCTACATCTGCTGTGGGGCGAACACCTGCAGAGGTTATGCCTCCTACCCCCTCTACGCCATGCGAGGCTGAGACACAAGGCCAATCACTGGGCCACATCCTTCTAGAAATGATAGTAAGATCGACCCCGGTGTCCAGAAGGGCCATTGTTTCAAAGGAATAATTTTCTCTCAAAAACTTTACGCACAGGAGCGGCCTTTCACACATAGGAACTGCAAAAAATGCACTTGGTTCCTGATTGTCAAATGGCTGCGCCCGCTTGCCATCCCCTTTTTGGGCAGAATCTTTCTTGAGGTCTTTTACCGGTATTAACTGTGCAATCCTACTGCCCTTCGAAACTGCTAACAGTGGATAGGCTGACTGCATTGTAACCTGCATTCGTGCCCTATTATCCACCTCTACGACCTGTGGTAAAATTTCAAGTCCCTTTATATTTCCAGGACACCGACCAGCTAGCAACGCCTCACATTTACTGCCAAAGGGAATTAAAGGTTGTTCATAGGTAACAGGTACCGTAACTGGTTCCCTGTCATGCAGAACCACATCAACAGCGGTATTTAAAGTGGAACTTTTTCCGGTTGTTGTTACCGAAGGCGTATCGACCTTGTCTTCCTTGTCTACGTCGTTCTGATTCAGACCCGTACCTTCCCAAGTGGCCAGTTCAGGAGGTACGCCCGCGTTCGGAACAGCGCAGAGAGCTTCCTTATCCTTCAGCAGCATTGTGATATCCAAGTTTGAAACCTCCCACACAACAGGTGCGGGGGGTGCACTTGGTTTCGGGCTGTCTTTAAGACGGCTACTTTTATCGTAATGCAGCCCCTTTAACACGCGTTCGGCTGCCCGTTTCCCGAGCGCCGGTCGCGAGGGCCTCGCCAGTGTTGATCACATGTTCTGCAAACGCGCTATATGGCCCTTTTTGCCGCATTCAGAACACGTCACTGAGGATTCCCCATGTGACCTCTTCCTGGTGCTGGGGGGTTTAAAGGCGCTAAGGCGGCAAAGGCTTGCGCCTGTATTTCTTTAATTTCCTTGCCCAGGGCAGCAAATGCCTGCGCCTGACCCTCATGAAACTTACTTCCCAGTTCTTGTAGGGTTTCTATTAACATAGCCTGAGGACCCACTGGCACACGGGACATGCGTTCCAACATTTCCTCAATGGAGGCTGTGGCCAGTAAGGTCACTATAATATTACGAGTCTTTTAATTAGAGTTTTCAAGAATGCACTGTTTGAGCATTGCCACCTTCATGTAGTCAGCAACATCTGATTTTCGAATTGCTGCCGCCACTCGATCTACAGATTCCGAGAATGTCTCACTGTGCCTCTGTTTCATAGACATATGAGATGGCGTTGAAGGGGCTGTTTTTACACATCTTAGGGCCTTTTGGGCCGTTCACATCCCTTCTAGATTGATTTCTGGCCCTAACTGAATTTGCATATCTGGGGCCGTGAATGGTCCAACCCCCATTAACTGCATTGCAGTCACCCGAAATAAAGGATCTCCCGGCTGCCTGGGCATTACTTCTGACCGCTCACAAAGGCATTGCCAGTGAGCCTGCCACACCAGCAGCTGTGACTGCGTAAATCTCATTATTCCTTTTACGTATTCTGGACACAAAATGCCTCTAGAAAATACATAGCTGAGCATTTGACTGGCTGGCTCACTGTGCATGCCACTCTCATTTACGGTGGCTGTTAACTGCGTTAAAAGCTTCCAATCTATTGGATGGAAGCTTCCCTGCACGTTCCCTTGTGTGCCTGTCTCGTAAGTCACAGGGAAAGCTAGTGATGTTATGTCTCCCCCAGTGCAAGAGTCTTCATGGCACATAGCTTCCCTTGATATTTCTCCCCAATTTACTCGATAACATAGCCGAGTTTTTCTGGGAGCCGCCGGCTGTGCCGTATCGTCCCCTCCCCCAGGGACCATGTGACTGATGACCTCCATTGTGCCCATTGCCGCAGGAGACCCTGGCGGCAATGGTGCTGAGTGCAAGGTCCGCCCTGGATGGGGCGGGGTCGACTCCAGCCCTGGAATGTCCATCCTCTGGCTCCCTCTCTCCAGCGTCCATGATGTCATTGTGGGGGCAGATGACACTTGGTCTGTTTTTACCAATACTTTTCTGCTCGAGGAGGGCAACTGCGGGTGGTGCCCCCCATGAATGCCCCAAGAGAAAGGGAATTAGATTAAATCCCCACCCTTCTCGAAAATAGAGAAAAAGAGGTTCAAACTCCTTGCCCGAGTTCCAGCCCCCCTTTATTAACCAGACCCAAGCCCCTTCCCTAAGGAGAACAGCACCTTTTCCTAAGAAAAGCCCTTACCCAAAAGATAACAACCTTCCCAAAACTTTATTCCTCCCCCCGATAACAAAAGAAAACATTGTGTGCTCCACGTTGGGTGCCACTTGCGGGTGGTGCCCCCATGAATGCCCCAATTAATTTCTCACCCGGCCTTTGAGGAAGACTGCCACAAGGGGCCAGCTCCCATATAGCCAGAAGGCCAGGGGAGGAAGATGCCTCCCCGCAGGTCTTCTTCTGTGTGTGGGGTCCCGCGCTCAGGTTTTCCGAGGAAGAGGATAAGGCAGGGAAGGGAAAGGAGGGAGACACAGAGGGTAAGGGGGGTTCGCACCACACACACACCCCTTTCACTCTCACACTCACACAGGATAATCAAGATACCAACACAGCGCAGATCCAAACCATCGACGAACCGTTTATTTCTGGGTAACTGGGGCTTTTATACAAGAAGCCATCAGGAGAAAGGAAAATGGCTGGTCAGAGGCGGGCCCTCCTCCAACCCCCCATAGGACCCTTCCCCGTCACACGTAGTTCCCACACACAGGATTGGCCGATGGTAATGGCCTGGTATATGACTATACTGGTAGGAACTTTCTAGAACTCTCTAGATCTTAGCAGCTCCCCCACACCCATTCAACACCTTTAACTTAACAGTAACTTGAACTATATACAGTGCCATAAGGGGACTGTTCTTTTAGGTTCTTGCCCTGTGCACTTTATATTGGGGCGCATGCCAGCATGTTCCCCAACAGGCAATGACATGTAATCCCTCCCCGATATAATCAGGCCATTTGTTTCTGAGCCCAGGGTAGCTATTGCCACTACTTCTCCGTCTGTTAAATGTTCCATGGCCCAATTTATGATGTTGGTCCATGATGACCACACCTTCGGGCTGTCTCTAGCCTCCCGGACCCAACTCCACTAGAATCCTCCTCAACTCTCCCCACTCCACTCACTGGAAAAGTGAGTCCGGTGCCTTAAAGCACTCACATTTGCGCCCAATTACGAGCATGCCCCATGGCTGGGGGCCAACAGTCCTCAGCAAAAATACATAAGTAGTTTAAAACATACAAGGCCTTAGCTAACCGTGTTTGCGGATTGGGCTCATCGTACTTGGGCAAATACCTCTTTAAGGTTTGATTGGCCTGCTCCACAACCGCTTGTCCGGTGGGCGAGTGAGGGATTCCAGTTGT
This sequence comes from Eudromia elegans, assembly GCA_003342815.1. Taxonomy (NCBI): domain Eukaryota; kingdom Metazoa; phylum Chordata; class Aves; order Tinamiformes; family Tinamidae; genus Eudromia; species Eudromia elegans. The sequence continues at coordinate 492,437 of PTEX01000366.1, read as the reverse complement.
GTGTTTGACTCCCCACATTTTTAGAAAAATTTCCACCTTTTTGCTTACATAACTTGGTCCGTTGTCGGTCTTTATAGCTTTAGGAACTCCCATCATGGCGAAACACGCCGTGAGATACCTTACGACGTCAATGGCCTTTTCGCTGGTTTGGGCAGTGGCCCAAATAAACTTACTGAATGTATCCACTGTTACGTGGATGTATTTCAGCCTGCCAAAAGGGCTAAAATGCGTGACGTCCATTTGATACAATTGGCATGGCCCTTCCCCGTGGGGGTTCACCCCCAAGCCCAGGCCAGGACCGTGGTTAGAGCATTTGGTGCAGGCTCTAACGATGCTTTTGGCATCCTTGATGGAAGTATCAAATTGACACCACAACCCCCTCACGTTTTGATGAAAGGTCTCGTGCGCGCCTCTGGCTAACACGAAGGGATCAATAGGGGCAGGAATCACAGCTGATACCTAGATTGGCCCTTTGGTTCTCCTCACCTAGCCCCTCCGTCCACTTGCGACTTCTAATGTGTATTACTGCATAGGGCACAGTTCTCAAATTCAAGGCAGTCCGTAACTGTACCAACAACTGGAAAAGTCGCTTGTTATTAACATCCTTTATACACGCCCCCTCAATTCTTGTCACCACACCTGCCACATAAGATGAATCTGTGATTATGTTCAGGTGCTGATTTAGCCAGTTGGAGGCACCCCATGCAACCGCCGCAAGTTCTAGCGTTTGCAGGGAGTCCCCTGCCATGGCTTCCAGAATTTTTTCTCTCCAAACTTCACCTTCCTGTCATGTTACGGCAGCCTTCCTATTTTTATTTCCGGCATCCGTAAATATGTTAATGGTCTCAGGAAGGGGTTTCTTGCTCCTTTTTGAACGAGTAATCCATTCCTGTTGGGCAAACCATTTCAGTGTTGGGGATTTCAACGCATAGATTTTGATTGGACCGCTGTAGGTTAGTAGGCTAATCAGCAGATTTTCTGACTGGCCTACTAACCACTCCAGATTGTCCCTCTTTACTGGGAGATATATCGTGCTAGGCTCTCTCCCCGAAATTTGCAAGATTCTTTTTTGACCTTTTCTGATTATTTCGGCTAAATTGTCCACTGACTGTTGGATCGTGGTCTTGGGCTGGATCGAAGTAAATATCCATTCCAGTACCTTTGTCTCCGTAGACCTCACCTCATCTGCCTTCTCCCCCTTTCTTCTTTTGCACTGGGAGAGCGCACCTATAAAATGATCATTATTGCAGATGATGGTGAGATCTGTGGGTACACTGGGATCTAAACGATCCACTGACCTCTCCAGAACCTTCTCAGCAAGATATTGGATATGGTCTCTTAGCTCTTTAGTCATATGAATCAGTATTGCTGGATCTGTGCCCTTTAGTAGTGGGTGCAAGGGTTCTAAATCTGCGTTTGTAAACCCCACTACGGGTTGTAACCATTGTAAATCGCCGAGAAGCCTCTGTGCTTCATTCAGCGTGTGCAGCTGGGTGTGTAGCGTTAGTTTCTTTGGACGAATTGACCCTTGCGTAATCTCCCAGCCGAGATACTTCCAAGGTGCAGTTTCCTGCACCTTTTCCAGGGCGATTTTTAAGCCCCGGTTTGCCAAAACACTTGCCAGCTTTTCCTTCTGTTGAACTGAGAAGGGAAGCTCTTGAGCTAACTAAATGTCATCCATATAATGTAGGATGACCGTCTCCCTCCATTCCTCCCTCAGGGGACAAAGAGTCGCCCCCACAAACAGTTGACATAGGGTGGGCCTATTCTTCATCCCCTGAGGGAGGACCAGTCACTCAAAACGAGAGCTGGAGCCTCCCAGGTAAGGCTTGGCAAGGTAAAAGCAAACCTTTCACAGTCTTTCGGGTGGAGATAAATATTATAGAAACAATCTTTCAGATCCACAGTTAATAAGTTCCACCCTTCTGGAAGCATGGCCGGATTTGGGATGCCAGGCTGCAGGGCCCCCATCGCTATCATCTGATCATTGATCTAAGATCATGTAATAAACGGTACTTTCCTGACTTTTCTTAATTACAAAAATTGGGGTGTTCCATGGGCTTGTAGAAGCCCTAATATGTCCCTGGGTCAGTTGTTCATTAACCAGTTCATGTGCAATGCGGAGCTTGGATTCATTAAGGGGCCACTGATCTACCCATACGGGTTCGTCTGAAACCTATTTGAGCGGAATGGGCTGCTCCGCTTCAGAGGCCCCTAATGAAAATGCTCTGCATCTGTGGTCAGAATGGCGCCTATCTGATCCAAAAGGTCCCTTCCAATAAGGGCCTCAATTCCCTTTGGAAGAGGCATTATGTTCAGCAGTGCCATTGCCTCTTGACCATCAGTTCGTACTTACATTGGCCTTGCGCTCCTTTTTAGACGAGCCTGGTCCCCTACCCCTTTCACCCCTTGGGGGTTCAGGTCGGTGGGCCAGCTCCTCGGCCATTTGCTCTCTGAGATAATGGAGACATCCGCTCCCGTATCCAGGAGTGCCTGCAGATGGATTACCCCATGACTGCCTTTTACCGCAACCGGTATTACAGGTTATCCCCCCATATGCATAGACAGGAATACCCCTGAACTCCTTTCGGGGGATTGCTCTGTCGCCTTCTGCTTGTCAATTAATATCTGTACGGGGTTTACACTTCGCTGGACGGAAGCCGATCCTCCCACTCTCTGCACATTTCCGTAGACCCTTTCAGTTCGCCATGTCGATGGCCATTGGGTTTTATTTATGATAGTAGCATCTGCCCCAGAATCCATTAATGCATCCACATGAAGTGATTGTTTGCCATTCCTGATTTAATTAGGAATGATGAGTATACTTGTCATTTCTAGTGAAAGGAAGGCTCCATTTTTATTGTCAATTGGATGTACATCTGGCAAGAGAATCACCTGAGCTATTATTCCTCCTTTAGGTATTACAATGAGTGGTGACATGACATGGGCCACGACCATTATAATCCTCCCTATAGGTATTTCAATTAGATTTGGGATAACACACAGTCCCCTTGATGTAGTTTCAGTATATCCAGTCACTAAACCCCGTCCCAGGCAATCTCCTTCCACGTGCCCCTGGTTCCCTCGAGGTTCCCTATCTATTATAGTCACCTCTTCTAATGTTTTCACCTTTAGGCTTCCCAACACCTGATTCTTTCTTTCGTGATCTTCCCTGTTTTTGCCAGATTCTATTTTTGGAAGAACATCTGTTACTTCCAAAGGCTTCTCGTAAGTTGCTTGGAAGAAGGATCCTCTTTTATCTACACACAGTCCTTCTTGGTCGTGCTCAGCAACTAGTTTTTTGGCAATTGATTTCTGCTTTTAGTCCACCGCCTATCTCGAAGCTTACAGTCACGGGCTAAATGATCCCAACTTCCACATTCAAAACATCTCCGAATATTTCGTAACCTTTGACTGTCAGAGTGTTTTAACGGCTCAAAGGCCAGACAAGTCCTCTTACTCTTGTCTTGTGTTAATTGATCCAATTTAGTGAGCATGGCAGAAAAATTTTTATCTTGTTGTAACAAATTTTCAAGCACCTTGTTATTAGCATTATCAGGATTGTCTAAAGCTGCCATTGCCTGACCTCCCACTGGTATCCGCGTCATCCTGTCTAGCATATCGGGCAGTGTGGAATCAGCTGGCATAGTGGCCAAGACAGCTTTAGTTTCCTTATTGGAATTTTCAATTGCTAGTTGTCTGAGAACAATGTCCTTAGCTGGCTGAGGTAGATCAGCCAGCTTAATAGCATTTATGAGTCCATCCACAAAGGAGGAGCACGACTCTGCCATACGCTGTCTAATTGTGATATACGAGGTATCACTGGGTTTGAATTTTGCGTTTCGAAGGGCCTCCTGGGCCGCACGCATTGATTCGTTTATCACCTCAGGTCCTAGTTGAACTTGAGCATCTATACTTGCATATTGCTCCAAACCTAATAACTGATTGACTGTTATTCCATATAGAGGATCGCCCTGGGGGTGGGGAAGTGACGCAGTCAGATGGCAGCAGTGCCTCCACCCTGCCTCCCAAATGAGATAGGACGCTGATGTTAAAGTGATGCTCATCAGGTTTCTAAGGTCCTCAGGGCATAGGAGAGAGCTCGAGAACAAGTAGATTAACATTTGTTGCGTCGGGTCTCCCCTGATGCCGCTTTCGTTAATAGTTCTCAATTGAGATAACAGCTTCCAGTCGTAAGCTTTAAGTAATCCCCGTAAATTCCCCTGGGCATCAATGTCATAGGTGGCAGGCAAGGCATATGTAATTATTTCATGTCCTGCCTGGACGTTGCCTGTCTCCATGGCTTGTTTTGCAATATCTACCCAGTCAAAGTGGGCCCAAGGTCTATATCCAGGAGTCACTTCCAGTGTTCTTCCTAACATGGGGCACTTCCGCGCACCATCAAGTTCTGCCTCAGGGCCTTTAAGGCTTTGACCTTGTTTGGGAAACTCCGCCGGTTTTAATAGGCTATTAGAGTTGGAGGCAGGGCTTTCCAGTTCTTTCTGAGGGCCCTCCCCATCAGGTGGGGTGTTTCCTCCCTCTTTCTATGACGCTGGAAGATCCCTCCCTAGGAGCGGGGCGGTAGGATGTTCCGTTGTAACTGTCCCTCCTGCCACCGCCCACGATCCTCCCCCCAGGGGAGGAGCACCACCTCCTACCCCTAGCTCCAAACATGGCGGAGCCACAGTTGTCACTTCCGGCTGTAAGTGAGCTGGCTGTCCCGCGATGATCCTCTGCTCTGAGATGGCCGGAGCAGGTCGGGCAACCAAAATGGCCGTTGCCGGGGGTGTTGGTACCGGCACCCCTTTCACTGACTTCCACCCCCCATATGATGGTTGGAATATTCTCTCCTCAGTACGGGAGATACCAATTCCATTGACCATTCCGGTGCCCACATAAGCTACTATTTCACTATTTTGTAAAAATTTTTCCACTCTTTTAGCTATTCCAGCTCTTTTACTGGCTTTAACCCTCTTGGATAAAGAGCCACAGACTGAATTGGTATAAAACTGTCTTAATCTATTCCATTTTTTGTAATCTAGAAGGTCGTTGCTATTGGCAAAAAGGTCCTGTTCCGTCCGTCAAGGACCAGTTTCTTAAGTTGTCTCTTATCTATGTTCTGCCCCTTTAAAAGGCTCTGGAGCTGTTTGAAACCCTGAAGGCTGTTGGTACTCGAGTGACACACTCCCATCTTTTATTAGGTTTTATTCCCGGGTAATTTCAATCTTTCTGTCTGGACACACAGTCCTTATCCCTTCACCTGACTAGTGCTTTTGACTCCCCCGGAGCCTCCACACTAGCCTCGCAGGCCCAGGTGTTTTTCCCCTGTTCAGACGTTAATTGGAAGAAAACCCCCTCCTGCCAATAACTTGTACCCTTCCCTTAAAATAGGGAAAAAAAAAATTTCTTCACCCCTTCCCGTAAAACGGAAAATCCCCTACCCTTCTCTTAAAACAGAAAAAAAAGGGAAGGAAAGGAAAATCTCCCTTACCCTTCTCCTAAAACGGAAAAAGAGGCAGTGCCCCCCCTTGATGTGAGCTCTCCGTCACCTGCGACACAGTGCCTTCCCTTAAAACAGAAAAAATAATATATGTCCCTTCCCCAGCCAAAGCTAAGGAATACTCCACTCAAACCAACCCAAACTTAAATATCCCTTCTTCCCAAGAACCCTTGTGGCTGCCCCACGTTGGGCGCCACTTGCGGGTGGATTTCCCTCCTTACCGCTGACCTACTTACCTTCTCCGGACGCCACCAGCTAAGCAGGGCAGACAATCGGGGAACGGCTCCCGTCGGCCGCTTCCTGTAAGGGCGAACCTCACAGGGCAGTCACGATGTGGGGGCCACAGGGTCAGGACGGAAGGTGATATTCAGAGGTGCAGAGGGGAAACACAAGAGGGTGGAGGGGCCTGGTGCCACTCACTCTCAATCACTCACACGCCAATCATTCAAAGGAATATGACACAGACAAGGTGAGTCCAAACAACTATGCACCAAAAACCGTTTATTGAGGGGGCACTGGAATTATATACAGCGGGATTTTGGGGAAAAGAAAATGATTGGCCATGGGTAGGCCTCCCCATGGCCCCTCATTGGCCCTTCCTAGTCATGATCACATTCTGAGGCTCTGATTGGAGGAGAAAATCTCCTGGCTCTATTATCCTTCTGTTGCCTCCCCCTCCCGGACCTTTCAAGAATGTTCTACCTCCTTCTGTCAGGCTTGCCTCCTCAACTAAGAACATAACTATATACACTATATACAAATAGATGTTTGGCTATCAATCTATGGTCCCCTTCCATGCATTTAAGTCCAGGGGGTCGTTGCAGGCAGTGTCCTGCAACAGCTCTGATTCAGGAATCAACACCAATTGAGTCATTTTTTCCCCCTCATTGATCAATATGGAAGGGTAAGCAGCCTGAACTTTTATAGATAGAACTTCTCCCTGAGGTTTCTCCACTAATTCCGGAAGAATGATGAGACCCTTTTGGCTCCTGTAGACAATCTGGTAACCACGCCTGAGTCAAAGTCAATTCCCTCAATTGATACCGTTATTGGCTGGGGTTCCACTCCCGTCAGAATGACCCGCTCCATCGCCCTCAGGATCGAATTCTCGGTGACAGGTATTAATTTATCCTCTCTGATCATCGCATCATCTTTGAATGCTGGTGTGATTGACACCTCTGAGGCTTCTCCACTTGATCCGTCAGCCTGATCCTCCCCAGCCACCGTAAACGCTGAATCTTTTCCTAACCCGGGAGAACCATTTTTGTCTGCACGCGGTCTCCCTAATTCGCGCTTCTTTGTAAGCTTTTTGACAGTGCTCTGATCTTCAATTTCCATTGGCGGTCTCTAAGCCGGCAAGACTGGGCTAAATGGCCGGGCTTGCCACACTCAAAGCACCAACGAGGATCGCCGCCTCTCCAATCTTGGGGGGGCGATAAAGGTGCAAGCGCAGCATAGGCTTCCTCCTGGGTGCTTTTTCTAAGCCTTCCCAGATGGGAGGACAGTGCCGCGAATGCCCTTTGCTGTCCCCCAAAGAGAGCCGCAAAAACTTCTTTTTGCGTTTCGCCTGCCTCCTTGATGACGTCGACCAACATAGCATATTGGCCGACTGGTACCCTTTCCATTCGCTCGAGCATTTGCTCCAGCGTGGAGTCTGCAGGTAAGGTCACTAAAATGGCTCGCGTTTCCTTGTTTGCATTTTCTAAAGCCACCTGTCTAAGCAGGATATCTTTGGCGGCCTTAGGCAGTTCCGCCAAGCGAATTGCTTTGACCAGCTGGTCAATGAAGTCTCTGAACGCCTCTGCGGGGTGCTGCCTGACCGCGGTACAGGAGAGATCTCCGGGGTCAAACCGTGTCCCCCTTAAGGCTTCTTGAGCCGCCCTCATACTTTCCGTGATCACATCCGGCCCGAGTTGGATTTGCATATCTATAGACGCAAAGTGACCAAGTCCCAGCAACTGCTGTGCGGTGACGCCGAACAGTGGGTCTCCTTTCGCGCGAGGCAGAGCCTCAGACATATGGCAAAAGCGTTGCCAGTTACTTTTCCATAAGATAAACTGAGAGGGTGTGAGCACTAGCCTCATTAAATTCTTTATGTCTTCCGGGCAGAGTAATGAGCTCGAGAAGACATACCCTAACATTTGTTGGGTTGGCTCACCTTTTATGCTGCTCTCATTTACTGTCTGCCTTAGCTGTGTCAGTAATTTCCAATGAAAGGGGCGATATGTTCCCCTTAAGCCCCCGTACTGGTCGGTGTTGAATACTACCGCCAGGGCATAGGTCAAGATGGTGTTACCCGCTTCGAAATCTCTGGCCTTGAAGGCCTGCTGTGCCAGGTCCGCCCAATCAATGTTGGACCATGGCCTGGTCTTCGGGGCGGGGCCTGCCTTGCCTGTACTGGTATTACTCCAGGACCCTCCCCTGGGGGAGGAGTGCTTGGCCTGCCCTCGTTGGCGGAGCCTCACTCCCTTTTTGCTTAGCCATCCCTAGACCCGCCCCGAGAACCCTCCCAGGAGGCGGGGCACCGCCCCCTGCCTCTTCCCTCAATGACGGCACTGGAGGGTGTGGTTTCTCGGTCCGGCGTCTGTGGGTGTACACCCCCTGCCGAAGGCTTACTTACCAGCTCCCAGCGCCCCAAAGGTAAGTAGTTGCAGAGGGTCGGCTCCCGTTAGCCACTTCTGATGAAGAGGAATTCTTCACCAGGTCACGAAGGTGGGGGCCACAAGGGATCAGGAGAGGAAAGGTAGGTAGGTTTGGAGGGGAGTATGGGAGGACAGGGGGGTTCCGCGCTCACTCACTCACGCACTCACACTTCAGTCACACAAGGAAATTGCAAGACGCTCAGGTAGGTTCAATCACAACTGCGCAAGAACCGTTTATTTCGGGGGGAACAAGGACTATATACAACAGGGGGTTCCAGGGAGGCAAAATGGTAGGCCATGGGGTGGCCATTCCCTATGGCCCTTATTGGTTGCTCCCTTTCATAGATATATCCTCAAGATGTTATTGGAGGAGGTTATCTCCTTGGTTCATATACCCTTTTCCATGGAAGTTTCCAGAATCTTCTTTCCTTCCCCCCATTACAGTCCAATTCCTCCCCTTAACAAAACCATAACTATTTACAACATTTACAGGTAAATGTTTGGCTGTCACCATGGGGTCCCATTCTGTGCATACTCAGTCCAGGGGGTTGTTGCAGACAATGTTCTGCAACAGGCGTCCAAGATGGCTGGTCCCTTCCCGCGGCATCCATTGATGACAAGATGGCGGTGGTGAGACGAGCCACCAAGATGGCGCCCACCTCTGGTGGGTCTGCGGGAGCTCCGTGGACAGTCCTCCGCCCCGCCATGGAGAGGATGAAGACCCTCTCCTCCGTTGTGGAGACGAATCCCCAGTTACCCACCCGTACGCCTACAAAGGCGACAATTTATCGATCTCTTATAAAACCCGCCACTTGTGCCGCGGTTTCTGTCCAAAGTCTCAGGTTTTTAATACTTTTCCTCCCTTTAGGACTTAACAGGGATTCTTGGAAAGTCCACCACTGTAAATGGTTAAGCAGTGCACTTTCGGATAAAAAGAATCCCCGCTTTTGCCCAAGGGCGACTAACTGCTTCAGCTGGGGGAGTCTGATCCCCTTCGACCCCAGCAGAGCTGCTAGCCGCTCCGTGTCCCTTGCACGGTCGCTTTTAGATACGCAGCAACCCATTACCAAAAACAACTAAGCCCAGTCCAATAAAGAAATCAATGACCATGCGCGGCTTGGTTATTAAAACCGTAAAAATCCTTCCGAACCATTCACCTCGCCCTGGGATGATGTTCCACTCCTGAACATCCCGGAATTCCCGTACAGCCCAGTTGAGCCTCAGCCTCACAGAGGCTTTAACCCAGGCCCTTGGGGTGGTGGGCGAACCCATTCCCTGATTACCCGTTTCGATGAGGTGACCCTCAGCGAGTGATCCCACCACGAACCCCTTTCCTCAGGTGGCCGGGGTAAGGAAAAATCCCTGCGGCCCGCCCCTAGTAAATCCTCCCCTACTGGAGGTGAGTGACCACCCCACCCCTGAAATCCCTAGCCACCCTTACCAGAACCTTCGGTCCCGGACTCTGCTGCTTGTGACCGCTGCTAATCGCCGCCCTCGGATGCCGCTTGTGGCTGCCTCACGTTCGGCGCCACTTGTTGGGAGTTGTCCCACGACCCTCAGGTGGAAAAAGGCGCTGCCGCGGACGGTCACTGGCACCGACAACAGCCGGCCCTCCGCGGGGATGTCCTTCCGCGGAGGTTGCGTGGGGCGCCACTCGGCAGCTCAGGCAGCAGTCCGGCAGTCCAGTGGTCTGGGACACTGGCTGGCAGGATGGCGCGTTGCCTGCCTAAGACCCTGGTTCTCTCTCACTCACCAAGCGCTAGTCACAAGCACGCACGCACACAAGAACAAAGCACACACACCGGGGTCAGCAACCAGCAACCATTTATAATGGGGGAGTACATGACTTATATAGGGCAAGGATGGTATGGGGAGGCTTCTGACTGGCTGCAGCTACGTCACTCTGTCAACCCCCATTGGCCCCTCTGGCGGCACCCTCGCTTGGCGATCCCGGAGTGGGGCGCTCTGGATACCCCTGCTCACTGGCTCCCCGCCAGTGGCGGGAGAATCCAGGCCGCCCATTGTGGGGTGACTGGGTTGCTGGGCAACCTTAGCCCAGCAAGTGAGCGCCCTGGCCCCTCCCAATCTAGGGGTCACCAAGCGGTCACCGCCATAAGCCCTGCATAATTCCCCCAAATAACCATTTACAATATACATATATTTACAGGGTTAGGTTGTCAAACCCAACTCTTCCCCATGCACCCTCCAAAAGAGGGACCGCAGAACGATGTTCTGCGACAACTAATATGGAACTATATAGAGAATAGAACTATATACAAATATGTACATAAGGTGACTGCCAAGGCTTATACTGAGCAATCCCAAAACTGCACAGAGCTGCCGCTCCGCAACAGAGTTCATCTAGATTCACGACTTCTTTAAAGTTAAATTGATAAAGCTTAGTCACTGAGATCAGTGGATTAATTTTTGCACTGTGAATTTTGCACTGATATGTGTAGGTATGCCTTTTTTTTTTTTTTTTTTCCCTGTAGTTTACGTCTGGCTTTGTGATCTCCTGTCTGCCACATGTATGATTCTTTATCATCCATCACATGCATCACAGTCAAGTCTCCTTTCTTTAGATAATGTCACAGTCTTGTAGTTCTTGCAATGTTTCTCATAAAATCAGTGAATGGCACAGGAGTTTTTAATACTGAAAGTCATGATGGTGCTGGACTTGTCTTGCAACAATAATGTTATGGAAATAGATACGGTATGGACTGAAAGAATTACCTTTTTTTCCCTGTTGTTGGATTGAAATGCATAATCTGTAAGTGTCTATAAGACAGAGGAGAACTTAGTGATGGTTGGTGGAGAGCACTCGAATGATCTTTTAAGATTTTATGTTCTTCATTTTTGTGCCAACAACGGTTTTTCTAGGATGATTGTACAGATAACAAAATCTTAAATCGTCTGTAATTAATTTAGCAATAAATAAAGAGAACTCTGTTGATACAAGTGTTACAATTGTTCAGCTCCTATGAAGGGCATGTAATTTTCATATGTTTATTGTCAAATCACAAGGAGGAAGGAGACTGGTTTTCTTCCTCTGAGTTCCCTCCTCCTTCAAAGACTGTATTTCAATGAAGGTCTTTTATTGTTTGATGTATCTGTCATCATCTGCTGTCAGAATAATATGAGGCATATGCAAGCATTCTCATCTTTTTATTGTATTATTTTTCTTTTGTTTACCTCTGTGTAGAAGTTTTATTTGTTATGGAAAGGGACAAATTCATAGATCTAGAAACTGAAGGGGAGAGAAAACAATATTTGCCTGACAGAGAAGGAAAATTATTTGTTCAAGTTCTATATTTCTCAACATTATCATTTACAATAGGAAAAAAGATGGCAGCAGTAAGGGGAAAAGATACTGGGAGACAGAAGGCAGATGAGTGAGTGCACGATCTCTTACATTACAGTGAAAAGATGGAAGGTGGAAACCTGGTGCCAAAAACTAATCTTAACGCTAGGTCCACCTTATGTCTTTGCAAGGGGATAGATTTGGGTCACAGTACTAAAAGTCATGAAGGGCTTGACGAAGGAAGCTAGTATTTAGCAAAGGTTGAACGAATCGGCATTTACATTCTTTGCTGAGTTACAAATGATACTTTCTGGACTCGTCAGCCAGATGTAGGTCCTGCTTGGATAACACTACAACATCCATTCTGGAATGACTGGGTCTCGCTTGTGTCTTGGTGATCACCACCTCAATAACAGTTGAGAATGATGTGATAAAACCATACTGTTAATAGAGAGAAGTCTTCCTGTCTGAAAACAACTCTCAGGATCTGATGGCTTCTGAAGGTGATCCTGAGGTGATCAAAGAATCACAGAATTGTTGAGCTTGGAAGAGACTTCTGGGAGATAAGCTAGTCAGATGCCCTGCCCAGAGCAGTGTTGCTCAAGAGTGCATTTAGTTGAATTTTGAATATCTCCAGAATTGGAAATTCACAGCCTTTCTGCCAACGTATTCTAGTATGTGATAATTCTTATACTAAATTATTTTTTCCTCTGCTTAAATGGGATTTCCATTATTTCTGTTTGTGCCTGTTGCCTCTGGATACTTTCTAGCACACAACTGAGAAGAGTCTGATTCCATGTTCTTTACTCTGCCTCTCCCCTCATTAGTAGATAAAATTGATTCACATGGATAAAATGCCTCCTGAGTGTACGTTTCTTCAGGCTGAACAGCCTTATCTCTCTCAGCTGCTTCCTGTATCAGATGGGATACTTTTAGCCCATGATCATCTCCATGTCTCTTCAACAGATTTGTATGAGTACCAAGTATCAATCTTTCCTGAAGTCTGTACCACTGGACCCAGTAGTCCAGGTGTGGTCTCACCACTGCTGAGCAGATAGAGGCAGGATCACTTCCCACAACCTACTTATGACCACAGAACATATTGCTGTCACATCTTCAACTTGTGGTACTCTAGGACCCCTGGATGCTTCTCTTAAATGCTGCTGTCCAGCACATAAGTCCACAGCATGTCCAAGTGTATGAGGCTCTTCCTTCTTAGGAGCAGGACTTGGCACTTGCTTTTGTTCAATTTCAGAAGGTTCCTCTCTGTTGCCAGCATTTTGATGTCCCTCTGAATGGGGGTGTCCCTCTGAAGCACAACCTTCTGACACATCAGGTACTCCTCCCATTTCTGGATCATCTGTAAACTTGCTGAGGGTACATTCTGCTTCAACAGACAAGTAATTAATGAAATTGATTATGAATTAATGAATTAATGAAGTTGATTATTTTAGCCTTCTACGATGGGGTGACTAGATGGATAGATGAGGGCAGAGTGGTGGATGTCATCTATCTGGACTTCAGTAAGGCTTTTGACACCGTCCCTCACGGCATCCTCCTGGGCAAGCTCCAGAAGAGTGGCATAGATGAGGGGACAGTGAGGTGGATTAGGAACTGGCTAAATGACAGGGCCCAGAGAGTAGTAATCAGCGGTGCCGAGTCCAGCTGCAGGCCTGTGGTTAGTGGTGTCCCCCCGGGGTCAGTCCTTGGTCTGGTCCTGTTCAATTTATTCATTAACGACCTGGATGAAGGGATGGAGTGCTCCCTCAGCAAGTTTACTGATGATATGAAACTGGGAGGAATAGCTGACAGCCCTGAGGCCTGCGCTGCCATCCAGAGGGACCTGGACAGACTGGACAGCTGGGCGGCGAGTAACCTCATGAAGTTCAACAAGGGCAAGTGTAGAGTCCTGCACCTGGGGAGGAATAACCCCAGACATGCCTACAGGCTAGGGACCGACCTTCTGGAGAGCAGCCCCACAGAGAGGGACCTGGGCGTCATGGTGGATGACAAGTTGACCATGAGGCAGCAGTGTGCCCTCGTGGCCAAGAAGGCCAATGAGATCCTGGGGTGCATTAAGCAGAGCATCTCCAGCAGGTCGAGGGAGATGATTCTGCCCCTCTACTCAGCCCTGGTGAGCCCGCATCTCGAGTACTGTGTGCAGTTCTGGGCTCCCCAGTGCAGGAGGGACGTGGAGCTGCTAGAGAGAGTCTAGCGCAGGGCCACGAAGATGATTAGGGGCCTGGAACATCTGCCCTATGTGCAAAGGCTGAGAGAGCTGGGCCTGTTCAGCCTGGAGAAGACTGAGAGGGGACCTCATTAATGTATATAAATATCTCAGGAAAGAGAGTGAGGAGGATGGGGCTGGCCTCTTCTCAGTGGTGTGAAGTGAACCCTCTGCTCAGGAACCACCCGGAATAATTACCCGCTAGGCTAGCAGCTGGAGAGCACGGCCTGGGAGGGGTCCACTCCAAAAGGATTTCACCGAAGATCCCAGGAGGGGAGAACACGGACACAGGTCGACGAACAGGGAGATGACGAAGGGCACACACTGAGGGGGTTCCTGCACACTCACACCCGCTTTCACACACCAGCCGTACCCGAGGAAAGAAGCACACAAAGCGAGGTCGATGGAAACAAACAAGCAGGAACCTTTATTGAATCAAGAACAGCACTTATATAATAAACTTACATAAAACTAACAAAACGATTGGTGGGTACTGGACGATGTGGGACACGGGGATTGGATAGGAAGGTACTTCCCACACAGGGATTGGTCCGGGGGCGGGGGCGATAGGTGACGGACAGGGACAGGTGTTCTGTGAGGTGGGGGCGAGAGACTTCGAGAACGTTCCTAAATCACTGCCTCTCAATTAGGAAGTCTCGAATGTTCCTCACGCTTGGCGCCACACCCAGCCAATCGCTGTCCGTTTCCCACGCCATAATGAACGAACAGTAAACAGAACGGAGGGAAAGAAGAGAAAGGGAGAGAGAGCGATAGAGCCTGTCTTGGGCACCTATAGGGGGAAGCATCCAAAACGGGCTGCAACATATCCCCCTTTTTCTTTTGCCCAAGACAGGCTCCAGTGGTAGCGACAACTTCAGGGTGGAAACAATGTAAACAGGAAGTACAAGGTAACACAGACAGCGACATTATGGGGGCAACAACCGTTGCTTAACCCGCTAGTTACAAAACAGTAGTTTCAAGGTTCACAAGTCAGTCTCACCTGGGCGAGGTCTTTCGCAAGCGAGGCTATTCATGTTGATGTAAATTGGCTCACTGGCAGTGGCACTGGCCACTGTAGCAGTGGCTGTCACTGCCCTTTCAATTTTAGAGGCCAAACATTTAAAAATAACACATCCCAACACGAGAATTACAATAGCAGTGATGGCCCATTGGAGAAAGGTTTTTATCCAGCCGAGTGGCCAACTTCCCAAAAATTTCAACTTATCGGAGATCCACGATGACAGTCCGTCCGATTGGACGGTAATTTTTTGTAGGTTGGCTCTCAGTTTGGCTAGTTGCGAGGGGATGGAATCCCCCGGCATCGTTAGATTAAAACAACACATGCCGGCGAATTCCTCACAGCCCTTATTATGGACCAGAAGCAAGAAATCTATGGCCGCCCTGTTTTGCAATACTGCGGTTCGGAGGATGTCATCGTCCTCGAATAGTTCTTGAAGGGCTACCCCAGTCAGATTTAATTGCTTCTGAGTCCAGCAAGCCACGCGAGAGATTTCTTTCAACGCTTCGCCTGCAGCGGCTCCCGAAATGAAAATTGAGAGCGCAACTCGGGCCCCCGTAGATAAAAGGGTAACTTTATCGTTACAATCAGGGGGCAGTTGCGCGTCTCGCCGTTCGCGTGGTCTAGTATTGRGTGCACCCGAATTAACAACAAGCGAGTCGTTTTTCGTGGCTATATGGGGGCTTGCCATAGTCAAGACCCCTAGGTAACAGGGTCCCCCATATACATCCCTCGGAAAACCTTTCCACGCCCTGTCACCGCAGATTAAATAATACTGCGGGGGCAGGGCCTTTGGGGATTCCTTATTATAGATCAGTACGTTCCCCCTTATTTGCCCCATATGCCCCTAAAGGGGAGGTCTTATTTTCGTGTTTAATATTGACGAGTGATCCGCAAAAACTGTCGGGATCCCTAAAGCCATATGTGGGGCCGGGTGAGACATCGAGGTAATAAGATGGTGATCTCGACTGTACAAAGGGGGAAGAGTCAAAGGAGTATTTATGTCCGAAAACCAAACAGGATCGGTCCTTCAAATTAAGAGTATGGCCGACCCCAACGGCGCCCGCTAATTTGATCTCTGGCGGGTTGTCCGAGATAGGCTTCACCAAGTTCCCGAGTAGGGCTGCAGAGCAAGTGGCCACGTCAACTAAGGGCTTGCATGTTCCTGTCGAATATTCAGCAAAATCTGGTGGGTGTAAATATGGCTTTCCTACCCTAGCCGGAAAGAGCTCTTTTCCTGGATGCATAGCGGAAATACACATGCTTTCTTGGCCTGTGTCCTTTGCTCTCTTGATCCATATATTCTGTTGAAGGGATCTTTCGAGGGGTCTTGGGGGTCGGGCTGCTGTAATAATAGGCAGGAGGAACAGTARCGTCTTCATCGCCCGTCTCGTTCCTGATTGGRAGAATTCTTAGCATTAGCACCAGGGGTAGATAATGCWGGTCTTAWCCATYTAGAGGGGACCCATAAGGGGCCCTTCTCTGYTTTAACACAAAAGTATCCCCTYCCCTGRAACAACACATCAGCCSGCCCMTCCCAGAGGCCGGTTTGWGGGTGTCTGAAATTTACCCTCATYTTGWCCCCTTCTCCAGCAGAAGAGCTGGTATAGTGGATCGCAGCTGGAGGGGAATCCTCCGGATCATAAATATTTAAATGGTTCAGGACAAACAAGGCCTTATGGAGACACATGGAAGCATCGCTCTCATCCAATCTGGACAGTTGATCTTTTAATGTCCTATGCGCTCTCTCAATTATGGCCTGGCCTGTAGAGCAATGGGGTATCCCAGTGATGTGTTTCACATTCCACTTGCGAAGGAAGACCCCAACTGTAGTGCTGGTGTATGCCGGCCCATTATCCGTCTTTATTTGCTGGGGAACTCCCATTACTGCAAATACTTGCAGCAGGTGTCGAATTACATGGGAGGCTTTCTCCCCAGACAGAGCAGTCGCCCAAATATAATGGCTCCTTGTGTCTATTGTAACATGTAGGTGTTTAAGCTTCCCAAATGATGGGTATGTTGTGACGTCCATCTGATAGATCTCGCGGGGATTTAGACCCCTCGGATTAACACCCAATCCGACTCCTGGCCCCAGCCTCGCACACCTCGGGCAAGACCTTACTAAAGCTCTGGCGTCAGGTAACGATATATCAAAGGATTTCCTTAATGCTTTTGCGTTTTGGTGGAGATGGTCATGGGAAATCCGCGCAGCCTGGAACCGGTCGAAGGGTGTGGAGGTGACTACTGATACTAGCTTGTCCACAGCACAGTTACCTTCAGCCAGACCTATGGGCTCCTGATGACTCCGAATGTGTATCACACAGTATGGGTAGTCGCGATTTTCAACTGCTGACTGCAATTGAATCATTAGCCGCAGTAGGTTTTCCCTTTTTACTGTTCTTATTCTAGCGTGCTCGATTCTTTCCACCAGTCCTGCTACGAATAAGGAGTCGGTAACAACGTTGAGGGGCTTATCTTTCCAAATTTCAAAAGCTTTTATCACTGCCTTCAATTCCAGCGTCTGTAGTGAATCGGAAGACTCCCCGTGTATGATTTCAAATTTCCTTTTTCCATCGACGTACCAGACTAAAGCGGCGGAATGAGATTTTCGCCCCACGTCCGTGAAGCAGGTGACTCCTCCTTGCAGCGGCTTGGGAGACAACAACTTTCTATTTACCCATTGCCATTTGGACATCCAGCTTAAGGCCTTTGGTAGAAAGGGTTTCACTTTCACCTGGCCGCAAAAATCGAGCACAGCTGACTGCAGGCAATAATTATGTTCAAGGAACCATTGCAAATCGTTTGATTTTATCGGAATATATATCACCTCAGGTTCACTAGTTGTAACCTGTATTGTTCGGTTTCTGCCCTTCCTTATAACTTCAGCCAACCCCTCTAACTGATCTTGTACAGAGGTCGTGGGATTTGCAGAGGTGAATATCCACTCCAACACCTTCACATCTGGTTTTCTGACAGCGTCTGACACAATTTGGCATACGGCCCCCATACACCCTAAAGGGTTCCTCAAAACGAGGAGGTCCACAGGATATCTGGGATCACGTCTAGAGACGCAACGAGCACTGATGTTTTGGGCTATGTCCCTTATGCATTTCTCCTGCTCCTTAGAGATCGAAATCGGTCTTGCTGGGTCTGTTCCCTTTAGTAAAGATCTCAATGGAGCAAGCTGCTCGTTTGTAATCCCCGATACCGGTCGGACCCACTGGATCTCCCCCATGAGTTTTTGGGCATCATTTAGGGTTTGCAGCGGAATCATGGGGAGAATTTTCTGAGGTTTTATAATAGAATCGCTTACAACCCATCCCAGGAAGTTATAGGGACTGGAACGTTGCACTTTTTCCCTAGACACTGCGAGTCCGAATTTGTTTAAATGATCAAGGATTATTTCCTCTTGGGAGCTGTGAAATGGTTCTTCCTGGCAAAAGAGCAGGTCATCCATGTAGTGTAGGATGATGGTGGAAGCCCACTCTTTTCGTAATGGAGCTAAGACCATATCTACGAATAGTTGGCATAAGGTGGGACTGTTTTTCATCCCTTGCGGTAGTACACACCATTGATACCGGCGATAAGGCTGGTCTCTATTTACAGCTGGGATGGTAAATGCGAATTTCTCCTGATCTGCCTGGTGAAGTGGGATATTGAAAAAACAGTCCTTGATGTCTAAAATTAAAAGAGGCCAATTTTTAGGGAGCATGGATAGTGATGGCATCCCAGGTTGGAGGGCACCCATGGGCTTGAGGACATCGTTTACGGCTCGCAAATCCTGAAGTCGATATTTCCCCGATTTTTTCTGGAGGATAAAAATCGGGGAATTCCATGGGCTAACGGACTCCTTAATATGTCCTTTTCTCAGCTCCTCTTCAATGATCTGTAACGCAGCGTCGCGGTGTTCCCGCTTTAAGGGCCACTGGAGGTCCAGATGGGGTGGTTGTCATGCCACTCCATCTGGATGGGGAACACCCATCCCCCAGGGCCCTTTAAGCTAAATTTGCCGGCTCGTTCGACAAATGCATGCCAATGCGGCATAAGACGTCCCTCCCTAACAGCATAGGTAACCTGTCAGGGAGAGGCATTACCAATACAGTAATAGTGACTTCCTGTCCCTCGATTTGTACGGAAATGGGGTGTTTACTCCTTAAAGGAGTATGATTTCCCCCTATTCCTTCCACAGGGGACCAGGTCCCCTGCAGCGGCCACATAGATGGCCATGCTCTCCTACTTACAATAGTGACGTCCGAGCCCGTGTCTAACAGGGCTGGGACGACTTTTTCACAGTCTCCTAACTTAAGCCGGACATTGACCATAGGGCGTTCATGCATGGTCAGCGCGAGCAAAGCTTGAGCCTTATCCTTATCGCTTTGTTGATTAATATCTTGAAATATTAACAACTTGGCCACTGACTCTCCCCTTTTCAACAATATCGGGTATGGGCCAAGCTTAACARTAACGACAACCCTACCGGTGTCAGAGCCCTTGATCAACTTCGGTATAACTTCAAGGCCTTTTGGAGTRAAGTTGAAATCTCCTATTATTAAGGCTAGGYCCTYCTTTTCAATGGCAGCCTGRCAGGGGACATCGTGYTCRCTGTCCTCTGCCAGACGYACATCAAAAAGGGCCCTTAAAGTTTCACAGGTAAATGGAGGAGACGGTCCCAGACTAACGGGCTTCTCCGTTTCCTCCCAGGGTTTACTTATATCTTCGCGCGATYCCCTGACGCGCTCCGATCCAAGTTTTTTGGAKCCTCAGACTCCCTTATATTTCCCTTCCACCTTTTCCTCTTCTGGTATTGATGAGGATCTCTGGCGCGATTTTTGCAGTCCCGGGCGAARTGTCCCTTYTCCCCACAATCAAARCAYCTTACATCTYTAGCCGATTTATCCATRACCATYGCAGAGACTTTCTCTGTCCAYGAACTGAGACTGTTYGTCAAKGCRTCCATTTGGCGCTCCTGATGAAGTAACAYCCTYTCCATCATTCGATTRTGRTYGCCCGTGATTGCCGCTAGCGCGTGATCTGCYGARGGTATCYGGGACATYCGATCTARTATTTCTGCTACTGACGCTTCGGGTGGCAACGTCGCGATGACCCTTTTTCCCTCGGCGTTGCARTTTTGTATTAGCAGCTGCTTTAAGACTATTTCTTTAACCTGMGGGGTTAAGTCTGACATTTTCATTGCAGATAGCAATCTATCTGCAAATGCAGAGAAACCTTCACCTCTCTTTTGGGTTATTTTAGTGTAGGCTGGTTCCTCCGCATCGAAGCGGGCRGACTTAAATGCTTCAATGGCATTTCTCATGGTTTCAGCAGTGATATCTGGGCCGAGTTGTATTTGGGTATCCATTGTGGTATACCCGTCCGTCCCCATTAACTGCATTAACAAGACTCCATGCAGTGGATCTCCCACGCGCCTTTCCACGTTTACAGACGCCTGGCAGAGCCTTCTCCATCCCGCTTCCCAGATTAAATACTGGGCCGGGGTAAGGAGGACCTGCATCAGGATCCTAATGTCATCAGGGGTGATGAAACTACTAGTGAAAATATAGTTAACCATTTGATAGGTCGCATCGCTTTTCAACCCAGTCTCCTTTACCAGCGAGCGCAGTTGAGTCAGGAGCTTCCAGTCGAAAGGCTGGAAGCGCCCCCGTAATTGGTTACTTGAGTCGTATTCATACAGCACAGGAAGGGAAATGTTGTTGACTAATCCTCCGAGTGTCATTTCCCCTTCAGTAAGTAACTGCTTAGCATATTCTTTCCAGTTAAAGAAAGCCCAAGGCCTCGAATTGGTTATCAATGACTTTGCCGGTTTAGTGACAATACCTTTCGGGGGATCCTGCCTACAGGTAATACAATCACTAATTGCGTTAATCCCACCGATTGTTTCTTTTGGCAGGGTAATGTCGACCACCCTTAACGTTACCTCTTCTATTTCGTTCGCTTCCCCTTTAAGAGGGGCTAATTCCCCTCCCCGTCTTGGGCCTGTGCCCTGTGGCTTCTCACTGCCCTGAGGTGGGGTGTGCTCCTCTCCAAAAGGAGGAGCTGCTGCCCTCATGGGCGGGGAGATGGTCTGAGGAGGCGTAGGCCCGGCCCCTCCTACTTTGCTCCCATAGGCCGGGAGGGGAGGAGCCTGTGGCATAGACCCCTTCTCCAACAATGGTGCCGATGGTCTTGGACTTCCGGCCGTCGTGGAAGTCGGAGCTCCTGCCGAAGCTTGTTCGTAAAATGGCGGCGGTAGCTGTAATGGCGGCCGAACAAAGACATGGTCGGATGGTCTCGGCGGCGACGAGACGATTCCGGAGACCGTCTGCCATCCGCCCATGGCAGGCCGAAATATAATCTCTTTTCGGCAGTTGAAAACTCCGGTCGTGAGCATGTTATCACCCTGCACGATAGCTACAATTTCCGAACTTTTCAAGAATCTAGCCACCTTTAGACAAATAGCAGCACGGCTCCTGGCTTGTAATTGCTTCAGCCAAGAACCGCCTGTCTCAGCGAGAAATTCTTTATGCCATTTCCTCCATACAGAGTGGTCTAGAAGATTGTCTGATTCGTTTAAACAACCCTTTTTCATCATCTTTTTAATTATCTTCCTAACTTCAGGCCACTCTGCTTGTTGGTCGGCAAGTACTGACCGCAGATGGCAGAGCTCTTGCGGCTCTGCAAGCCTGCTAGCACAGCCGCCCATCTTGAGGCACACACCGACTAAATATAAAGTGTTTGCAACACACACACAAATCAATAAACAGGTAGGTACTACACTCTATATAAAACTAAAGGTGTAAACACAATATCGCTTATAATATGTATATATGTATATACAAACAGGTAAGTACTATACAATTACAGATATCCACAGTTTCTTACGACTAATTCACTAATACATATATGCAGGTAAGTATCAAGTACAGAAACAGGTAGGTATTATATACAACTATTTACAATCGAATTAAACACAATCAATTCACAATTAAATTAAATTCACTCCACAGGTTAATATATGACACACAGTGAAATAATATCCACAATAATACAGATCAAATAACACAACACACAGCAAAGCAATAGTAAATCAATTTCAACAAAGACAATCAAAATGGCAGTGGGGCTCTGCCGTGCGGCAGTCCCACTGCCTGGGTTGCGGGTCCCAGACCCGCCGACTGACCCTCCCTAGCCGATCGCGCCGGCTACCCCGAACTTTCACGAGCTCCTGCCGATCGAGAGCTCCCGGGGTTCGGCGAGCCACTCCGTAAAATGGAACCCCAATAATTCCCCAACTGAAACGCACCAAAAGTTCCACAGGCACTTCAGAAATATTTTCTTAACAGTGAGAGTGACAGAGCACTGGAACAGGCTGCCCAGAGAGGTGGTGGAGTCTCCTACTCTGGAGATCTTCCAAACCCGCCTGGACATCACCCTGTGCCACATGCTCTAGGAGACCCTGCGTGTGCAGGTGTGTTGGACTAGATGACCTCTACAGGTCCCTTCCAACCCTAGCCATTCTATGACTCCACAGTGCCCTCCTGCCAGATTCTGCCCTCTCACATCCTAGCAAGCATCGGTTAAGATACCAAGAGAGATAAACTGTAGAAGTTGGTAGCAGAATAGTGGTTTCTATTGAAGGCTCGTGGTCATGTTTTAGGAGGTCTAATGTTTATGTAAAGGAGGAAATAATGAAGCTTTTTGGTAAATCTAAGTGAAGGGCAAAATGCCTAACTACTATGAGGAGGACCTAGAAGACATAGAAGGTTTTTAACATCTCTGCTCCACAACAAACAGGAAACTAAGCTATTTTGTTCACTTTCCTCTCCAATATCTTAACCAATAGCCATAGGCTTACCTAAGCATTGAGATCCAAAAAAACGTAACACACGGAGCAAAGGAAAAATGTTGAGCAAAACATGCCTCTAAAACTTTGCACTTGAGGGCAGACCTTAGTTAACTAAAGTGCTGATTCAGTTAGGAAAGGTTTGACTTTCAGAAGCGAAGCAGAGCTACAATATTTTTCCTTGGACTTGGTCAGGAAGAGACTGGAGACTATCAACAATGCTTAGGAAACTCCTCAGAGCAGTTCAGAGCTGAATTTTTACATTGCTTTTAAATGGAAACTGAAATGTAATGTTGTTTTTGTATTTTTTTTAGTCTTGTGAATAATGTGTATTATCTCTATTTTGAAGAATAATTTCAGTATTGGAAAAAGAATTTATATAAACAAATTTTCACTCTGCCTTCATTGTATAATGACAAAATAAGAGACAAAACACATACAGAGGGATCTAGGAGTCTTAATGGATTTCTGCATCGTCTAAGGATGTAACTGTTAAAATGCAGTGCAACATAACTAATTTCCATAGGCTGTTCCTCAGCATTCCTTTAGAAAATGTGCCAGTTTGACTCATTATCAGAATTTGGCTTCTAAATATAAAGTAACAAAGGAAATGCGTTTGAACAAGTGCAGAAAAAAATAGTTAATATGGAAATCAGCTTGTCCCAGGTGGAAAATGTCTCATTTGCATTCAGATTCTGTTTCTGCTGCCTCTTCTTTTGTTTCCAAAGTGACAAATGGTCTTTCGCCGCTCCTGTACCCTTTCAGAATCTCATTAAAAGGTGCAGAAATGAGGCTTGAACAGCCCCCTGACCTTCTTCCTTTGGGGGTCACATGCAGAACACAATTCAGTCTGCTATACCGGCATATTTTATCAAGGCTTTCTTTTTTCGTCAGAAGGTGGTAGAACCCAGAACAGTGATGGTGCAATACATATAGTGATACACATGCTGTTACTTCCAGCAATATATTCTGATAGCACAGAGATTGCCAAATAATGCATTTTTCGTTCAGTGACAGGGAATTTGAACAAGTAACTGGCTACATCTCAAGCATGAGTTCCACATATTGCATTTTGAGAAATGAGGTTTCTCATGGATTTAACACTCTCATTTACTGCACAGTTTTTTCCTCTCCTAAAACAAGAAACTGACTTATTTATTTCTAGCTTATGGTACTCCTATTGCTATATAAAATTTATAGGAGAAAAACAGCATGGCATTTAGGATTGAGACACACTCATCGTTTTTAGCAGCCATAGAAAATGCATTTGAGATGCTGGGAGTTTTATAGCTAGAAAGAAATGGACAAGAAACAAAACGACTATTAGATGTTAGGAGCTCTGAAAGATATTGCAGTCCTGGGACAAAAATCTAAAGAAAAATAGTCATGTGTCAAAAAGTATTTTTCCAAGCCTGACAGGTCTTCATTTTGCATTTGGAAAATATCTTGGAATCTTCAATGACAAACATATGTCATTATTAAGGACAAAAGTGTCATTTCATGTAATTATGGCTTAAATATTTCAGCAATTCCATTATGGGCTCCTTCAGAGAAATAAAACAACAGCTGGTCCCTTTTACGTAAATGGAAAACGAACGTGACAAACTGTCATAGTAAGTTATTGCTGCTGCACAGAGAGAAAAAAATAACAGATTATATATTGACTTGATTGTCAGGAGCTTGTTCTGGGTTCGGTACCTTTCCTTCTCTTACAACCTCATTTTTTTCCTTCTCTGAACACTGGTGAGAGACAGAGTTTTAACCAATATCTGAAGGTCTAGAGTAGTTTACACTGGTGGAGGACATGTTTTTAATGTTTCAGGGGCAAGTTATTTCTAATAATAAGTGTGTTCTGTAATGCTTTAGAAATGTTTTTCATCCATTTTAAAAACCAACCATAAATGTCATAAAGCAATTACTAATGCATCTCACTGGTATGTATTGTCCAAGTTTAACCTGTCTTGGGACAAACCTCAGTTGGTCTGTCTGAGTTGCCTCAAGTCATCATTGCACTAGTCCAGATGTGGCTTTGCCTCAATCAAGTGCCCTCTAGAAGGGAGATCCTGGGAAAAGAGACATTTCATCAGTGCTAGTTAGAAAGCTATTTCCATTCTCTGTATAGGATATAATTCTAGTCATCAGTCATTATTTGCTCTTACTAAATCTTGGTGTCTGAGGTAACTCTGCTTTCAGAACATGAAATTTTAGGGTTGCTTCTAGCATGAGAGGTAACCACAGAGCTAAAATGAGTCATGAGTCCATAAAGTGTGTGGTTATACTATATGCCTGTACAGAGCTTTGCATATAATTGTGTAAAGTTCAGATCAGGTCAAGCTTTTAGTACTTGTCTCTGAATGCCAAAGTGGAAGAATAGAAACCATAAATAAAGCCCATGCATAAATAAAGCCCACCATTGCAATAGTTCTTTACAAATCATTTGAAAAAGAGAAATCAGCTACAAGTGTATGTTCATCAAAAGAAGACTTGCTGCAGGTCAAACAACTTTATGATGCCCAAACTTAAAAATTAGTTCTGCTCAAATAATGAGAAAATACAGTGTTTTGGGTTTTGAGTTATTTTAATAGATTTTGAGCCATTTTAATAGGTTAATATCATATAGGAGCTTCTCTTTTTACTCAAAGCAAGCTGCTAGTCTAGGTTATCTTCACAGCTCATTTCTCTCAACACACTTAACAGGAGTAAAGAATGCGTATTTTTTCTAGAAGGCATACTTGACATTTCTGCACTGGAAGTGATGTTTGGAAAATGCTTAAATGGTGATTTTTTTTTTTTTGCATAAAAGCATGTATTTACCTTCACTAGCGAAGTAATTTATTAAGACATGTGCCAGTAGGTGAATGCATAAGTTGCATGTAGTACCTAAGGTAAGAAGCCATAATAAGACAGCATCTTCTCTTAGAAGAGTTTCTCTATGAGCTGCTAGGACCCTTATTAACTAATGTGGTCAATATAGATATTTCAGAAAACACATATAGGAACTTTGTACTGCTTGTTTGTGTTCTCAAAGTCTTTTATACTCAGATGAGTAAAGTAGCCTTTGAGAGATGTCATGCTCACATAATTTGTTTTTTTTGTGGACTTATTGGTCATGATTCAGAATTGCAATGATCTTACTATAAACTGAGTTCATGACTGTGCCATACACAAAGCTTACAGAGTAAGAGCTGGCATGCACATGTCTTCTGCATAAGAGCATGGAGAAACATGAATTTTTAAATTTAGAAAGAAAAAGTATATTCCAGACCTTGTTGAAAAGTTATTGTCTGCATTTTTTAAATAGTACTATAGCTTTTCTGATCAAGACTTTTCAAGGGATTGACAGATACATTGTGTTCAGCCTCAAGGTGCATGATTTCCTTAAATAAAGTCCAAACCCGTATACGTCTCAGAACCCTATCTTCATATCTGGAAGTGCATATCTGGCACAGGTAAGGAAATTCCTAGAAGAGCTCCTAAAAAAGTTAGTTCCCTTGCAGACACCTGGCTGTAGTGATGCATAAATGAGCCCAAATACATTCTTCCAAAATAACTGACCATGCTGGTGCTTTGAAGCAAAATAACTGAGGCACTAACCATTCAAAAGCAGATGCCAGTGTACTCACTGCAGGTTCATTCTACTAGTGCATAATTTGCAGCAACATGAACAGAAGTAAGCTCTTCCCTGGCATCCATATGATAACTTTTCTTAACATGAAGTAATTTTTAAAAATCCACTAAATGTGCAAATTGTGACTGTCTTCCTGAATCTGTGAGATACAGTTAATATTTCAGTTAATGTTCTTACATGTTTCACGAAACAAATCGAAACTAAATTATTAGCTTAATTTTTTATAAAATGCCATTCGATTTTATCAGCTATTGTCTTTGCAAAAACAAACGCTGTTAACTGCAGTTACCGTAGTTTTAATTATCAATAAAGTGAACAGAAGGGAGTAGGATTACTCTGAATCATAGGAATCAGAAATGTTCACCTACACCTGATGCCTTGTCTATTGCATCACTTAGTAACTGAAGTTTGTAAGTCTCTCATTTTCCCATTTTTGTCTAAAACAAAGGAAAGTCAATGAAAATCCAGCTATCAGCTATAGAAGTCTTTGAATGAAGTCTGAATTCTTCTAACTGTGATGATTTGACAGCAGATTCCACACTGACAAGAACAAACTTATCTATGCATGGGCTTCGGCTTAATGTAGCTTCTGGAAGGAAGTCTTTGTCTGCCTTTGAACAATGCTAGATTGATTTTCTCTGGCTAGCCTCTGGATACAAGGTAAAAACACCCTTTGCAAGATGGGCATAGTCCTAGAAAAAGAACAGAGCTCCTTAGAAATGATGTATTTCTCTGAACATCGAAATGGATTCTCTAGCATCTGCTGTGCAATGTTAAGACCAGAAGACAGAGGAATCCAGCATATATTTTTGCTAGACTGGCAATTTTCAAATTTATTCATCAATTTCTTGGTGCTTCTTTGGAATAGTGCTAACATTTCATAGACAGATTCACTACTGTAAGACCAGTAAAATACTGCCAAATTGAAGAGGATCAGGATATGGCTCATCCCTGACCTAGACCGGCAATAAACTGCTCTGTCTATACCATAAACATGTTCAGTTCCAAGTCTTCTGTAGATAGACTGGAAGTAAATGGCTGAAATACTATTCTTCAGCATTTTTTTCATTACTACTTCTTCAGTATCAAATATTTAGGACATAAAGGAAGCATGATATTTTCACTGCATATGTCACATGGGCCATGTTGGAGGGCATGAGGGTTGGAGCACTTGACAAGTGGAGAGACACAGACCTCTTACAAGTCGTGATCACACTGTCTGCTTGAGAATGATCAAGGCACTTTCTGTCTCCTGAATATTGTCTCGATGTCATTTAGGAAAGGCCAGCACTGTGCAAGAGGGTGAACCAACAGCTAAACAGGATAGAAAGTCAGCTCTCTGTTACTTCAGTTTATTTACTAGTCTTCCTTTATTTAGTACAGACTTGCAAAGGCTTAAATATATATGTTATTTATTTAAGTTTCTGAGACTGCATTAGGAACTGCATAATCACTTCTTGTTTTCATGCTCATGACATAGAAAGGCAGTACTGAAGTTACATTGGGACTCTCCATAGGCATTCATCCAAATGAGATTACAAGCAGAATCTGCACCTTACATCAGGTTGGCACAAGTGTCTGTATTCTATTCCATGCCATAGCAGCCTGTGAGCTGCATTTACTGCATGGAGAGAACTGAGTAAAGCATCAGCTGTGCCACGATTGCTGTCAGTGTAGTTGCTTCGATTATGGTGCACCCATGTCTATAAGGACATGGACTTCAAATTGCAGCCTTGTTTTTTCATGGAGGATGGCTCTTTTTTGTTATCAGAATTACTACTCGTCGTTTGTCCTATTTACACAAATGAGGATGTTCCAACAGAAGAAGGTCTCTTTTTTTTTTTTTTTTTTCCTTTTTGACTGTATTGCTTGTATCCAGAGACAGTGCTTGTTCCCTAGCTTTTATAGCTACATGTACTGAAGCACTAAGAGAAGCACTGACAGATCTGTGGGCTAGTAGTCATCTCAAGAGCAAGAAATACTTCTAGGCTTCAGACGGCAATATTTCTAGACTTAAGAATTGCAGTGTCACTGGCAGCATGTTGATATACAGGGAGAATGTTGGATCTTATGATCCAGGCACAGCCAGTCTGGAAGTTTGGGAATCCATTGCAGACACGTACTGATAAAATGGCTTCACCAAGATCCTTCTCCTTTCATTTCAAGGTCTGTGAAAGACA
Organism: Eudromia elegans; assembly: GCA_003342815.1. Lineage (NCBI taxonomy): Eukaryota > Metazoa > Chordata > Aves > Tinamiformes > Tinamidae > Eudromia > Eudromia elegans. Next base: position 464,101 of record PTEX01000366.1, on the reverse strand, counting down.
AGTTTAAGTCAACATAAGGAGGAACATCCCATTTCTGATGCTGGTTGAAATTCAAATCTAAACTCCCATGAAAGATGTGGCAGCATTAGGCAGAGGATGCTCCATTCCTTCATGTGGCTTCTGATCAAGGCCTTGCTTAGGAATGTCCTCATGTCAAGTAGCATCAAAAGCAAACATGAGCTCAAGACTGAGCATCTTTGTACCTAAAGAACAAAGGTATATATGTTTGGGGTTAGAGAACATGTACATATTAAAACTACCAGAAGGAAACCGTGAGTGCAAATCACTTCCACTATTCAGAATTTAAGATCATGCAGAACGTAGTGTCTGTCCAGTCTTTTTGCAGTAGTTTTCTGTTACAGTTTATAATCTGAGATTATCAGATACCAGGTTTTGTTTAATTTTTAGATAGATGTACTGTAGAAATATGGTTGTAGGATTACGCTGCCTATGTTTCCCGTCATTGCTTCAGTCTATCCTGTTATTAGATTTGATGGAGAGAGAAAAATCTCAAAGCTATTAAGCTCATACAGGATTTCTGAAAAAGGAGTCCAGGTAGAGAAGAATCCACTTACTTAGAGAAGGGATGTCGCCCAACTCTTTTTAACCACTAGGATATATCCATGGGAGAGAATCCATCTTTTAAAAACTTCAGGTATAGGAAAAACTTCATGTGGAGTGCAAACCTTAACTAGACACCTACACTGAATAAATGAAAAATACAAATCCATGGTAAATCAGATATAGACAGATTTTTTTTTTAAATGTCAGTATTCCCATGTACATAAAATACTTTTAAATGACTTCTCCTAGTAGCAATTCTCTTAACAGGAGTGGACCCTATGACAGCTCTCACTTCTGAGGGAGAAAAAAAATCCTTCAATTAGTTTCCAAAAAAATGACTTTTGTTTGTATAAGCTCCAAATTTATTCAAGTACAATCAGGTGATTTTTTATTAGCTCTGCTAAGGTTAACTAACTTTTTCCAGGATCACTTAAAGATGCCAGCAGCTCTGAGAAATAGTGATGCTTTTAGGGATATTTTTTGAAGCCTGGAAACAAATTATTGTATTCCTACATTCTACATTCATATGTATGTCTCAAGAGGCACAGAGCAGCTGCATTTAGGAAGTAAGGCAGTTGAGTGGCTATTTGACAACTTACATATTTTTTGGGGAAAGGTCTGGTTATTTCTCCTCTCTATCCCTTTCATTTTCCCTTCCACCCTAGAAAGGCATGTGACAGACAGAGCTCTGTGTGTGTGTAAAAACTTTAAATAACTGACAGAATACTGAGAAATGCTTTTTGCTGTTGAAATAAATGACAAAGAGTGTTCTTCTTTGGTTTGTGCATGGAAAACCGTCAAGGGTGAAACCAATACACCCATATAATACCTGTCAGCAATGGATTTTATTGTTACTAAGTCAGTTGAAAATTGCAATTGTTGTCCAAATAGAGTTCAGAGGCTGCTGTTGAATCTTAATCCAGGTTTATAAACAGAATATATCCTTGTGGCCTCTGAGGATTCAAATGTTACAGCCTTAAGACTGCTGATTCTTACAGGAGGAATTTGGGCATGATTTCTCACTCTCTGCTGTTCTGTGTTAAATTATACTTAAAGTACTACCAACTTACAGAAACAGTTTTTCACAACCTCTTTTCACTAGGCTAAACAACTGCTCAAGAAGTGAAGCAGAAGAAAATTTAGCCTTCTTGGAGGATGTGATGAGTGACAGATTGTCTCTTCTTCATGACATGGCTATCTCATAGTTACACAGTCATCTGCATCATTACTGCAGCCATCACACTGTCTGCATCTGTACCTTGACAGCCTATAAGAACCTGGTATCTCCTCAGTGTTTTAGGATCTCCTGTTTGGCCATTTACAACAGGATTCATAGGAAATCACCAGGAGCAGGCAGTGCTTAGAAAGACCAAGAGGGTACTGGAAGTGCTAGTGGTGTGAGCTTTTTTATCATTGTTTACTTCAACATGAATCATCTTCAGCTGTGCACATATTGTGCTGTTGCCAGAAATGCCTAGTGAGCTTTCAGCTGTTTGCAGCAGTACAAAATAGCCTTGTCAATGCCTTGTGTATCTTCTAGGTCAAAATAAGGAAATTCAGGAAATATATCTACAGGATCTTTTCATATTTCAGAAGTATTCTCCTTAAGTAGTATCCTCTAGGAGAAAAGCAAAGGGAAAGGAAAAGTCTAATTTTTAAGACTATGTTTAGAAACTTTCCTCTGCTTCCTGCTATTTTCAGCCTTTTGCCAGCTTACTCCTCGTGGTCACCTCTACCAAATGACTGATAGGTCTTGTGCTTACCCTCTGCTTGGATGACCGTGTCCCATAGGCACCTTCTGCAGACACCTGAGGCATCATAGCAAGGTGGGAGGGAGTTTAGACAGAGAGGTAATGGAAGATTTCACATGGTGGTGGCTGAGATTGTGCAGAGATGCTTTGGAGGAGCAGGTCTCAAGGAGAGACCCTGATTTGCTGCATTGTTACGCTGAATTAGACTGACAGCTGCTACTGCACCCACTACGGGGAACCATGGCCCTACTTCTGCACCCCATCTTCCTGTTCCCCTCTGGATTCCCAAAATCCAACTGCCTAAACTGCCACCTTAGGGTTTTCTTCAGAGAGTGACAGATTGGACATGGTGTCTCCTGGCATAACTTTCATATCATCTCACATGGCTGAGAAACAGCTTAAGGAGTGTACTGTATCTAAGAGCTGATTTATGGAAGCAATTGACACAGACAGTGTAGAGTGAAAACCTTTAAAAGTTTCGTCCAGCGCCCCTCAATGAAAGCTGCCAGTTACAGATAGATTGTTTGGTCTGTTTTGTTTCCAAAGGGATTATTCTGAAATTGTCTCCTTTCCGTAACTTGCAGGATAATATTTTTTCTTAAAATATTCATTTTACCAAGTTTAAAAACCAAACTGAATAGCCCAGTATGAGAAAGAGATTTTTCCCCTTTGATTAAATATTCTCAGCTGAATGTTATCTGTGAAGCAACTAAAAAGGGCTCCACAGCATGCTGTACATGTACAAAAGAAGCATAGGGTTTATTTCATTGCACACTGTCCTCTAGCATGCTAAAAAGCAAATACAGCAATATAACATTGTAGTATGGTCCCCTTTTACACCCAGTATGAGTGCTTGCCAAGCTATTGTGTGTTTAGCTCCATCTTTCTTTAAAGAATGGCTGGCTAAAATGGCCCCAAAAACGCTCTTAGTAGCCTGTCATAAATCCTTCCTGATGAACCTAAGATATGCTGATGGCATGAATCAGTACACTCCATATCCAAGCAGTATTCAAAATGAACGCAAAGGACATAATAGCACCCTAGGGGAATGGGTTAATACTAATGGTGTGCTTTATCACAATTATTTGTTTCTATTTCTGTTTTTTTTTCCAGCTAGCTGTAGGGCAAACTGAAGTACCACAGAAACGTTAATGTGTGTTCATTCCATCCAGAATGCAAATTTCAAAACAAGTGTTACTAGTTAATATAAATAATTATTATGTTTTATTCTAAATTTGATTCTGTACATAGCAATAAAAAATTGAAGTTGTTTGTGAATAAAATTGTCAAAATATTCCGTTTAATGAAGGTTTTTCTTGCTAGTACACATTAATTAAAATTCACATCTCTACAAGTTAAAAGAGGAACAAATTTTCTGAAGAAAAATCATTCAAGAGATAATTTTAGGACCTATATGTTAACTTGCTGACATTTCAGAATTTCTTATCTTTAACAGTATAGATATGAAAAAAATTTTATTTAATAGTCTGTCTGCCACCTGGTCATCCTCAATCATTGATTTTGAGGTTAATAAGCATATTTCATAATAATGACAATCTTTCCCCCCCTCCCCTTTCTTTTCTTTTTTTTTTTTTTTTTTTTTTTTTTTTTTTTTTTTGGTGGTTCTTTCTGTCCTTCCGTTCCTGAGCCTTCTTTTTGCCAAGGTCTGAGAAATGCTATACAATATATCCTTCTGTCTTGGTCTTCCACACTGTCTGATTGTGCCTGGATCCCTAGAGACCTTCTTTTGAAGCCTTCCATTGCTGTTTCTCAGGGGTCTAAAGACTGTCAGCAGTATAAATCATCTATATTTTACATATCCTGAGACATCAGGGATACAATTTCCAGGATACAAGGGAGATGTCTTCTTTCATTTCTTAAAATCTTGCAGCCAGCAAAAAATAGATCTAAATGGGTTTCCATTCTTTTTCATATTGGAAAGAAAAAGAGCCTTTAAAGAACCATGTTTTGCATTCAGATTAGCACACAATCTGTCATTAACTGGTATAGGGAGTGACTGATTTTTCAATACAGTTGCTATGAGTATTATTTTTAATTGCACTCCTGCTACTGTAAATTTATTGTGGCTTATGACTACAATAATTTAAAAGGGAAGATGAGATACAATATAGGAATTCAAGAAAAAACTAAGACATGGTATCAACAGGAAATAAAACGTGCTATGTTAAAAAACAAGAGATTTGCTATTAAAAAGGTGAAACAAAATGACATGGGAAAGCAGCACAAAATCCAGACTAAATTAGAAACTAAATTATGCATGATGTGTGATCAAGCAAGATGTGGTACCTGCTGGATTTAACTTGCCTGAGGATCTAACCTTAATCCCTGGTGGCTGGAGTTCCTGCATTTTTTTTTCTGCATACATTTGGAGCACATCATGTCTGAAGATAACTAGTATCAGTATGTGTGACATATTTTGGCAAAATTAATTTTAAAAAGTACATTGTGTAGTTCAGTGGATTAGATTTTTTGGATGATCTTTCAGAGCTTAGGATATCTGCAAAAAGTCTTAACAAAGAAAGAGTTTTAAAGTGTATGCTTATCCCTACTTGCAAAGCTTTTGATATATCATATCTGCTTACACTGCTGTTTTCAAGCTCTCTGTTTGGAACTGGAGAAGACTCAAAATTCTAGGATTTTTTTTTTTCAATAAATCTCCCTTTGATATTTCATTTTTGGAAAAAAAAAATCAATTGTATCATGACTGGCTATGAGGGAGATCTCGGGAGGATAAAAAGGCATTTAAGTAGTGACTTCATTGTCATTCTGTATCTTAGCCGCCTCATCCACATATTGGTCCTCAAATCACATCTTTTTCTTGGGTTAAATTGACCTTCCAAGTCTGGAGGGATTCTATAGGAAGAATGAAATAATCTGAACTTTGTAATATACTCCTATTGCACTCGTTTTACAGGAGATTTGGGCTTTTTCATTTATTTGCCTTCATATGGCAAACATTCATGGAAATATGATGACTTTCATTTTTTCTTTCACAAGCCCTACTACTGCATACTAACCAAACACCTACAGAAATACTGATCCAGTAAGAAACCATAGATCTACATAAATGTCTTGCAAAGTAGCTACACAGCAGGTATGTGTTAAGGTAGCACCATTGACTGCAGCTTTAGGCTTGTCCTGTTGTTCCTATAAAGAAGCAATGGTGACCTAAAATACCAATCATGCTGTTAAATCTCCAAAATGTTAACCTGGAAAGCACTGTATGTGTTTTTCCAGGTTATGCAAGTTGTTTGGTGAAAAAAGAATTCTCTCTGCTTCAGTCAACTTTAACTGAATCTGACCGGTATCTGTCAGTCATGTCACCACCAGGCATTTATTGTAATTTAATCTGCATTTACAAGTCAGACAAAGAATAAACTGAACCACTGGATCCAGTTCCACTCTAGCATAGGGAAGGTTTAAATCTGATCTAAACTCTGCCAAGTAAGCCCATAGGTACAACGATAGATAAATGTGATGTCATGCCTAGAAAGAACGTTTAAAAATATGTCTACCAAAAAAACCTTTAAGTCTGTACACTGAGGCCTACAGAATTTGCACTGGAAGCTCTTTTTTCTTAAATAAGTTAAAAGAACCCCATAAAGATCAGGGCAGCCTAATACTTCCCAATCCTTAACAAACAGTTTTAGTGTTAAGAAGAGCTAAAGCGGTACAATTAAAGTATCACTTCAGAAAAACAGTGGAGTTCATTTAGAGAGAAGCCAGTTTCCTGGAGTTAAATGCACGTATTTCAGAGGCTAAGGCAGCAGCTGATTACTCGTGTTGCAGCAGACCCTGTTTCGCTTGCTGTGTTTGATGGTGTCGGGCAGCACATGGGGTCGGGTGAGAGGGACGGGTGATAACCTTTCTCGTGCAGGGATATAACCTCTGTCGTGCCTGCTGTACCCTGTGTGCAGTGGCAGCTCCCTGTGTCCTTCACTGCTGCCCTGATGCACTGGTAGGTGCTGGGGGCTGCACAGCACTGATGCCGTCCAGAACCTTTCCTGGCACAAACTGCCCTTCACAAGCAGCAGCACTGCTCAGCAGCACAGTCTGACCCTTCCCACAGGCACTGGCAAAGAACCTCCCTGTTTTGGGGTGAAAACCTGTTTTCCAGCCCACAAGGAAACTATTGCAAGCAGGTGGCCCAAGGAGCCAGCTGCTTTCCACGTGCCAGTCAGGCGCATCCTGAGTGATGGTGCCTTGCTGTGATGATGCTTTGGGATGCCTTGTTCTCCTGCCTGTCCTTTCCTGCTCCTGAAGCCCAGTCTCGCTCATTCAAATGTACCTTTCCCAAAGAGTAAAGGAGATTTATGCAGAGCTCTTAATATAAACTTATAGTTGTTTGATTATAAGATAATTACTTCTCATTTTTGAAATAACCTATTCACAGCAGCATTTAGTGATCAGAGCTCTAGAAGACTGAAAGACTTCATTTACTTTTACCTGAGAACTAGTGCAAGGGAAGGAAAGGGAGACAAGCATTTGCAGCAGTATTTGGTGGTCTGTAGGCACCAACAGCACCTCCCCTTTAGTTCTCCAAGTGACATCATTTTGCTGTCTTCATTATTAAGAACCATAAATTAACAACACCTTCTATGCGCACTGCTGCAGAGATGGTAGAAACAAAAACAAGGGCTGTTATGTTCAGAATTTAAAACGACAGGTGCTCATGAGTTCAGCAATATATGAGAAGGCTTTCAGAAGAAATAGAAATAGCAGGTTTCTGCAACAGATTTGGGGGATATTTGAGATGTAACATTAATATTTCCTTTAATTAATTAACAGAAAGACCCACTTTTTTTTTTCTCCAAATATAAAGAAGCAGTGCAAAAATTTTGGTCTGTGATGCAGTTCCTTATTTTTTAGCATGGGATTATAAAAGTGTATATGATGGTGAAAAGATGGCATTTTATTTCTCACATAATGCTGCTTTAGGTACTTTGCAGTCCAGCAGACATTCAGAAGTAATTCAAGTTAAAACTGAAATTTGGAATTGATTTTAAGAAAGAAAGAAAAAGAGGGAGGGAGAAAGAAAGAAAGAAAACTTTCCAGGCAACTTAGTATTGTATTCTGCTTTATGAAAAAGAGATCTTATCTTTCATTTTTGAACATCAACAGAATATATCCAGAAGAGCAAAGAGCAGAGGCAAAATTGGAATTTATGCTTCTTTATAAGTAACAGAAAATGAGATTCCATCTCACAGAATCTGGCAATAACTTTATTTTTCATGTATTTATACATTTATCTTCCTTGCCAAAAAAAAAAGAAAGTAAAATTTTGGAATTTCAAAATATTTCATTTCTTTTGGCATTACAGCTCCTTTCCAAAACTTCTCTTCACAAGAACGTGTGGTGGGAGGTGTTATTAGGAGAGTCATGCGTTCAAGCATTAAAAAAAGAATTACATCTTCTCCCGTGATCATAACTCTGAGGATATGTGGAGAGTATGAGGAAATGAACCCATACATTGTCTATAGCAGTGAACTTGAGATGGGTAGACCAGATTTTTTTCTTGGTCTTAGCATGGACCATCATCTGTGGGATCTGACAAGCTACTTGATTTTCCCATCTTTGTCCTTCCTTCTCTCATCTGAATATTGTCAGACCCTGTGGCCACAGGTTTTCTGGAGACCATTCCCAATGAGTCTTGCCCCGTCGGAAGGAGGCGGCAGACGGCAGATAGCCACCCAGTGCTAACAACCTCAGCAAAAGAAGGGGACAACGCAGAGACGTTTGTCCCGGAGACAGAAAAATACAGGAGTCACAAGGCATCTATATATAGTGACGCTGCCGCTGTTAATTGCGGTGCTGCAAGAGGAGCAGCTGAGGCTCGTGTGAGCAAGGCTGGGCCTGGGAGATGCTAATGGCGATGGAAACCGTTGCCATGGAGACCGCAAGGGGAGGCCGACCGAAGGAATTACTAATATGTATGAATCTGAGCGTGTCTGACTTTAAATAATGCAGGGCGATGCTGCCACAGTCCCAGCACTGTCTCTGAGCCCGGGGGGAGCAGGGACACTTAGCACGTACGGCTTGGTTTGCTCTGCTGCAGCTGGCAGACAAGCACTTTGCTGCTGTCACCTATATAACAAAAAAAAAGAGACAAAAAAGAGGAGAAATCGTAACAAAACAAATGGTTCTCCCTTGCTTGTGCTGTAAGGTTTTCTGCTGATGCTGTGGCTTAGTGCTTATCCCGCCATGTATCACAGAAAGCAGTTTCAGCACTGGGGAAGGAAGGAAAGGAAAAAATCAATAACACTCAATCATTAGAAAGCTAAAACCATTAGGAACACAAGGAAGACTGCAGTTCTCAAAAAAGCATGTTTTGCCTCTCCCTGCACATCTGCTTCTCCAAGCCGCTACTTCTCAGCTTGGAATTCATAAGTGGTGTAACACAGCACAGTGTCTCTAGGTTAGGCCTAGGTATTAATGTGGAGCTACAGCCACTCATCAATACAAAATACATGGAAATTTTCTATGTTAAAAAAAAAAGGCATCACAAAACCTCTTACATGGAAAAAATGTGTGATGTAATTCATAAAAATAACAGCAAGGCTGTGAAATACCTTGTCACTTATTAAAAAACTCACATAACATACATTTTTTTATTTAAGAAACTCTTTTTTTTTTTAAATATAAAGCCAAATAACCTAAAATGATGGGTTCTGAATGCCTGGTTGTCCAATATGCCTTTGAGGACTGTATACCAAACCCCTGCATGAGTGGCACAGAGGTGAGGAAGCTGAGGACAGAAAGGGCACAATATATGTCAGTATCATCAACTTGACTGGCCTTTCTGTTATATATATTTCTCAGAGCACAGTTTTATACACTCCAGCTGAAAGAACATGGTTGTTTTTTTGATGGGCTGTTGAAGAAAACATAATGGCCGATGTGGGCATCGAAAAGAATGTCCAGCTTCCATGGAAATTAAAAGACAAATGCCAAAGAATTGAACATAGGAGCAAAGAAGCAGGATTGCTAACCTAAAGTAAGCTAAGTTAGAAAATTTCCTTTTGAAGGAGCAAGTGTGGTGACGCTACAGAATTTTACTAATCTAACACTATGTTTTGTGTATTATTTACTATACTGTTACCAATGTTAACTATTTTTTTTTTTTTCAAATGTTGGTATTGTATGAAGAGATGGATACGTGTATGGGGAACTCTGCTAGACAGCAACTAAACGTGAATTAGGTTAGCCAATGCATGTTGCCGACTTGCTAAGACTGAAGAATTTTCAGAAATTTTATAGGTCTACTGCATGCAGAAAATGCCGATGGGTAAACTAGTAAATGGAGTACCTTCTCTTTAATTTCTATGTATTTGCTCTGCATTAATAGATTTGAAAAATTTTACTGAACTAAGTCCTTCTCACTTTGCAGCACATAATAGTTCAACACGAATTATTTTAGTGTAAGTATCGTGATAAAAAACTCTCTATCTGGAATTGCTCAATGAACTTCAGAAGGATAGTCTCAGCTAAAATGAAAAAAATGCTTCTAACTGGATTAGTCAAATCCTTTGTAGATGAAGTTAAGATCTGTAGAATCTTTTATCGCATTCCAATGTTTTCAAAGTTTGTTAGTATATCCTCTAAATTTTATTTTCAAACTTACGAGCATTTTCTGATTCTCAGTTGAAAACTAGAGTTGAACTGTTATAATTTTTATTTTCAGAAAAAACAATCTTTTAAATGATCGTCTTTACTTTGCACTTTGCAGAACTTACGATGGTAACATTTTTTTTTCAAATCAATGGGAGTTTTTCAGCGAGCTGTAGCTATTTCTCTGACCTTTTTTTTTTTTTTTTTTTTTGTATGCATTTTAGCTGCACAGAATCACCAAGTGGCTTAGGTTAGAAGGGAGCTCTAGAGATCATGTAGTCCAACCCCTGCTCCAGCAGGGACACCTAAAGCACAGTGCGGGGCACAGGGTGGCATCCAGGTGGGTTTCGAAGATCTCCAGAGAAGGAGACTGCACAGCCTCTCTGGGCAGCCTGTTCTAGGCCTCTGTTACCCTAGAAGAGTTTAGCCCCATCCTCTCTACGTCCTCCGCTTAGGTATTTGTATATATTGATCAGATCCCTTCTCAGTCTTCTCTAGGCTAAACAGGCCCAGCTCATGTAGTCTTTCCTCATGAGATAGGTGCGCCAGTCCGTTCATCATCACTCTGCAGTAGACCCTCTCTAGAAGCTCCACGTCCCTTTTGTCCTAGGGAGCCCAGGACTGCCCCCAGTACTCCCGGTGCGGCCTCACCAATGCTTAGCAGAGGGGCAGGATCCCCTCCCTCACCCTGCTAACAACACTTCTGCTGATGCAGGCCAGGAAAAGTCATCAAATTGCCGACAAGGATGGGATTCGAACCCACGCGTGCAGAGCACAATGGATTAGCAGTCCATCGCCTTAACCACTCGGCCACCTCGTCTGCCACAGCATCTGCTCTTTCCTTACAAGTTATCCATCATTTCCTCGCATCTCAATGTCAGCAAGCACCTATTGATAATGAGACTGAAGCAGTTCAATGTCTTCATGCTAAAATTATTTTTTAATTAAGTAAGAAATTGTGAGATTCATTAATTTCCCAATTCCATAAATTTACAGCTAGCAGGCATTCCAGTGTTCATTCTGCTATCAGGACAATGCATCCTGATTTACAAAAAATAAAACTGTAGTTAATAGTTCTCGTTAGTTTAGTTAGTTTTTGCCCTATTTCCATGAAATATCTTCAAAGAGAAACCATTGAAACAGATTTTGCCACCAAAAACCAAAGAATATATCAATTTCTGGCTGCTGTGCTCTTCGCACAAACACATTGGATGATGATGCGCTCAAATAAATAGAAATCAAAGTCAAGTATTTGCATTCTTTCTTGTGTAAAAGTATTAAGTACTCAATGCACTTCTGGTTATGAAAAGCAAAAAAAATAAATTCAACTCATCTAATAGAAGAAAATAGATTAATTCAGAACAGCTGTGACAGCACTTTTCATTTGAAGTCGTTAATTCCAATGAACCTCTCAGCAATACTGATGTATTTGTATTATATTTTCACATATCAACTCTTTGTTGCCCAACATAGTATTGATTAGCGGTCATCCCATCCACCACATTGGAAAAGTAATAAAGCTTACAGGTGCCAACTATTTATCCAACTTTGAAGACTGATGTTGAAATTCTATGAAAATAAAAGAAACCTTTGAAAAACAAATGGAAGAGGTCAGGTCACCTAATCTCCAACACAGTTTGTATGAATGTATGATTTTTTTTTTTTGTATGAATCATCACAGTTTGTATGAAGTCTCACATAGATTTTTTTCTAGCCTAGAGATACTTCTCTCAGATATATTTGTTGGGTTTTTTTTTTCTGACTTTTGTACCACACAAACACAAAAGTATCTAGTATCACAATTCTTCCAAAGCAGCAAAGATATGTAGGTGCTGACGTTATTGTTTATCTGGTAGAAGTGAGGTGATGAGCTTTCTTTACAGGGTTACTGAATCTGACTTGGAATATTAGTTGCACTTACAATTCCAAAAGAAAGGAAGGAATTAAGTGTACAAAGAAAAAAAAAAAAAAAGAAATCAGATTTGCCTGAAAGAGTTCTGCCCACAAACTGTGGGAGTATCTGTCAGAAAACCATCTTCCAAGATTCAAATGATCTCTTTATGTTCCTTTTTTGCACTGCACCTATTAATTTTTGTCACTTTTTGCAGTAACCACGGCTATGAAAAAGTGAGTTGCCATTAAGTATATCTGACAGTGCAAATCTGGTACATGTACTGTGGCTCTGTAAATGTTCAGACTGCATAAATCAGTGTGAAAGGTGTAAAAAGAAACTGTTGACAGAAATATTCACAAAGGCAACATGTAACTTTTTTGGTTCTGTCTTAAAATAGTTCTATATAGTAGAAAGCAATGATCAACAGGAGCTGATAAACTTCAAAGTGAAACCTTATAGAAGGAATGTAATGTGGTTTAATTTCATGACATATATCAATCAACAACAAAGCCTGTCCAAAAGTACTTAGTGAAGCAATATCTATTTTGAGAGTTCTTATTTGGTGATACCATGCGCCAGAGTTTGGGAAAGACCATCTCAGGCTCTGGGGAGCTATCTTGTGGAAAAGATTCTTGAACTTGAAAAGAAGAAATTGAATGACAGGCAGGGAAAAGCTCTTCTTTGAGCTGTGTGGGAAATAAAATGTAATGTATCTGTTGTAATATGTGGGGATATAGGAATACAGTTCTGAAGTGGAAGTGATGCCTTTCCAAGCAACTAGAGGTAGCAATACAAGAAAAATTGTTCTCAATTTTTGGAGTAATTACAAAACAATAGTTCCTGTAGGTTTTTTTCCTATTCCCAATTATCAGTGATTTGCACACAACTAAGAGGGTTTTTTTTTATTTTTTTCCTTTCAAAGGCATCAGAGTTTGATTGTTAGTAGGGCTTTTTTTTTTTTTCCTCTTTTTTTTTGCTTTTTATTGTTTGTTTGTTTGCCTTAGTTGATACTTGCTCTGAAAGGATGTTCACTTTTTTCCTTTTTTTCCTCTCCATGAAACACACTATATGTATTACACTGTCTGTACTGCAAGGTCTATTTTTGTGTTTTTTTCTAGAAGCATCCTCATATATGAGCTACACGGCAGAGGCAATTCACCTAAAACCCATTGTTGCCACAGCACATAACAAAAAAGTGAGTTTTAACCACTAGCTAAATATTTTAGCAGTAATTTTATGGTTTTCAGATCACTAGATATGATATCAAATTGGTTTTGCTTCCGGTAAATGTACTCAGAAGACTGTCAGCTTAGAATATTTGGTTTGAAAGGGAATACATAGGTCACAAATGAGTTGTTCAAAATAACCACCAGAATTATTTACTTACACCAAGTCTTTCCTAGATATGTTGGAAACAGAACTACTCCAAACAATATTTTGGAAGTAATTATACAGTTAAAGAAAGTAACAAACTGCTGTTCCATCAGGGCAGCAACTAGGTTGCCTGGATTACTTGAATGAATTAGTACATAGATGAAAATAAGTTCAAGATAGAAAACGCAGCATGGTTCTCTCTTGAAAGAGGGAAGTAGGAGAGATCATTCACTAAGAAACTAAGATCAATATCTTTCCACTTACAGAGCCACAATGTCTTTTGGCATCAGTATCTGCAGCCCACATAGAGCAGGACACGACAGCTTCCTTTTCACTGCTGTCAGTAACTGTCACCAGATCCCTAGGCACAAAAGAGGGGGGAAATGGTAATGCTTCCCATGAAAGGCAAGGATAACAGGAGAGAAACTGCCCTGGGTCCCTGGGTCCCATCAATGGGATTGCTTGTAGCTTCCAGTTATGTCTTCTAGCAAAAGTGGACTAAATTGCCTGACAGTCCCTCCCAAGTGAAATTTTTTGACTGGGACTACAAAAAAAAAAGGAAAGGGAAGGGGAAAGGGAAAAGGAAAGAGAAAGATGGAGAGGTCTTTCTCTGGAGGAGAAATCAGATGGTAAAACTCAGAGTGTTGCTAGGCAGCCATGGGTTTTGCTGTGTGTTTCTCTTGCCAGGGCTATGGTTACCAGGGTGGAGAAGGTCTCTGCAAGTCAACTTCCAAGTGAAGCCACATCCCAACATGTGATGAAGCTGAGGGGCAAGTCTTGTCCTTTGATATCTAGAACCCTGGGGTGTACTTCAGTTGTGCTGCCAGGATTTAATATTTTGACCCAGTTAGATAAAGTTAGCATCTAGTGACAGGTGAGCTTGCCAGGGCTGTCAGGATCCACATGCAAGGCTGGCAGATAAGAGACCCACAGCATTTTGGAGCAGCAGCTGGAGGCAAATGGTATCAAGCCAATAGTGTCTCTAAACCATCCATCTGTGTGTGGACAGTTCTATCTAGCCCTGTTATGTCATTTTTTCCTCTACACTGAAAGTCAAGATTTCTGTCAAATGCCAATGCCTCACAGTGTTGAATAAAAACACTTTGTCTCTCAGAGAGACACCCAGGAGTGTCAGAGCTGGCTGCAGTGATGAGTACATCACTGTGCTGCAGACAGTCTCAAGTCACCAGAGACCTGGGAAAGCAGGAGAGTAGGCTTAGGAGGGATTTGTCTGGGAGGTAGTGATTGATTTTGAGGAAGGAGACAAGAATTGATTATAAGCCTGCAAACTCAATAGTCTTGGTGGAAGGGAGGGAGAAACCTTTGTGGGAATGGTGTACTTTACATGAGGGCCATTCACAAATTACATCACTAAGAATGGGTGTTATTAAGGCATTACCACATCAGAGGGTCGGATATAATACAGGAGGGCAGGAGGCAACAGACTGGTAACTTTGGAGTGAGTTAATTGCCTGATAATTTGATGGCCATGTAATTGGGCAGATTTGTTCTGTGCTGTCATGCAGAGCCGCAGGAGAACAGAAATACCAAAATATTTCAGGGCAGCTCTAAGTGAATAAAATAGTATCACTTTTAACTACACATTGCACAGCAATTCAGCTGGCAACGGCGCAACAAATGTTTGTTCATGCTAATTCATGTAAAAGAAGGGGAAACAGCATATTAATTCAAGAGATGATTAGTCAGTTAATAGACTGTATCTGCCCCAGGGGTTGGAAGTTAACTAACAGGGCAAAGAGATAACCTTCCAATCTACATCTGTATAAAACTGAAATAAAACCAGAAAACTGTTGGTCAGTCCTTTCTATGTCCCCAGGTTTCATTCCTCTTTTGTTAGATACAAAACCTAACCATAATTATTCGGGGGGGGGGGTGTGGGGAAAGCGCCTTCTTATGAAAGATGAGTGTTTTGGCATAGCAGAAGACATACATGCTGCACCTGGAATCCATCCTTCAGTTTTGCGGAGATCTTGAGCGCTAAATGTTATTTTGCTGCTTTTGATGTAAATGGACAGAGTAAAAAATTTTGCATATTTCTAGGAGGAGTGTAAGGACTCTAAGGAATTTAGCTGTTAGGGACATCACAGGATCAGCTTAAAGTATGAAGAGAAGTAAGAAATAGACATTTCCTCACAAGCACATTTTGAAACACTAGAAAAGTGTTTCCTACCTTGAGGGTTTAATAAAAGACCATGGAGGCAAGGCAGTGGCTTCACGCTGGAAGGGCAGCTCTCATGCCAAGACTGCTACCAGGGAAGGCTCAATTTCAAAACTGCCAGCTGGGAATGAAATGATCAAAATATCAATGGAGAATCTGAGTGTTGATGAAAGAATTGTAAAATGAACTTCCTCTAGGGAAAGAGAAAGGAGAGAAATCAAGAAAAAGCTGAAAACAATTTAATCCAGTGAAATGGCTGTCACAAATGATACTACTATATCAGAGCAGCAGAATGCAAGCAAATACAGGAAATAATTCTAGATTATATACTGAGGAGGGGTTTTCCACCTCTCCTCCTTCCGCTTTCCCCATAAACCTTGGCAAAGAATAAAAGTATGACATTTTAAATATCTTTTCAGATATTAAACCTATTCCAACTGTTGCAGAATGCCACTCCCATCATATACAACAGAACTGACAATTAATGCTCTCATTTGTGCTGAGCAAAGAGGTAAGCTGTATTTATTTATTTATTTATTTCAGACCATCTCCTCCAATATGTGTAATAATTTTTGTGTCATGTTCTGACATGGCACAAAGTTAATAAGAATTTTGGATTAGAAGAGAACAAAAATCAATAAATAATTTATTTTATTAAAAATATACACCAAAAAAAAAAAAAAAAAAACAAAAAAAACAAAGTTAATAAGAATTTTGGATTAGAAGAGAACAAAAATCAATAAAGAGATTGCAAATACAAGCATAAGTTTTTAATAGAGCATGAAAAAAAATTAAAATAAACACCTTCCAAGGGAAGAAAAATCATTTAGCTGGTTGTAGAAAAGTTAAAAAGAAAATCAATTCTATAGTAAAATCACAAGAAAAAAAATTAATAATAATTGTCTGTATGTGTGACAAATTTAGCAATAATCTCTTTTTGACTGTGGAGCTACTGTAGTCATCAAATTAAAGAAAAAAAAAAGTGTAGCAGACCATTTTCCCCCTGAGTGGCCTATTTTTCTTGTGCAAGAATGTTATTTTATTTATTTCAAAGATAGGAAATATCATCTCTGAAACAAATCTGTTTCTTGGTGGAAATCAGAATAAATTCCATAGCTATCACTGGGAAAGTGAAAAAAGAGCAGTTTAGCAAAGACTGCCAGTCAGGCCCCAGCTGAAGTAAAGGGGAAGTGCAGAGATGAATTCAGTGCGCACTGAACCGGGTCGTAGAAGCTAAGACCAAAATCATTTATCTCTGCAGAAGTTAAAATCAGACACCTTTGGATTGCATCTGGGAGTAAACCTACTGCTACAGGCTAGAAGAGTGAAAAGTGTGTATTTGTGCTGATTATGCAAAAGTTATGCAGTGTGGGAGGGAAAGGAGAACAGGGCAAGAACTCTCCAGACAGACATCCTTTCCAGTGTCTAGACTCAGTAACAGTACCACAAAACCTACTAATGACTAAAATCACTGGTAACAGGTCTGTGGAGAGGAAACAGTCTTCATCTCTATAGATTAATCCAGATCTTTACATACGGCTGAAAATACAACATCCTGGTCCACTGTGCTTTCTTGAAATAAGTTTTTGAGAATCAAACCATAACCTAAGGCAATAAGAGTTATATCTTTTTGAATAATTCCAACAACAGAGAAATTATGGAGAGTGCCTATACCATCAGAGCGCAGGTAACCGCAGTGTGTTAGTTCCTTGACAGATGGAGCAATATCTTGTCTATGTTTCCTTTCATTTTTTTTCATCCTCAGGATTAGATCTCTGTTTAAAATTCATTGAAACAATTGATTTTTTTGTAGGGAAATCTGATTTTATCAATAATGTCTATTGAATTTTGAAATGCAGGCCAACTTCCTGCAAGTCTTTGTGAAATATTGATCTTTATTTTATAGGTATCAAAATGTTTCCAAACTCATTCCATCCCAACCAAACCTGTAGGCACCACAATAAACACTCTGCCAGTATCTTTTCAAGATGATGTGTTTCAATGCAGCTGGTATAGGACAACTGGAAGGCTTGAAGCTATAAATCACCTGGCGGAAGTGTGTAACAGAGGGACAAGAAGTAATCATATGAATGCAAAGCTTAGCTTCCATTTTAGAGTATTATTCTACATTTGACCATTTAACAAAGAACTGTCCTAACAAAGATGGCAGCAAACCTATTGCAGAACTCATGCCATCATTCACATGCTTCTTGTTGCAATCATATCATTAGGTACATACAAGGAAATCTATTTGCCCGTGCTTTGGACTAGGTGTGATTTATTTGTCAAAGCTACAGCTGGTTATGAGCTCAGGTTTGAAAGAAAAATATGTATTCAGTGCCCACAAGCTCAGTTGTGGTGTCAGTTCTACCACTGCCTGCTGACACCAGTGTGAACGCTAAGATTGCTTCTGAGAGGACTAACTTGTCTCAATAGAGGATCCAAGATGGTGATGGTATTAATTGGAAGGGGAGGATGCAAACTACACTGTCAGATGTAGGTTTCTTTTGAATGTAACATAAAAAAAAAGGTTGTCAGGCAAATCAAGATAGAGATGAAAATTGTGAGAAAGAAGAGTCATCTAATACGTTTCCTCTTTTTCTCAATACTTTTTAGGCTTTGTAAGGTAAGTTATAGCCTTCGTAAGATAGCATATTTAACACTCTAATAAAGAGAATCTTTGCTCTGGGTATGAATGCACGTTTCTGTTTTGTTTTCTTTTGATACTATTTTTATTCTAACAGGAGTAAATGAGTCTTTTGAAGCCTTTGATATTCCCTACTCATACTTTAAATAGATATCTTTTAATCTATTCTACATGCAAATTTTAAGAAATATGCTGTATCATGAATACTTAATTTTACGCTATATATCTCAAGTGGAGTTGATTTTAAGCAGTGTGCAAAAAAGTAACAAATCTAAAATATAGCTATCAGATTTCTTTCCCTTCAAAACACACTGTTAAAATTCTTCTCTTTTGCAGTCTTCATACTATTTCTACAAAATCTTCAGTAAGTTCCCTTAAAGTGTCCCAGCATATTTGCTGGAATAGGTAATCCTTTTCAGGTAAGCTAGTCAGCCTAGCCAAATGCATATTTCGTTTTCTACAACATGCCAGTGATCTGGTGCACAAGTTACTCTTTCCACATAAATAGAACTTCTAAGAAAATATATATATATATAAAAAAAGAAAATCTTAATGCACAAGTACAGTAATTCATACAACCAAAGCACAAAAGCATTTTGTAGGGCACAGAACAGAAGCATTCCATTCTAATGAACTTAGTTCACTGTGAACTTGGGGACTGACCTTCTGGAGAGCAGCTCCACAGAGAGGGACCTGGGTGTCATGGTGGACGACAAGTTGACCATGAGGCAGCAGTGTGTCCTCGTTGGCAAGAAGGCCAATCAATCATCCAACTTAACTGAGAGCAATTTGAAGCATTTTTAAAATATCTGCATGTTCCAGCTTTACTCTGATAAAGAAAAGGATTACCTACAAATTGAGAATTCTCCTCTAACGAAGTATTATTTGGATATATTTTCTTGGTAAATTTATCACCTCTGTAAGGACAGCATTAATGAATGGAAATTATATGAGCATTTTTGTACCCTTCAGTTTATTTATCTATCAAATAATCTTCCAAAGGAGAAGTCACTGCTCCTGAAACAGAAATAACAATTTAGTTGCCCTTTTGTCAGATATCCCACCAGTGGATGTTTGTGCACACCGTATTCCCAGGGCCTCTCTTTATTCACCTGTGACCCAGCCACTTTTGACTTCTAGTCTGTATTTACGAAGACTGGAAAGTGGCTCTGTTAAAGCTAAGCATTGCCAGATATTGCTAAGACAATTACTTTATTAAAGACACAGTTAAATCTTCAGTATTCTTTTGCAGTGAGGCTCCTGAAAGGTTGCCAAATTTTACTATTTAAGGAATTACTTTGAATGCCGGTAGTTATGGGTTAGACTTAGACATCCTGTCTCTAAGTATCTAAACAATCTTAAATATCCTTCATTATTTCTGCTTTTATGTTAGTGTTGGTGGCTGTTGATACACTGCCTTGACACACTTGAACCGCAGTTCATTAAAGCAATGAATAGTAAAGCAGCTTACTATTATTTATTCAGAGTTGCCAGTGGTGAGCAGCTTTATTAGATCAGGAAATGAGTCAAGAAGAAAATAACCATTAAATACCCACAGAATTGAGAGGTTATCAGGAGTTAGAAGGAAAGAAAAGGATTTCTGAAGTCATTTCTGAAGAATGACTTAAATCAGCCAAAGTGCTTACTCCCAATCACTTATTTTCCCATTAAGAATAAAACTGAGATGAAGTTTTTGTTTTTGTTTTTTTTTCCACGCTTTCTATTAATTCTGTATTTTCACCTCCACCCAACCAGGGAACAAAAGCACCAAGGAACAAAAGCACAACTAATCATGGCTGACGTGACAAACATACACCAGAAGCAGAAGGAGAGCTACTTAACAGTTTAGCTTTTCAAAAAATACTGCAGTTAAGTAGGGCAATTCTGTTATGTGAACAGCCTTTCGTTTTGCTGACCTGGAGGTCAAAAACCTGTAAGATGAGGCTACATTTTCTGTGGATATTTTAGTAGATTGTCCCACAGGAGTCAGTGAAGTATCCCAGTATACATGGGCCTTTTCCACGGGAACCCAGCCTGTGGAAAGCAGGCTAGAGAAGCGTGGCTCCTGCACACTTTCTGTGGCAACAAGTACGTGTCTGCAAATGGCAGTACTGATAAATCTAATCTCATTCGACTGGACATTTTCAAAAGAACAGCCCTATACTTCTTCCGAAAATTTGTAAATTCATAACATGCAAGAACTCTTCTGATCTTGGAAGAAGTAAACAGAAAGGTTGTATTCTCTGTATCATTTTCCTTAAGATTTCCTTTTTGAATTTTGAATGAATTGCAAAATTCCAGTCCACAGCCAAATTTTCATCTGCCATATATTGTGGTGCCGCCTATTGCACAATTATCTCCAGAAGTAATACAAAAAATGACCTAAGGTATGACAGTTCATACTTCTTAAATATTTTCACTTGTATTTATAATCACACAGCCAGTATGCTGTTTTCATAAATTATTTTATTTTAGTCACTATATGGGGATGCATGCTTTGACTTCCACATAAAGAGAACTGTAAAATCAGAATTTTAGGGTGTTTGTTTGTTTTGATATATATACAGTGAGTTTGATTATATTTTCTTTTTTACCAGACCTGGGTGAACACATGAATTTAAGGTTCTGTAAAGTGAAAGGGTAGCTTATAAACCCTTTACACATTCTGTTCAAAAAACTAACCTGTATTTTTGTGCAACCACTGTGTGGTCTTGGCAAATTAAACATAAGTAAAAGTTACATTATTTGCCAAATTTGAAGCCAATTACTTTAAAAAAATTAAAGAAATTTTCAAGAAGTCACATGATTATAGAAAAATCAGCCTTTTCCTCTAAACCCAGTTTTTATTTTATTTGTATTTTATAAGTCAGTGTGTATTTGTATTGTATATCCATTAATTTAACAGTGGTAGGCCTTAAAGGGCCTTTTAAATATGATGTTTTTGATACACCCTAAAATTATTGCCTTTAAATGGCAGTGAATTCCACAGGTCATTAAGAACAACATATAAAACCTACGCGTGCTTTTATATACTTGCTTTCACTTTTCACTCTATGCACAAATCATTTCAATCTTGTTTCATCTGTAGTACTTCTACTGTGCTTTGGTACAATAGAAAGAAACAAGAATGAGGCCACCAGAAAAAAAAAACCTAGCTGGGTCAGCTATGCGTGTTTGCCTCACTGCCCGTTTCAGACTCTTAAAAGAAGTAATAGGTGTGGTATGGCTAGCCTTGGGGGCAGCTGGTAAAGTCATTAAAGAAAGGAGGCTCCTCAGAAAAAACAGCATTAAACTGTTTTATGCTGGTAAAAGCATAAAGCATAAGTCTCTTTAAAGAATACTCAATGCAGCTGTGAATTCTGGGTGAGAAGATTAAAACCTGAAAGGAGAAGGTGACACAGCAGATTCATATTCACCTTTCTTACCAATATTTGGTTTCTAAAGTCATCAAAATTCTATATGCTCACAGATATAGATATATAATGTGTTGATTTTAGGACACAATCTGTCACTATTTTCAGTCCTGTATCTGTGTCCTAATAAGGAAAAGGAAACCATAATTCAAAAGTAAATGGCTTTTAACTAAGACAGGTATAAATATCATAATTAAAATGCAGCCAAAGCTTTCAGGGACTGTAGATAGGCTTTGCATACTATCCAAAGAAATGTATCAGAAGATGCATGTGGAAATCATTGTCAGGGGCATCTCTGAAGCATAAATAATACTGATCAAGAAGCCATATCCCCTTTCTGACAGATATTGAAGTGAAATTAGATAAGTGGTTAAATATTTATGAGTGTGTAGCTGATCTTCGAAGTGAACAACAGGGATTCCTCAACAGTCCAGCCCTTCTTTCATTTCTGAAAGTTCCATCCCGTCTCTGTGCTAAAAATAAGCATGAATTACTAAGAGGCAGTAAACGGAAAATGTCCATTCACTGGAGTATGAGGGTGACATTTTTGTGCAGTGGAATGTCAGTCTGACGTAAGTAACAAAGGGAAAACAATGCTATTGTGAACAAATGGAGACAAAGCACATACAATTTTACTTAGCATAAATCAACCCTGTACTCCCCTGTAACTATTCCTGAGATTTAAAAACTCTAGAATTTCTCTGTTAGGAATTCTCAGTAGGATTATGAATTTGCTTTAGTTACTTCTCATTTTCCCTAACAATGGAAATGACCAAAAAATATGCCTGAAGCCACAAAGGACATTTATAGCTAAATAGTCACATCCCTTCTGTGTGCCCATAAAGCATTTCAAATTTGAGTTATTTTTTTCTATAGTAGAAATGGTAGTGAAACAATGGTAGTGAAACAATCTATTTTAACAAGCTTTGACTATTAAGTGCATGTAACTGCTTCCAGACCATCTTTCAATGGAAATTCTAAGTTTGAAAAGTGATCTTTATGTATGTGGGAATAACAGCTAGGATTTGGTTATCTTTTGCTGGGATATTTTTATTTGCATTTGATTTAATTGTTTGACAAAGTACTGTACAACTTCATTTTTAAGGGTGTTTCTACTCAAAAAGTATGCAATTTATATTTGTGGAGAAATCTATCCTTTTTTTATCCATTACATAGGGTAAAAGAATCATAGTCAAACTGATGATGATTTAGCAGGACTTTACATTAGTTTAGAATAATTTCTAGGGAGAATGTACAACAACCCTTACAATCAGGCCTCATCTTCTGAATGAAATGAAAGCACTGTTCAGTCCAATGACATACACCTTATCCATGCACCTTACCAATGTGTATTTCTCACGTACAGCAGAAATTCCAGACCAAGAAATTCCAGGCAGATGCTCATTTCTAAATGCACCTTAAGTGCTGCAAACATTGAGAGCTGTCTCTAGCTTGGTTTGTATTTTTTTATTTGTCTTCAAAATGCTACTTTCTTGGCTCTGTGGGTACACAGCAGATGGATCACAAAATGTAGGTGGAGTGCTATGATGATGTATTTTACTCAAAAGTGTTATTGCTACCATTTCTCAAGGTTCAGTGTATGAACATTGCCACAATGTGGTGGCCATGTGAATTTTTCTTATAAATTCAGGAGAATTGGGTTGTAACTAAAACGTGAATTAATATCAATTTCTAGTAACTGCTATAGCAAGTTTTGCAAACTGGCTAGTTGATGCTGAAGATGAAAAAAAAAACCCTAAAATATGCATTTTGGAATTAATAAAAGCTCACAAATTTCCCTTGATATGTCAAATGCAATCGAGGTAGGAGACTCCTTCCTAGCATGAAAAAACCCACATCTTACTTTATTCATCAACAGTCTCTAATCATATATACTGCCCTAGAAATAACAGGATCTGGGAATGTGCCCTCAGTGCCATTTTGTGCAGTATATTTCAAAATCATACAGTAGACCTAACTGTTCCAAATAATTTTTCTCTGAAAATGATGTTTTCTCCTTTCCCACAGAGCAGAAAGAAACTTTATTTTCCAGCATGCCAGCAGTCTTGTTGGCACATTGCCTGGACCACAGGTATGCTACCAACTTCCAGCAGTTCTTTTATATCTTAAGTTATATCTTAAATATAACTTTAAACCAACTTTTTTAGCTGCCTTTCCATTTATCCTTGAATCAACTCACTTTCTTTAGAATGCTGGATTTTTAAATGTAATATTCCAACATTCTTTTTGCAGCTCAACCTTTATACTGTCAGCTCTTTAGAATCTCATAGCTTCCTTTGAAACAGTCAAAAAAGATGAAAAAAAGAAAAATAGTTATACAAACTATTTGCTTAATCATGAGTCCATTATGTCTTTAGAGGATATAATAAAATTCTCTGACTTCTGTGAGAACTGAAGGAATTTAATGGGAGAATTTCTAGCCTTCATGTGTCGCAAAACACTCATTGGTACCAAGACTGATTTTTTTCTTTAACAAAGTTTATAAAAACATGATTATTTTCTGCTCTTGACAAACCTGCTATAATGGGTCAAGCACAGGGGGAGAGCTTTAGTCTGCTTGGAGATTCACGTCCTGCCAGCTATTGCTGCCCATTACATTTTCTGCCAAACTATCCTTTCAATCTCCTCCCTGTATTCTGCCAGCGCTGTAGCAGAGCACCGTATGTGAGCAGAGCACATACAATAAAAGAACAAAAGGAAGTGAGGCTTATTCTCAACATAACTATTCTTCTCAGAAACAGATTTCATTCTTTAACTAAACAGAATCAGAATAGCTGCTGGCCTGGAATTCATTCTCTGTGTGATTGAAAATCCATCCAATTTTCAAGGCACAGCAAATGTGTAAGCTTTTTATTAGCAGCTGATGCAAGCAAGTAATGTCCATGGTACTATCAAATACTATATATAATACATTCATAATCATGTCATTTGATGCTGTAATTGTGTCTTCACTGACCTATTTGACTTATAAATTTGATTTGTACTGTTGCCCAGGTGCCCAAACCACCACATTCATCTTCATTAATAGTCCTATTAACAAAATATAAATGCACACCTACAAAAGGTGTGTGTCTTCAGTGACACTCCTCTGACTCAAAGCTCCCATAATATAAATGGGATTTGGGGTATATAGCCCATATTAGTCAGAGGAACCTGCAAAGAAACAGTCTTGCTGTCACCAAACAATCAAAAAGAAGCCTGAGCAAGAAGCTAATCATCACATTCTTGAAGAAAATTCATAACGAATCTGTGGGTAGAAAGAGGCATGGTTTTCTCTTTCAATGTTTGAAACACTAGTTCTGTGGAAAGCAGTGGCAAAAGTTCCACTGATAGTGGGAGAAAAAAAAAAGCCAGGAGAAAAGAAAAGAAAAGAAAAGAAAAGAAAA
>PTEX01000366.1:415882-439042 GCA_003342815.1 Eudromia elegans | reverse complement strand
AGAAAAGAAAAGAAAAGAAAAGAAAAGAAAAGAAAAGAAAAGAAAAGAAAAGAAAAGAAAAGAAAAGAAAAGAAAAGAAAAGAAAAGAAAAGAAAGAGAGAAAAGGTACGTTATCACCTGGATCAGTTGTCTGATGCAGGTTACCGCTCCATAAAGATTTGTGCTGTGAATCAGAGGCACAAATGAACAGCTTTGGGCAATACTGCCAAACCATCTAATGACTCTTTTCCAGGTGAATGCAGTAGCACATTTGTTCTGGCTAAAGCTATGCATTTGTGGATTGAGGTAAAACAGTGTGATAGTTCGAGTAATTTCTAACCTTCAGAACCATGTCTTGACTTGAAAGTCAAAGTTTATTCTGCACCAGATTGTACATATTTTCAGTGCTCAGGATTTCCTCATAGACTGCATCTTTGCAAACATTACAAAAGGAATAAAGTCAGAGAAAGACTGATATGCAGCACACAACACCAAATTCACACACACAAAAAGTCTACTCAGTACATTTCGCATCAGTATCTATACAAAAACAAAATAACAAGAAACTATCAAAACAACCAGAAAGACGTCCTTATCTCAGCGAGGCCAGGACAAGCTTTCACCTTGTCTTCCATTTGCAAAAGAGCGTTATTTAAAAAGTGTATTTCCGCACAGCTTTGATTGGCCTGGACTTCGTGGAGCACGTATGATCCCTATGATTATCCCTGTACTCCTCAAGTTTTAACATAGTAATATGCATATGTATATAAATTTTAGAGGGATTTATAGCTCAGGGAGGAAATCAACCTAGCACCTATCACAAGGCCCAAGCCTGCTTCCACTTCTATCTAATTTAGAAGAAACTCCAGTGAAACAAACAAACAAAAGTCTATGTATTTTACTTCAAGTATAATTTGATATTGGCTGCAAAGCAGCATAAAGATATTGCCTGATATCAAACTTACTGGAGATCAGGAATGATTTCTATATCTACTTTCCTCCATCCCTGCTTTACTTCCATCTTGTGCTTTTATTCTTTGTTTGTGCTCTTGGGCGAAAAATAAGGAATGCTTAAGATTCAAGTTCTTCCACAGTGCTACGACTGTCTGTGACCCTCCCGTTCTTGCTCCTTCTTCTTTTCTTCTTCTCCTTTTTTCTCCTTTTTTTTTTTTTGCCTCTAGGTGTCTGAAAAAATCACAAAATTTTTTCAAAAGGCATGTTTTCAAGAAATAAACTTGCTTTCATTTCTCTCTTGTTTAGCTACCAGAACTAGTCATATACAAGCAGCTCCTCCAGGCCACTGTTTGTGCAGGTTAAAAGTAAACATCATACTGACTACAAAATCTCTAAGTAAAGTCTATGCTGAAACTGAAATGAAGGGGTTTTTTCCTTCTGATCTGGATATTTTTATTCTTTTTTGGGTACTTCCAATAAAAATTTGCAGCCAGGGAGAGAAGACAGATTTCTGGATCACAAAAATGTACCTTGGCAGACATTATCTCTGACATAAAAGATGCTAATACAAAGCAAGCCTAGGGAGAAAATATTTCTTAACTTGTCTTTCCAGACAGATATGAGAGTCTTATAATGTGTGTCAGATTCTGGGAATTCTGATATTTTATGAGCCCCCCCTTAGCAACCTGGGAGGCTTACAGAGCCTGCAAAATGCCATTTAGCCTTTCTTAAACATGCTTCAGCATCTCTGAAATCCCCAAGCATGAGATCTAGCCATGCTTCCATTTCCTACTGTTACATCATGCTGATTTTGCCAGGTTGCAGCAGTTTTTGTGGCAGTTGGAATTTACCAGCTTATGTTTTCCCTCCAGGTGTAACCAAACTCTTTTTTCCCCTCCCTTGGGGGGAACTTCACTTACACAGTAACCCTTTCCCATGGCCACCCTTCCTTTTAAAAGCACTTGACCATGAACAAGAGAAATGTTTTGAGATTGCAAAATTGTGACTAAGGAACACAGGAACTGTAGGCCTTGCTTTCATTTATACCTGGACTTGTGTTAAATGCAGCGACTTCCAGCAACAGGGTATTGTTTGTCTCTTTCCATGACTATCTCTTCTCCTCTAGTCTGATTCTTCTTGTTTACTCTTCTTTCTGACTTCTCATTGCTTTCTGATTTCATTCTCTTCCTGCTGCTGAAAGAGGAGCAACTTTTTACTCCTCCAGACCCCAGTGGTTTGTGCGATTCAGTGAATAATTCATCCCAAGGGAGGCAAAATCCTGCTGGGGAAATGATCTCTCTGACATCAAACTCATTGACTCTACAGATGATTTACCCATTAAACATGGCCCTCTGCACTTGCTCTGGTGGGTACTACACTATTTTGCAGCATGCGGTAGACTGCAGGGACCTTGCTTTCTGTATTTACCACAAAGTGGTAAATAGAGAAAAGCTTTTCCTCTTAAGATGGACTGGTCCTTCACTGCACCTGGAGATCCCAAGCCCATTTTTTTAAATTATGATTTTCCTTTTTTGTTGTTGTTTTCTATAAACACCCTTCATGTATGTACTTACTGTTTCTCCTTAGCTACGCAACACAGCACAGTTTCTGACTCCTTTGAGCAAACACAAACTATCATCAAGTTTAAAGATATCAGGATAGCTCAGCTCTGAGACCAACCTACACAGTGATTTTAATCTGACATTAATCTCTTCAGGATTGGTTCCATTTGTGCTTTTCCCATTTTCTTGTGTGTCAGAAATATTATTCTTGTAAACTGTATCAAGAAACTCATTTTGTTGCAGGCTCTTTCTCTTACTTCCCTGGGACTAATTTTAAAATGGCTCATTTCCCTATTATAACCTTATATTTAGGTTCTAGAAAGTCTATGTTAACTCAAGAAAAGTGACAGGAGGAGGAGAGAAGAATTAGGTAATAGAAGAAAAACAACAACGACGACGAAATCTTGGTTACTTTAGCTTAATATGGCATAATCAAGACTGAAGCTAGCATGTGGACTGGATTTGTGCACCCCTGCTGAGAACCTTGCTATTGTTGGATTTGTATCTTGCAGTTCTGGTCCTGTTTCTTCAGAGACTTTTGCATGGATTTTCTAAAATGCAAGGGGTGGTGGGTACATAAGAAGTAAATCCAGCATGGGAAAGATTTTAGCGTTGAGTGGTGCTCAAAAAGGACTAAGGGTACAGCTTTGTCAGTCCTGACAGGCTGAAGGAAGTTGTGGGGCAAAGGGAGCATAGCAGAAGGTCACTGGAAGATAGCGAGGATCCGATGCCTGAGGGTGGTCATGGATGGTCAAATGAGGAAAAGGTCAACAGCTCTGTTGATACAGAGAGAAAAGTCTGAGGTGAAGGACCTCAAACCTGGGTAAGACATCCAAGTAAAACCCACTGCAGGAACATAATACACAAAGCTAATGATGTTGTGATTCAGGTCCTCAGAGAAGGACTCCTGGGTCATTATAGAAAGAACAGAAAGACTCACAGGCTCTTTTTGACCCAGCTTCAGTAAAAGATATAACATGAATATAACATTGCATAGCCTTGCTTATTTATTTATCTGCCTCAGTTCCATAGTAATGACAACTCTTTGAATGAGAAAATTATTCAGATCAGCTCATCTGTGTCTTGTTCTCTGGGTAGTAGAAGTTCTTTCATTGATTCTTTTAGGAAATGTCCAATTCTCTGACAAAATGAATACTATTGGAACCCTAATCACTGAGTTGCATAAGAAAACCTGCTTAGAATAAGTGTTACCTTCCCTGAGAGTGCCTGTTTTTCAGAAATGGTCCGTGCTTTTTTTACTCTTATAAAGTGTATCTTTTCAGGAGTTATGCCAAGTTACCTTCTCCAGGAATTCTGGCCCACAGTCTGCAGCACAGCAGCCATACACGTATTTGCATTATTTTTATTTCATCCTGTAGATTTATCTAAAATGAAGTGCAGGCAGCTTCAATATTAGAGTATGCTGGTGAGACCACAGTTTTACAGCTCATTTATTGGTGTTTTCAGCAACAAAGTTAGACTAAAAAGTTCCTACATGGTGCAGCACTTGCTTGCTGGGTAGTTGCTGTTTCACACTGAGATTTGCCCCCTGCCGGTTTTATCAGAAGAATTGACTGTGTGGGCATACTGTTATCTAGGTTATTGAAATGCTTTGGGCACAGAATCATACCACTCCTTTTTAAAATATTTCATAGCCAATTTGACACTATTAGAATAACTCTATCAGTATATTTTATGGGGAAGAAAACACCGGTGTGGTGGCAAGATGGTTGGCTATGCCACCAAATTATCATCCTGTGTGGCTGCATAAAGTGTAACGGTGCTCTGTATTTCACTGGGTTCTGAACAAAGACATGTGACCAGCTACGCTGCATGGCCCTTCAAAGTAATATGCTTATCTACCTTAGCTCAGATACAGTCTGCCAGGAAGTAATCTCAAAGGTGTCACGTTTTCAGTAAGCATACTTTGCCAGTTCGTTTTCAAAAGGCAGATAATTCACAGTCTGACTTCCTGCTGCTTGTGATTTGGGCTTTCTTTACACTGAAGGGGGGAAAAAAAAGAAAGAGAGAGAGAGACAGACAATGCCATTAGTTATACAGCAGTATGTTGTAATACTGTGCTGCAGAACGGTCCGTGCTGCAGAGCTGTGATGAAATTATTCATACACAGAGAAAGAGTCAATGTATGAAATTGTACTTCTGCCTTTTTGTGAGCGAAGGACGTCTCTCATGACGGATCTTCATTTCCATGCGCGTACTGAAGTAAGAGATAAGCTTTTTTTAAAAAAAAGGAGGATATTAGATGCCCATGGGTCAGAGTTTCTCTGAGAAAAGTGTACCTGCTCAGAAGACTTTGAAGTGGATGAAATAGAAAGAAGCATTTTCATATCTCTGAGGACCTGGACTAGTTTGACCATAAAGTCTTCTGCCTACAATCTGTGAATTTTGAAAAATCCACCTTTTTATAGATACTGAAATTGGAAATAATCTTTTGGGAAAACCTGACTCATATCTGAGCTGATTAGAAAATATTTTTCGTTCCAAATAGTCTAAAAAACTAGGATGTTCTTCCAGCACTTTCAATTAAATCCAAGTGACTTTCTTCGCAGTCCAAAGAGGTTTCTGGCCCCATCGTGTTCAAATAGGATGTTCAGGCTGCACGTTCACAGAAGACACTCAGGCCCTTTTCCTTTTTTCTTGCAGACAAGGAGAAGTTGTCACAGATGATTCACATATGTAAAACGTCCCACATGGCAACAAGCTTATACATATACATACATACGCATGCACATAGAGAGGACTTTCAGATCAGCCTCCACCTGACCATATGGCAAAGCCGCAGGCAACTCTATGTTCGACGGAAATGAAGGCCGGCAGAAAGTAGAGCGGTGCCCAGGAGAATTTTGCAACCTAGACAGCTTGTCAGTGCCAGAGACAGCCTGCACCCACAGGAGAGGCAGAGGTGCTTGGTCTCATAAATAAAGTGGGAGCATTTGCTCACTTGGGAGGCTGCAGCTTGTGCTTTACACAGCACAGCCCAATCCGCAGCCACACGTTATCTGTAGGACATCTTGAAGGCAGCAAGGCCACTCATTAACACACAGCGAGAGGCATCCAAGCATCTGGGCTGGCCGCTGCCGGGTGAGTATCAGCAGCCATGAGATGCTGCTGCACTGATGCAGGACAGACAGGCAGAGCAGCAGCATCCTTATTCCACCAAAGGTACTGCAAATGCTGAGGGCTGCGCAGCGGCTCCTCCCTCCGCCCTCCCATCAGATCGTACGGACCACGGCATCCACTAGGAGCCAAAAGTTTGGTAGAATAAGGAAAAGAGGCAAGATTCAGTCCCCGGGCTGTCCTTTCTCATTTCATTAGGTAAGGTAGCAGAGTATAAAGCAAAACATATCCACAGAAAAGTTTTCAGTGCTAAAACACTTGGGAGATATTAAGAAACATCTAACAAACCATAATTACACTGCTTTTGGATTGTTTTTATTCGTTTGTTTGTTTTTTTCTGCAAAGCCAAAACTTTTATTTCAGCGTCTTAAAATAAAAATGTATGTTCTGTTCAGGAATTCATGCTAGTCATTCATTCAGCTGGATCAGAAAGCTCCTCTAGAGCCTGGGTAAGTATTAGGGAATCTGTGCAGCCTGCGTCAACAACTAAGCTTTGCCTAGAAATGACAGATCAGTGGAGCAAATGCAGGAAAAAAGTCACAGAAGTATGAGCTCTGCCCTTCCCCCTGGGTTTCTGAGTCTGAGATTACGGACCCAGGGGAAAAAAGCCCCTTGTCATTGCCTTCCATATTTTCCTGGAAGGTGCATGTACAATAAATAGAAAACAGATCCTGCTGAATATTTTATGATTTTTCTCACTCCTTAGCATCCACAAATGTTTTATAATTAATGGGCCCAGGGAAAAAAAAATCTTTCTATTCCTGTACTTTTCAAAGAGGAGGACATAGGTCTGTGTAATGCCTTGTGACAGAGCACTTTAGGTTTGCCTACAGGTCCTTTTTGGGAAAGCAAAAATGCCCCAAATTAAAATGCCTGACTGAAAAGTCATTGATGGAAAAGGTAGGCAGAGAAGAATGTGATTTTTAAGTTAATCATAGCAATATGTTTTTATAGGGTTGGAGATTTGCAAATGAGAGTAGAACGAATAGAATGAAAAATGTCAGTAGATAGATCTAAGAAAGAAAAATGTCAGTAGATAGATCTAAGAAAACACTGCTAACAATCTTATCTTCTCTATCTCTTTGTTTAACCCCTTTTTATTTCACTTATTTCAGTCTCCTACTTTAAAGGTTCTTTCTCCTGAGCCTCCCTTTGACATTTTATTAGATGTGGTCCATTGCCTTTCATAACAGCATCCAATGTTACACACATTAAGCCTACAAAAAAAAAAACTTCCTGTTTTTTGTTGTTGTTGAGATCATGTAGAACCAGACTCTGATGAGAACAGAGAGTGCGACAGTGTGCTGAGAGTGTTCAACTTCTGAGAGCTGAACCTTTGCTATTTGTGAATAGGTTGATTTGCCTATGAGGTGAAATTAGCGTTTTCTTTCCAAAAATTTCACCACTTCCCCAAGTGCTGAACCCAGGAAAAATTTTTATTTTTATTTTGTTTAAAAGACTAGATCCCCACTGTAGAGCAGCATAAGTGCCGTGACCAACTGTTAGGTGCCTGGTGGACTGGAAGACCTCCAGCAGGCCACAGGAAACTGCAAGCAAGCATGAGTAGATAAAGTCAAAACTGTTTCTTTTCCACATGTCTGTTTCTGAATTGAGGTTCTCTGGTGTCTGAGTTAGATTGTATAAGCTCTGTGTTTTTTGTTTTTTTGTTTTTTTTTTTCATAGGAAAAACCTGAGAGAAACACCTGATGTTAAGGAGACCTTAACTATTAGACAAGTTCCTACAGGTCTGGCATTCTGGTCCCCATCCTTCTTGCAGTAAGTATTGGATCAGCGTGATTTTGGCATAAAAGCAGATTACGCCTAATAATTATGAGTTTAAAAATTCAGATCATATGAAATAAGAAGATCAGGGTAATAAGCCATACAAAATTACTCATAGAAGGAAAACGACACCTAAAGTACTGTAAAGGGGCAGTAGGGAAAAAAAAAATATATATACATGAGAATAAGACAGTATCAATATGAGAAAAGAGATTGCTGTCTGAATTTAGGCATATTACCAGGTACTAGATTATAACAAATGTTAATGGAATATCTAGTGAAAATGCTGTAACTCTCATACAATCACTCTTTCTAAAGAATTAAAATTCAGTTCTGTAAATAAATAACTAGGCACATTACAAGTTATTTCCAAAAGTGCTAGATGCTGGGATCCAACTTATAGGGATTTCCATAAATGCTTAGCACCTATGTCATTTGTAACATTCCCTAAATATGCTAATTTTTTCTCCTCATTTCCACACCGTATAGGATTTTCTCTGAAAATTAATTTTACTTTACAAAATATCTATGCAAAATGTTCAGCCTGATTTTCTCCCAGGATATTTTTTAGTCTCATACAATGGTTCCAGCTCAATTTCACCAAATTCTGCATTCCTTTTCTGTGATTTAATTTTTAATGCTCCTGTCCAGCTAGGTCACATGCTCTTCATTATGTCTTTTAAATTTTAACAGTGCAATTGGGCTGGATGCATAAAAAAGATAATGTATGGGCATTTGTCGTTTTAGTGCTAATGAAAAGACTGTGCTGGCCCTACATTTTTAATTAATTTTTAAACATTAATGCTTTTGAAAAGAACAATTTGGCCGTGGTTTATCCTTACATGTGCCAGGCTAGAGGTTTGCATGGTTTCTTGAAAAATACTTGCATTGCTTTTATAGTATACACACAGCTTCAAGACTTGCAAGCATATGCTAGTAAAAAACTGTTCTTTCAGTATGGCATATTATGGTGTGTGTGTACCCAAAATAGGTTTACAAATGGATACCCGGCACCTGCCTGTGTTTTAACTAGTTGTTTCTATAACCTTATTTTAAAACATCACTATTAATTTTCATCACAGTTTCATCATTCAGTTCTGCTTGAACAGAGATGAGAATTTCAATATTAGAGAGAAAAAAAAGACTCAGGAAAAATTTTCCCACATAACTGCATGGTTATATGCATTTTGCATCTCAAAGTTACATGTTTTAAGGGAATGAATTAGTAACTGGAGCCTTTATCCTCTGAAGATAATTAGGAACCTGTTTCCCACTGATTTCAATAAGAGTTAGTTACCTAAGAGGCTTTTAAGGGTAAGTAGTGAAATTGAATTGCAGTATATGATTCACGTTATGTGCATTAACACAGCATGGCTCTATCTCAGAAGGGAAACTGAAGGCCATCTCACAAACTACATATGAGAATATACATCTAATGCTGTTGTGCTTTAACTGATTAAATTTTCAGGCTGAGAGAAAAGAGAGGACCTGAGATAATCTGATGCAGGTGCACAATTTACTAAAGTAGATGTAGAAAATGGATCAGGTGCATGAACAATGAAAAAAATGATCAACCTCACTTAAAAAGTCACATTTTAAGAAACAGAAATAGATAGCACCAACTCCTATTTATTTATTGGCAAATGTTTTATCAAATTTCTAAAAGCATTTATGTTTTTCTTCCTCTACAGTGGAACAAAATGTATGCAGTGACACCACATATGCTATCCTCAGGTCTCTTAAAACTGCATGCTTTTTTAAGTCCTCCCAAAGTTAAGATAACATATGCAAAGGCACCTTCATGTTTTGCAGAAGAAGAACAGGGAAATAATTTTATTACATTTTACTATATTGTAGGGAACAGATTCAGGATAACTGTCCTACTAGCTCAGGATAGGAATTAGGACATTTTATGAGCTTAATATTGGATTGTTTGGTAAATGTGTGAAACTGGTGACAAATATAAAATAAATTAATATAATAGCAGAAACATACAAAAACATTATTTTACCAGCTAAATTCAAAAGCAGCAATATAAAATATACTGCTAGTTCTGCACTGCTACAAACTAGTGTATTCTGCGGAACTATCACATAGCAAGATTTTATTTCTTTAAAGACTTTTTACATCTTTAAATAAATATCTTACATACATCTGTATCTATATAAATCTATAAATACTCAGTACAATAGGTTACTGAAATATGGTAAGAAGTGCAAAAATAAGCTTAGTTAGGAAATTTAATAAAATTCCTTTCATGAGAATCTGTCAGGAAAGGAATTGCAAGCTATGGGAAATAACCTTTTAATGAGAAATGCTCTTTAGGTCTAACAACAAAATTCCTGCTTTAAAAAAAAAAAAAGAAGAAAAAACTTAAATCTAGGGATCAAAATATCATATCCTGACATGGGAAGTACCATGGGTTTTTTATTTTTTTGTTTTTGTTGGTCTACACTTCTACTCTGTCAAAGCTACAGTCAGTAACTCCCTGATTATTTTAATGGTCACTAATTTTCTAGATGGGAAAAGAGCATTGATTTCACCTTGAAGATTCCAGGAGTTTTCAAGATCGAAAAAAAAGAAAGAAAAAGGAAAAAAGAAGCCATTTCTCATTGACTTCTATCACCCGAGTAGACATTATGTGTCACTTTAATGCAGGCTTTGGCAAGCAAGAAGTTTAATAGTATGGAAATGATGGATATTACTCTAAGTATCACTAGTTTAGGAGCTGACTGCAATTGGAGTTTCTTGAGCACTTGCATAGTGAGATCTTGGATTGAGCAAAAGGCGGATATTAACAGGCCATATAGGAGGTGTCCCCTTTCCAACTCTTGCTGGTAGTCACTGCCTCTCAAATGAGGCATAAGGCAGACTCCAGTAGGCCCAGAACACCCTGTAAAAACTTCTAGTGGGCATTGACAAGAGCAAACCTGGCATCACATCTGTTCTAGCAAAGTAGACCATATAAAACATCCTTTCATTTATTTTTTAAGTTGTACATGCATAGCTCATGGCTTGAAAATACCATTAATAAGGAAAAGCACCATCTGATGCTTGGACTTTCTGCTAACGAAGTGATTAGAAATGTCTCTAGTCCAGCTTCTGACAAATAGAGCTTTTTATTTCATTCTTGACAGCACTGGTGAGTACATCCAGCACAGTATAGTTTGTCTCTGATGAGAGGGTTTGGAAGTCATGCAATCAGACAGCTACCTGGTTTTACTTACAGTCTTTTTTTCATTTAAAAATATATATATATGTGTATGGGAATGCCCAGGCTGGAATTTGCAATGCCTTGTGTCAAGCACTGTGAAGCTGCAGCATCAGTCATTGGTATCAAATCACTGACAGTCACTGGCATGAAATTCAAAATTGTCAGAGTCTGTTGAGCTCAGCTATTTAAAATAGCTACACAAAACCTGACTCTAGCTGTAAAAAATTAAATAAAATTCAAACCAACCATTGGCTGAAATAAAAAGTAAGCAAAAAGTAAAAGTGGTAGGATGAGGGACATACTTTTGCAAGGCATTTCTAACCTAGCTGATAAAAAAAAGTATCAGAGGCTTGCCTGTTTCCAAACTTCTTAAAATTCTTAAAAGGTCAGAAATTTAGACACAGGCCATCTTCACTGCTCATTTTTTCTGACATATAGCCCTTGCTTATGAAGTTTTCAGACCCATGATTCTTCCAGATTTGACCAGAACTTAGGTCATGTTTGTTCTTTGCTTTTCTTCTGGAGCCCAGAGGCAGAGAGTAGAGCACATAGACTGGTCTGATGCTTGAAACTCCTCCTCTATTCATGCATGTTATCTGTAAAACTTAAAGGAAATATAAGACTAATAATGAGTATTTGTGAATACAACCAAACACACGTCAGGGAGAAAAGCCTGACTTCAGAATCACCAACCCTTTTGGACTCAGGGATATTAAAACCATCTGTTTTTGTCATACCATAAGCTTGTAGTTCCAGTTGTCAATTAAGATGCTTCCGGTCTTGACACTGAAAGCTTTGCTTAACAAGAGCTCTTTCAGCAATTGAAGGCAGAATCACACACATAACATCTCTGTCATTCCCTTTGAAAGGAAACTCAAGGTCACACTTCAGTAATGTTTTCCAATCATCTTTAGCACTCAGTGTTGTGTGTATCTGTGACGCACAAGCAGTACCTGAACTTTCTGATACTCTCAACAAGCAAGCTGAAATCTAAATGACAGTCCCTCCTTGTGCTTGAATACCAGCTATACCAAAACAGTTCTTCATCTTGATTTTCTAAATTTGAAAACAGAATTTTGCAAAGTAATTTATGACTTGACTCTGGGTCACTGTAAGAAAAGATAGAAGAAACCAATCTTCAGCATTTTTGAAAAGTAGAGACTTATCACATAATTTATATCTCTTTGAGAACTACCAAACAGTGTGAAGCAATGAACTTACCAATATGTTTTAAGCTAAGTGAATATTCTGATAACAGATTAGCAAGAAAAGGATGTACGTGCTATAAAAAAGACTGCTGATGAAGATGATTACTGCAAAATTGAGGTCCACACTGTTTTTTTGATTGATGGCATTTTGTATTTCTTATTATACAAGAAAAGAAAATGACATTCTCAGTATTTCCAGCAGAGTCAAGATTTTTTTTTTCACTTCTCACTGCAAAGTTCCAAATTCTCTCCTCTTACTATTTTTCAATGGTAATGCCTTCACTAAAAATAATATTGCACATTATAGAAAAAGAGTAATATATGCAGCATGTCACCTGCTCTACTCAGAGACAGGGAGAGATATGCTACCTATTTGCTTAGGGATATTTACTCCTCTTAAAGATTCCTCTTACGGATCTTAAGGATTCCTCTTTAGAGGGAACAGACATGTCCCATTAAATTTGTCAATTGGCCACTGTTTCCCAAAAGAAGCTGACTCTAGAAGATTTGTCAAAGACCAGTTTAATGAAAAATAATTATTTTACCTCATATAGAAATGCCTAAAGTCCTCAATCACCAAATACTTTTTAATTTAAACTCTTTCCTATATGTCAAAACCTGTCTGCCACTTACGGAGTCACTCTCTGTTGATAATAATGCATTATCTTAGTGCTTTTCACTGACTACATTTATTATTGCCTATCACATAAAGCTGCACATAAAAATGCTTTTGTTAGAGCTCAACCTTTTTAAATGGGTTCAGGTTATGAGGAGT
Source organism: Eudromia elegans (assembly GCA_003342815.1). NCBI lineage: Eukaryota > Metazoa > Chordata > Aves > Tinamiformes > Tinamidae > Eudromia > Eudromia elegans. The sequence continues at coordinate 426,430 of PTEX01000366.1, read as the reverse complement.
TATAGTTTGTAACTGATGAATTGTTTTACAAACTATACTCTGAAACTAGTTTTATTTTTAGATTGGCAAGAGGAGAGATGTGTCACACTAAAGCTATTTATTCTACATTTTCAAACTCAAATATAGCTTGAATGAAAACACATAAACTTTGTTAAGATGTTATCTTAAGAAGAGAAAGATTGAAAGTCAGTTCCCTACACAGCCATTGTTTTTGCTGGAAAGATCCAACCACTGTGAATTCTCGAGTTTAGAAAATGAGAATGTCATGCAAACTTTTCATAAGGAGCTTTTGAAGGCTCTGGGCAGCGTGTGAGGTTCAGATGCTGTCCAGTTACTGGCTGTCGGTGACCACAGGGAGTTTCCAGGATAGGAAAATTGCAAAGCAATTTTACCACTCACTCATCTCTTTCTGTAATAGTGTTTAGGTTTCTGATTGGAAGAAAAGCTTTCTTTTCGCTAGAAGCTGTCGTTGCAGAGGATGCACTTTTGGCTAAATGAAAGTCAAATGGCACTCGAGTTTGTTTTAATACGTTATTGACAAAATTCAATTAGTAGCAGTATATATAAATGCTAATGCACTCAGTTATGTTTAAGCCAGTGTGAATATATAATCCTCTTACAGTCTGGATGATTTAATAGTCACTCTGCTGAATAATCTTGTTCCTTTCCCCACAGGTAACACAACTGAATATTGCAGTCCACAGACACAAGATTTAACTGGTTTGGAGGCCTGAAACTGAAATGGAGTTGGAAAGATGCCACTTGGAAAAAGTTATATTTTATGCGCAAAATATTTATTGTTTGAAGCTCACCAGGGTCTTAGGCAGAGAGAGCTCTCTGGGAGTCCTGTGCAAAGAACTAACATAAATCAAGTTAGCGCACTGAAGCTAAATAGGTCAAGTTTAATCTCATCTCTAAAAAGTTTTTGGAAAAGTTTTGCTTTTTCACAGAATCACAATGAGGTTGGAAGGAACCTCTGGAGATCATCTAGTCCAACCCCCCTTCTCCAGCAGGGACCCCTACAGCACAGGTCACAGGGTGGCATCCAGGCGGGTTTGGAAGATCTCCAGAGCAGGAGACTCCACAGCCTCTCTGGGCAGCCTGTTCCAGGGCTTTGTCACCCTCACAGGAAAGAAGTTCTTCTTCATATGGAGATTAAACTTCCAGTGTTTTAACTTTTACCCATTGCTCCTTGGCTTGTCATTGGCCACCATGAAGAAGAATTTGTTCCCATCCTCTTTATGTCCTTCACTCAGGTATTTATACAGATTGATAAAATCTCCTCTCAGTTGCCTCTTCTCCAGGCTAAACAGGCTCAACTCATGTAGCCTTTCCCCATTCAGTAGAAGCTCCAGTCCCTTAATTATCTTCATTACACGAGGCCCTCTCTAGCTGTTCCCACGTCCCTCTTTTCCTGGGGAGCCCAGAACTGCACCCAGTACTCCAGGTGTGGCCTCACCAGGGCTGAGCACAAGGGCAGGATCCTCTCTCTCGCCCTGCTGCCAACGCTCCTCCTGATGCAGCCAGGAGCCCAGTGGCCTTCTTGGCCACAAGGGCACATTGCTGCCTCATGAGTAACTTGGTGTCAACCAGGACTCCCAAATCCCTCTCTGCAGAGCTCCTTTCCAGCAGGTCAGCCTCTAATCTGTGCTGGTGCCTGGGGCTATTTCTGCCCAGGTGCAGGACCCTGCACTTGTCCCTGTTGAACCTCATGAGGTTCCTCTCTGCCCAAATCTCCAATCTGTCCAGGTCCCTCTGAACAGCAGTGCAGCCCTCTGGAATCTCAACCACTCCACCCAGTTTGGTGTCATCTGCAAATATGCTGACAGTGATAGTAGTTTCTTCGTTCGCATCAGACTAATAAAATACAAGTTTCTAGTAGTACATGTGACAAAATTCCATTCAGATATAGTAAAGTCTCTGACACAGGAATTTAAAAAAGTATTTTTACCAACATTCAAAACAAATGGGAAAACTGGTGATGTTACCAGTGACTGATACTAATTTACTTATTTTTTTTTACTGAAAATCCTGTCAGCGTCACACATGATGACAGTACCACAATATCTAGTAACAATCAGCTGGGAATGGGCACCAATGGAAGTCAGCACCCTGCACTGAAGCTGACAACTGCTTCAAGAAGTAATGCATCGGTTAAGTTAGTGATGCAAATCTAAGAATTTCTAATTTTAATCAAACAGTTTAAAATTTTCCAGATATATTTGTACACATTTCTTACAATAGTTAAAATCCCCTACTTTTAACTTCAATCTCTGAGTTTTAGCCATTAACAGACCTTTATTTATTTATTTATTTATTTATTTATTTATTTATTTAAGAGATTGCATGCAAAATTAAGGTTAATGTATTAAGACTGTGCAGCATATGAGGAACAATATGTAGTAAAGTGAAATGAAAGCAGTGTAGGCAAAATGGTCGGTGTCTGTGCCCAAGAAAACAGCATTGTGTCAATGCCAGGCAGAACTTTTTTTTTAACAAAGAGTGCACAAACTCTTGGTAGCAACAGGAAATCAAATATTGACAAACACTTGAACGTGTATGTTCCTTTAAACTCATTTTTAGGAGCCTTCCAAATGTCTAGACTTCCTGACATTGAGGATCCTAAATGAATAGAATTATTAAACAAAAAGATTGAACTTCCATTTCCATTGGAATTTATTAATTTTCCTTTTCCATCTTTTTTTCCACCTAAATATAAATAAAATCTTTCACAGGGAAAAGGAGTCAGAGCCATTGCCATGAAATTTTCTCTAAGAATTTCCTCCTGTTTTGTTCAGATGGGCGGGTTTTCTAGAATAATTCTGATGTGATATCATGCTGTATGCCAATATTGTCTTTTGTATTTTTAGATCAATATTTAATATTTTATCAACATTGCTGCAGCTGACAGTTTGTGAAAATCTGTTTTCATGCAGAGTTGTATGTTTCCAGCCTTCACTATGGCATAGAACACTCCTAAATATATAAACACTGATAGCTTAAAAGCCAGAAGGCATATAAAAATAAAAAAACTCTTTTCTGAAAAAAAACCATAATAATAAGCATCTAGCTCATGATGTTTAATAAGCTGAGCCTGAGAGTACTGAAACAATTGAACTAGAAGTGGTCAAGCGAAGTATGATCCTTGAAAAGATTCGTTTATGCAGTGATTTATAAAAAATGCAAACTCTATTATTGCTTTATGTAACAGCTCAAGTCTCTGAGCAGGAATCAGACCTACTTACATTATTGGTTATGTAAGAGAAACATGTATAAAGGAATCCCTATTTAACTTGAAAAATGACCAAGAAATTTGAGAGCAATTCAGTTTAGAAAATGCTTTGCCAGCAGAAGCTTTTACTGTAAGTCATTTTTTACTTTACATATGGCAGTCTTTTAAGAGAAAAATACTTGTTACAGTTTTACAGCTGTATATATTCAACTCATTTAAATAGACAAGCATACATTCAAACAGAAGTGAATAACAAAATGCAGAAGAAATGAATACTCCAGACAAAACTGAACTCAATGTGTCTATATTTGCTATTTGGTGCAATTTGGGGGTACTTGTAGCAGGAGTTTCTGTGTTTTGGGTGTATCCAGGGTCCGTTCCATGCAGCACAAGGACCTTATAAGAGATCTGTGAGGACCTGGAAGTACTTCTGCCTCTATTTCACAGATACAAAACAAAAGCGTGAATATGGGTGAATATGTCCATTTTCTGACTGTAGCAGAAATGTTTCTCCAATACAGGTGATATTTCAGACTCCTAGCCCCCTTTCTGGAGGCGCAACCTCTTTATATACATCTGCTATGAAGAAGGCCCCTTATCCAGACAGGACCTCTGGGAACTGCTAACGAGGCCAGCCGTGGAAATTACACCTGTTTAAAGGATTAGCCCAAAGTGGCTTGTTTCATAACAGAGCCTCCCGTTTAAATAGATGGCTTTTGTTATCCCAGCAGTGGAATTAAAGCTGTGCATCTTCCTCTGGCTGCTGCATTATTCATGTCTGTGTGTGCATGCCGCTGCATCGCTGCATGTGCTGCTCCCCCGGGGAGCTCACAGGAGCAACCTCTGCTCTGCTGAAGGTCTTTGAGCAAAAGCATCACCAGACTGGTTTTCTTGTTGCCTGTGGCAATTTTCTGGTGTTGTGGCATAAATTTTCCTTTAAAAAGCCCCGACAATTTGATATCAGCACTGAAAATGACGACGATGATGACGATGAGTTTTCCTCTCTTTGTTTCACTCCGTGGTATGTCTGCTCTGCAAAATGATTTTGTCACTGTAAGGCATGCAGAGGAAGATGAACTGCTTGTCAGTGCATTCACAAGGTACACCCGTGACAAGAAGATGCAAGAAAGAAATGAATGATGTGTTAAAAATAGGTTAAATCTAAAAAAATGCAATGGAGAGGGATATAGAAGGGATTTTTGTTATATTTTTGATTACATATCCATAACAACCATATAATATGTGGTCATTTAGAGAAAATGCAAGACACAGAAGAAGAATGGATTAACTGAAATTCTTAAAAAAATATTCTTCGGAATGTATTAAATATCTGTTTCTTCCTTGATAGCCTGTGACACTCGAACTCTTAAAAAAAATCTTCTTAACTGCATGTCTGGTGCCTGTAGTTTATTCTTGTATTTCACTTTTAAATCCATAATAATTTGGCATGATAAATACAGCTCAGTAGTCTTTCACTGTGTATTTAAAGACAGCAACACATTTTTTTCTTTTTTGTAAACCGTAAGTGAATCAGCTCGTTCTAATTTCTTTTTTCTTTTCCTCAGAAATGAAGATTAATGATGTAAATGTATTGAAATTTTTCATTGTGGATTTGTAGAAGATGAAGTAGCGGTACAGGCAGAGAGATCCATGCGTGGTGCAAGCGACATCCATAATGCGCAAGACCATTTTCCAAAAGAGGACAGATCTGAGCTAAGTGGTGGATGAAGAAGGGCTGTCATTGCAACTTCATCAGAGAGAGCTTGAAGAAGTGCATGGTTGACAGCAAGAAGAAATAAGCAATCAGTAAATATTACTGCACAAACAATTTATTAGAGCAGATATCTCTATAACAAGTTCAAAGAAAAGATATTATTAAAAGGTTACTTGCCCTGAGGGAGACTTATTAAGGATATTTGCCAAATGTAAATGGACAGTTGAACCATACCCAAGCACGGGGAAGCAGAATGCTATCAAATCTGTTGGCAGTTTCATTCCCGTAATGGCCAGATGCCTGAATGAAACATCATACAGAAACATAATTCTTGCAGCAACATTATCATTTAATACTGTAAAGTGACCAGCAGTCTCATAAAGATAGGCAAAAACTGCTGACTTTTAAAAAGACTGTTGATTCTTCCAGCACCCATTACTTCATGGCTCTGCATAAAATGTTAATATCATGACATTTGTAGAAGGCCTAAATCATTGTAATGAAACAGTAGTAGTTATTGAACTAATTCATTCTAGCATGTCCCATTGCAGATCTTTTACCAGTGCTTTCAATTTTTTTAAAAAAAAAGAAAAACAGATTTAGCCATATGCAGTTAGATCTGTTTACTTAAGAATCCTTATCATCACATATTGCCTGAACTCACCCTCAGTTTTTTAAAAAAAAGAAATTGTATTTCTTTCTCAGATCTTTTTCTCAGCATATAGGAGAACTATTTCAGGATTCTTCAGTGGAGAGTGAGTCAGTGAGAACAGGATTAACCCAATCTATTTAAGTAACTCCTTCAAATACTGAAAAGATGTAGTAGGCTAGAAAAAGACATCCTAGCGTGACTTGAAAGAATTTTAGGTTTACGCAGTGCATGAAAAAAAACAGAGTTCAATGCATCAGGACAAAGACTGCAAGAAGAATAACTCTAAGGTGAAATTTTTATTTTTCTCTTTGGACTCACACAAATTACCTAATAAAAGAAGGGATTCACATAAGCATGTTAAAATAGATGCAGCTCTGCTGCTACGTCAGCAGAATGTAAGTAAAATTTCTTAAGTAATAGAAATTCATGCATTAGATATAAAAAATGTACCTGATTTTTTTATTTTAAATAAGATAGAAATAGCACCCCTTTCAACATATAGAGTGCCAAATTCACTAGGTGCTGAAGAGGGTGTTTTGTGCTTTTTTTTTTTCTTTTGAAGGAAAGAAAAAAAATCCTTCCCAAAAAAGCCTTCCAAAAATTCTTCCAGTTTTCTAGTCAACCAAGATTTCCAAGGAAATGGGAGAGGCAAAATGTCTGTCTAGCTTTGTGTGTATGTAGTTAAATATACAGTTATTGCATAGTTACAAATATCAATTCTTCCTGTAGAAATCCACTACGAGGGCTGGTGATGTAAAATGACAACAAAAAGGTTACATACATTCCTTTAAGCAGATATTTTAAAAAACTGGCCAAACTACTTAACAGAACAGTTCCAGAAAAAGAAATACCCTCGGTTACAGTAATAGACAGAGGAAAATCAGTAATATCCATCAAACTATATCTGAAAATCTGGGTCACTTTCATTTCACACAGCAGGTTTCCGAAACAAATATAGGTATGTCGCTGTCCATCTTCCCATGACTCCCCTTGTTGGTATCTCTCTTTCTCATACTTAACACAGGTAAACTTTAAATCTCACATAAGAGATGATATCCTTAATTGCAGACTAAGAAAAGCATCTTTTTGATGTAAAACTTTCATAGAAGAATTAAATTAATTTCCTACCTATATTAACCAAGACCCTAAATCTTACAAATCTTCCTTCTTTCTCTGAAAATACATTATTTTATTGCTGCAAGCTTAATGTCCACTAATTTCATCTTGGCATCTCCAAAGGAATTGTATAGAGTGAGTTGCACAGGAGAGATATGTTAAGCTCTTGAATAACACTGGTATTATGTCAATGAAAAATAGCGCTGGTGTGATGAACTGCAAAGGAAATCTTTCTCATTGCCTGCTCTCTAAGTGAAAATATGGCCTCCCCTGCAGATTTCTAGATCTAAAAAGTGCTGCTCTGCTGAGTCTTAACATTTTGCTTTAATTTGCGTTTGCATCATTGCTATCTCGCGGCCCTACAAGAATTTCAAAGGCTTTTGCAAAGCAACTGGAACAAGTGCGAATATCAGCACTTGCCCAAAGGCGTTTGTGCTGTCACTCAAGGAACCTGCACACCACTGACTGCAGGTCTGGAGCAAAGGCGTTACAACCTGCAGGAATTTACCACTGCTCACAGGTCTGTGCTTGTGCAGCAGTTACAAACACCAGCAGGCTGGCAAGCGGGAGCCCTATGGAGATAAAAGGCGGTTTTGTGGCCATTTTGTGTTCAAGCTATCAGCTTTGCCACCCCGACAGCTTGGTTCCACGTGAGTTTTGTGAATCCTGAAGCTGGGAACAGCTCCTTTTCAAGTGCCTGTAAGGCAACACTCAAGTGCTCTAACCTCAAACAGTTAGAAGTGTATAGGCATGGAAAACAGCTTTTAATCAGGTTTTATTTAGACATCCCACTACTCAGCTGGCTGCTTCTAGTAAATGAAGCTCAGTGCTGCACAAGAAAGCACACAGGCTGCAACCTGTCTTTTGAAGCAGTAGTGCTAAATAGCAATAAACACTGCTAATACAGATTGATTTATAATAAAAAAGTGTTGAGAGAGGTGGATAAACCAGCACAACTTCAGGCTGTTAACCAAACTTCTGGGGTTTTTTTTGTTTCTTTGATTCTTTGTTTGCTTTTTAATCATTCTTGGGCTCCGTAAGCTACTGCCAAATAAATTTGAGTGCAAGCACTTGTGGGAATAGAGCACAAAAGCTGGAGGAGAGAGAACATACAAATCTTCAAATGCAGAGATTGAGGAAACCCTCCTCCCACCATTCTGTGGCTCTCCACCTCATCTAAAGGAAGATTCCCTGAGCCCCATTTTGGCTTTCCTCCCTTACTCAGGAAAGCAATTCAGTATCAGCAAAGAAGGAAAACTTAATCCCCCATGATTAGAAAGGAAGTTAGCTATTGCAAAACCAAGTTCTTCTAGCAGCTGACAGTTGTGCTTTCAGACTATCTGTACCAGGCACACAGACAGAGTCAGCTTGCCAAAAATAGAGATGGTAACAAAGCAGCCTTAATTTCTCTCTCTCTCTAAATATCTCATAGCAGTGAGCTGTCTTGGGATCACTAGGAAGGAAATAACATCCTAAAGATTGGTGGTATATTTCCTGTCAGAATTTCTGTTAATATAGACTATAAATAATCATTCTTTAAAAAGGATATTAATAAAGTCAATTGAGACAGAAGGAACATCATCTTTTTTATATACAGAGCCTTATAAATAACCTTAGATCTAAGTTAACAGGACTCACAAATTTAAGTAGTTCTCTTCCTCTCTCATCTGCAGGGAGTTTATTCATCAGACATCCTCATAACAGGCCACCTGGAAGGGGCTTCAAATCAATCATGATGGTCAAGTGTTCTCCTGCTTTGGGGACTTGGGACTACTGTAGTGGGCTAATGTGATGAAATGGAGCTAAGCTTCCCGTACCATCTGGATTTTCAGTATTCAAGGTGGCTTTTCCCTAAGTCAGTGTTCTCTTACAGTATGTATTCTCAGTATGGAAGCATTTTTTCACTGATAATAAAGATTCTACAGAGATAAGAGGCATCTAGATGAAGAATGAAAAAACCCCCCATATTTAATAATGCCTTTTTCATGTCTTTGATACTGGAAATCATTCCCTACCAGCAAAAATATGTATTTGCAGCAGAAGGAAATGAATGAGTGAAGGAGTGAATGTCTACCAAAACAAAATTGTTCACATGCACACACAAAAACTGGGTGAACTGTGAACAAACAAGCGCCAGAACAATGTAATAGATTTACACGCGTGGGTGCGAGAACAGATTGCAATTTCAGTGAAATTCAGTTAGTGCTAGTCAGATTTCAGTGTTGCCTAACACAGAAGATAGGGGAAACTCTTCAGCGATGTCTGTCCTTTCATTATTTCTGTGGCAAAAAGAGTAACTGGATGCTGTCAAGACTGATCAAGCTGAAAAGGAAATTAATGAGTCAGAAGCAGTGGCTTCTCATTACCCAGCAGCGCATCTGTTACACACTTCATACCTGCAGTGCATACAGACTATACGGACACAGTGTTCTTGCATAGTAAGTCTAAAACACTGTTTGGTGAAACATGCAAAAGAGCTGTCTTGGAACATTTCTGCTGCTAGAGGCAAACCCTCAGCAAATCCAGATTTGTGCCTGTAACTGTCAGAATTTAGAGAATTCTCCCACTCAAAGTTGTAATTCTTCCTCTTACACAGTTAGGTACAAAAGGTCTGTGTGTCAGGCTTTGGGAAGCTTTCAGTCAAAAACTGCAGTTTGTCCTGTTTTAGTGAACTCTTTTGCCAGACTAAAGTCTCCAATGATTCAACAGTAATGGCAGAAGATATTTTACATTTCCTAAAGCCTCCCTCTCTCCAGTTTAATTACCTTTTACAGGCTGGAACATAGTGGCTGGTAAGTAATTACATGAGACATATCAAAGAATAGCTGTCAACTCTTGCAGGGACCATCTACAAAATTAAAATGTTAAATGCAGAGTAATAAAACAAAATAATTGCAACTAGAGGCCATATCTAAACAGCAGGATCTGGAAGTGCCCATTTCCTTGGCGTCTGCGTAATTCTGACCACTTCCAAGCTCCAGTTTAGGTTATACAGAATTTTGCCCCAATGCAAACATAGTTGTTGGTGAGAAGGAAACATGCCTTCTCTTCCACTAGTGTGAACCCTACCCTTGGAAGCCCCAATAAGCATCCTAGTAGCTCCATAGAATTAAATTGCATTACAGGTGCAACAAGAATTCTTAGATCAGTAAATACTTGCAAGCATGTCATATTACTCTGATTAGTCTGTTTTTTATCACATTCGTAAATAAACACTTAAATTTGCAAATGGATGTTTGTTCTAAATAAAAAGATATTTCAAAATACAAAAGATGTTTCTCTTCAAAAGAGAAGCATTTTTCAATACCTCATTTAGGTCCTTTGCACAGGCAGAGTATAGAACAGTTGTTAATGGAAGTATAAAATACTAGATTAATTTGTTCAGCATTTCCAATTAAAGAACATTTTAAAAACTATATTCCTACAAAAGTACAGTTGCTTGTATGAAACTCTCATAAATTATAAGTTTGTCTAACAGCATTTATACCAGGTACTATTTTCTGCCTTGGTCATAGAGACATTTAAAGGTAAAATTTGCGAGTGATAGTTTTTGAACTACCAAATCTTCTACAAGATTTGCAGACACAGTTGCACACACCAGCTGGAGGAAAAAAAGGAAAAAAAAAAAGAATCCAGAGGTACAGCTCTGAATGAACTTAATATCAGGACAAGAGTTTTGCTGAACTGATGCTCATATAAAAGAAGAGCACTCAGCCTGATATCTGATAGTAGTAACAATGAGCAGAAGTCAAAGCGGAATAAAAGCCTTAATTTATAAATAAGGAGTTCCAAATAGACAATGACATTTGAAAGGAAGGAAAAGGGGAGGGAAGG
>PTEX01000366.1:351645-415703 GCA_003342815.1 Eudromia elegans | reverse complement strand
GGAAGGGAAGGGAAGGGAAGGGAAGGGAAGGGAAGGGAAGGGAAGGGAAGGGAAGGGAAGGGAAGGGAAGGGAAGGGAAGGGAAGGGAAGAGAAATTCTTTCCCGGAGTTGCATGAAAATTCTGTATTGCCAACTATTCCAAATCATGAAGTGATGATTATAATCTAAGGCTTATTAAGATGCCTGAAATCTCCTAAACTTTAGATCAAACTCCTCTGTTGTGTCATGTTTATATAAAACTAGATTAAGTGTGTTAAAATTTAGTAAATTAATTCCTGATTTGTTCTTGTATAAATGAGGTCAGAAATAACTCCTTTTTGAAATAAAGGCAAACAGGCAGTGTATTTCATTTCTGTGTTCAATATCAAATCAATCTCATTAAAACTTTTAGTGCTTCAGTTAAGCTTGTCATCATCATAGAACACAACACATTTTGTGTTTTTAATTGTGGGTAAGTATGCACTGTCCAATTCCATTAAATTCTAATGGTCCAATGAGATTAAAGGCAGTTAACAGTATTTACTGATTGCAAGACACAATGCAGCTAAAGATGATGCACTTCACGCAATTGTTTACAAACATCTGCCAGGCCCAAGAAGTGACAAAACCACTATGTAGTTAAGTGACAAATTCTTTTCTGACAAAATTAGTGTTGCCTAGTTGAAATAAAATATTTAATTTTGGGAGTAACAGTCCTAAAAGGAAGTTGTAATGACTTAGGAATCAATTTCTTCTCCAGAACTACGGATAAGACAAGAAGAAATGGCTTTAAGCTGCGCTAGAGGAGGTTCAGGTTAAATATTAGGAAATACTTCTACAAAAAAAGAGTAGTCAAGCACTGGAACAGGCTGCTCAGAGAAGTGGTGGAGTCATCATCCCTGGCAGTGTTCAAGAAACTTGTAGATGAGGCTTTTAGGGACATGGTTTAACATTGCATTAACATAGCATTGAAGGGTTTTCAGTTGGACTCAATGATCTTAAGGTCTTTTTCAACTGTAATAATTCCGTGATTCCATGCAAACTTCCAGGTACTTTCTAGTCAGGTTATATAACAGGATTGATAAGGGTTGAGTTATGATTTATATTATGAACTGACTGGCCTTCAGTGTCCTGAAGGATCAAACCTGGAGGATCGGAAGTTCTTCCACCTCCCTGGAGAACAAGTAGTGCTTGTTTGTGAATAATTGCTTTCTTATCCTGTTTTCATCTATTCAGTATGAAATGCTATATAACATTTAAATTGAGTGCTATTAAAACATAATATTTGGAGGTTAACACTCTTTTAAAATGACTTTGTGTCTAGTGACCTTTTATGGTTTATTTATGTCCTGAGTTGCATCTCATTATCAAAAGACAGAAGGAAATGGAGGAGAAACCATTAGAGGTATGAAAAGGAGGACTTGGGGAAGGGGTTAGTTACATGCATACTAATTTGATGGCTCTTAAGACACTTACTGAAAAAACAGCTGAGATATCTTGCTTAATGCTGACGGTTATGGTTGATCTTATTGTAGGAAGATTCAAGGAACACTGAAAAGTATCGATGGTTTTGAGGAGACATAGTATACATTTCATTTTCAAAGACAATTACACTCGATTTACTTTAAAACAAGTGAGCGAAATTAAGTGGATTCTCTAGAGTTACTGGCTAATTACTAAGGTTTTCTACTTCACACTCGTATAGTGTGAGTATCTTCATCTTAACACAATGTCAGGAATTTCAATATCGGAACTAGCTAAATTAAAATCCCTTACTACAGCGCTTTAAACTTTAGCACATCATTGTCTTCAGATAAATGTTTCCCTTATGGGAAATCTCAGGAAGTTTGGGTTAGGTGAGTGGACAGTGGGGTGGACCAAGAACAGGCTGGATGGCAGAGCTCAGCGGGTGATGATAAAATAGGGTCAAGAATAGTTGGAGACCTGCGGTCAGTGGTGTTCCCCAGGGGTCAGTGATGGGCCCAGTATTGTTCGAAGTCACCCACAGCAGGTTTGCAGATGATACAAAACTGAGTGGTTGACACTCCAGAGGGCTGTACAGGCTTTCAGAAGGACTTGGACTGCTTGGAGAGTTGGGCAGAGAAGAATATCATGAGATTCAACAGGGACAAGTGCAGGGTCCTGCACCTGGGCAGAAATAATCCCAGGCACTAGCACAGATTAGGGGCTGACCTGCTGGAAGGGAGCTCTGCAGAGAGGGATTTGAGAGTCCTGGTTGACACCAAGTTACCCATGAGGCAGCAATGTGCCCTTGTGTCCAAGAAGGCCAATGGGCTCCTGGCTGCATCAGGAGGAGCGTTGCCAGCAGGGCGAGGGAGGGGAGCCCCTCTGCTCAGCTCTGGTGAGGCCGCACCTGGAGTATTGGGTGCAGTTCTGGGCTCCCCAGGACAGGAGGGACGTGGAGCTTCTACAGAGGGTCCAACGGAGAGAGATGAAAATGATTAACGGACTGGAGCATCTGTCTCATGAGTAAAGACTAAATGAGCTGGGCCTGTTTAGCCTGGAAAAGAGAAGACTGAGAGGGGATCTGATCAATATATACAAATACCTGAGTGGAGGATGTAGAGAGGATGGGGCTAAACTCTTGTTGGTGGCAGCCACTGATAGGACAAGGGGTAATGGGTACAAATTGAAACACGGTTAAGTTCCATCTGCATATGAGGAAGAACTTCTTTCCTGTGAGGGTGACAGAGCCCTGGATCTCCTTCTCTGGGGATCTTCCAAACCCTGTGCCAGGTGCTCTAGGTGTCCCTGCTGGAGCAGAGAGTTGGATTAGATGATCTGTAGAGGTCCCTTCCAACTTCACCTATTCTGTGATTCTGTTTTATTTTGAAGAGTAGATTTCACCGTAGTCTTTAGAAGATTAGAAATCAAAAATTCCTAGTGTTTAACATTTTTGTCAAACAAAACATTTTAAAAAATGCAATATACAACACCAATCAAAAAATTGAAAAATTGAATTCTGATAGTAAAGTCATTGAAGTTTTAATGTAGGTTAAGTTCAAATTTGTAATTGGTAGCCCTTTGAACAGTTCAAGGTGGCTCACTTATAAATAGCAAAACTGTATGTTAAATATAGAGGAGCCTCTAGGTTCTTGCCACAGGAACATATGTATTTCTGTTGAGTATCATTACTCATAAATAGCTCAGAATTCTAGTTTTCAAAGAGTAGGTACTTTGAATATTAAAACCTTTGGAAAAGAATAAAGATAGCCAGCCTCAATAGCTGAAACTAGAGCCATACAGTTATTAACAGCAATAATTTTTTATATATATTGACATGTATGTTCACATTCCTGTTTTTCCCACAGAATTCACCCAACTCAAAAGAAATCTGACATTTTGCTTATCCTCTTCTGTGTTTCTTTAAATCATTGGGAGAATTCTACATTGTCTACTAAATATATTCCTACAAAAGTACAGTTTTGTAGAATTAATAAATTACAGCTTTTGTTTATACATTCTTTCTAGAATAATAATTTTTATTGCTCTCTCACTTATTATACAGGGTGCACTCTAAACTCTGCAGATCCTTGTGCTTCTTCCCTAATATTTACTCATAAAATATGCCAAATGGAGTATGATTAGTAGGAAAATCATAATTCTTTGTGTTCCAGGTGAGTAATAAGAGAATATGGGGAAATGGCACACATTTCTTTTACCTTAGTTAAGATTACACACAGGTCTCATACAAACGTCGTATGAATAGCTTGTATAAAGAGCTCTCCTTCATCTAAAAATAGGTTAGCACAGGGTTGCGTATCAGCAGTATTCAGCCAAATTTGGATCCAAAATAAAAATCCTTAATACAAGATTAGAGAAGCATCCATTTTGTAAGAGGTTTAGAAATATATTTCAAGAAAAAACCTTGAATGAAAATCTTACACTGTTCTTGACGTAAGTAGGCCAGCTTTAATGAAATGATACAGAGAACATGAGGCCCTGTGCCAAAATCTTGACTTGAAAGAGCTAAGAATTTAAAGTTCTTCATCTGAGAGTTGTAACTTTTCTGTTACACTTTCAGTATCTAAACCGCAGAAATCACATTTTTTTGAACCTTTAAACAAAATTTTAAAAGGCAGGAATGAAAGTACTCAACTTGTATGCTGCAAAGTACATTGCAACAGCTCAGGCACAACGAAGATTGTGCCTGAGTTTGGAGATAAAAAAAGGGGAAGAAGTCTAATACTCAGTTCGAAAAACTGATGAGAAACATTTAATTTACATGTCATAAACACACAGTCAGATCATTACATGATATTTCTAAAACAGACTAATGTGTTCTCATCTGAACCTGTTTATGTTAATTGCAGCAGCAGGAATGTAAAAACAACCGTAATTGTGTTTGCCCCAGGATTTGCTTGGGTAGCAACCTTAATGAAGTTGCATTATTTTTCATATTCGTTTTCAGCCCAGCACACAGAAGGGGATTGTCAGGCTGTAGGAAAAGAATATGACCCCGTATTCAATGAAGCTCAGGTCAAAAGTATCATGGCATGAAGCTTGCAGGCTCAAGTACCAGTCTGAAGCAGTTTGGGAAATTATCATCATTTTCAGCTCATTTCACATGTGTGTGTTACTTTTGTCAGTGAGCCCAGCTCTTGGCACTGCAGCTGTGACCTCCCCAGAGCGGAGCAGAAGGGAAGGATCGCCTCCCATGATCGGCTGGCAATGCTTTTGGGCACATAACCCCGATATGGTTGGTTGCCTTGGGCACAAAGGCCCCTTGCCAGCTTATGGCCTATGTGAGGTCAGCCGGACCCCCATCTCCTTCTGCTCAAAGCTGTTCTTTAGCATACTGGTGTTCAGCATGTCTTGAGTAATGGAGTTCTTGTCTGATTATTCATGAAGTCATGAGAGAGTCTTCATGTCAGTATTCAGTCCCCTTACCTAGGCCAAACTTGTCTCTGAGGTTGTTAAAGGAGATCATACAAAGAGCATAAACATCCATTCTTCCCCCCAACCACTAAATCACTCATTTCATCAAAGAAAACTTTGAAGTCTTTTTTTTTTCCCTCTACACTGCTCTGTCTTTATAAGAACTGTAGCCAAGCAAATATGATCCCTACAAAACTATTTTTTTTTCTCAGTTTGACCTACTTTCCTTTCTAAGCAAGCATGCACATCTAAAATGCAAACCCTGTTGCTATTGAAGTTCGTGATATTAAAATCTCACATACAGTGAGAGGGAAGGCTATAATTTATATATATATGTATAAATGTGCTTGTGTGTATCATAGAATCACAGAATGGTTAAGGTTGGAAGGGACCTCTAGATATTATTTAGTCCAATCCCCTGCTCCAGCAGGGATGCCCAGAGCATGAGGCATGGAGTCGCATCCAGGAGGGTTTTGAAGAACTCCACGGAAGGAAGCTCCACAACTTCTCCGGGCAGCCTGTTCCAGGGCTCTGTCACCTTCACAGTAAAGATGTTCTTCCTCATATGGGTATGAAACTTCTGATGCTTAAATTTGGACCTATTGTCCCTTGTCCTGTCACTGGCTGCCACCAAGAAGACTTTGTCCCATTCCTCTTTACATTCTCCCCTGAGATATTTGTACATATTTTTTAAGATCACCTCTCAATCTTCCTTTCTCCAGCCTAAACTGGCCCGGTTCATTTAGTCTTTCCTTATGAGATAGATGTTCAAATCCCTTAATCATCTTTGTCACATGTACATATGTACATGTATATATGTACCTATGTATGTGTACATGTACGCATGTATACATGTACACACATACACATACACTACACATTTTAGAACCTTCAAATCAAATAAAATTTCATCCACATTTCAGGAGGAGAATAATAGTACTTTACTTATAGCATCATGTACACGAATAAGCTGGCTGGCTTAGGAAGACCGTGCTAGATTTAGACACAGGGAACTATAAATTCAGGTTGCATTGTGTCTTTGCTGTGTATGTTAAACTATAATGTGACACTGACTTTGCCTTTGTTTTTTCCATATTGAATGTCCTGCCAGGAAGCAAAATAACTCAATAATTTATGTTTAATAAAGATCTGGTTGAAGAGAAAGTTTTAAACAAGATACATGTACTACGAAATCTTGAGAAGCTTGAATTTACATATAGCAGCCTGACATTGGGAAATTTTGAAAAATCACAGCAGCAATTATTTCTTGTGATTCTTAATAAACCATGAGTTACCTTGAAGAGGCTGAGAGACACTTTAAGGTATATTTGTTGTTTAATAGCAGGTCTTGGTTGCTGCCAGACTTCTTAGCCAATGTATTCTCTCAGTCAGGCATTAATTTTGAAAGGCTAGTTTGTGAGTGACAATAGCCTTTAAATCTGTCTCAGTGTCCTGCAGGCTCTCTTTTAAGGGGTTAAGCAGCTACATTAAGTGTATTGCGCCTCAAGCATTCAGCACTAAAACTGATCCCCAGGAAAATCTTGAATGTATTTACAAGCGTAATTAAAAAATCTAAGTGCTGACTTCTTGACATCCTCTATGGATTACATTCAGATTTGTTTCCACATTAGGAGTGTATTAAAGGCATGTCTTCTCCATCTCCAGAACCTGTAATATTTCGTGAATGCTCTAGGGACATGATGCTTCAGGTAGAAGACCTCCTTGAATAAAATTCATGCCATCTTATGATAGATAAACAGGACAGAGATCACAAGAAGAGGTAACTTCATATCAGCATTTTAGAATGGGAACTCAAACTAATGTAGTAGTAATGATGAAGTATTTTTCTTTATCAATGTAGAGAGTTTCTTTACATGAGAAAAAGGCTAGTGGCATTGCTTAGCTTATTTCTTTCTCTTCCTGAAATACTGGAACAGAGTTTATATATCCTTTCAATCGCCATTCTTCTTGTTGAAATTCAGAAATAAAATCAATTTTATTCAAATGGTGAAAAATGTCTGCATCATAAAATGTAACACAACAGTAGGTACAATAGCATGCACTTGGAACACTTTCTGCCCTCTACATCCTCATTAAGTCAGGGAAGAATAATTGGACTATGTGTGGCTTTGTTTGCAGCTGGGTAGCTTGTGTGGCAAAGGCACGGTTCAAAAGCTGTTGAAAATATGAATGTTTCAGAACAGACTAAATGATCAGCACAAGTTTCCTAAATATGTTCCACAAAACAGATTCACAGGCTGCTTCAAAATATCATATGACCCCACACAGGATTATATGCACTATCTTGCTTCCAGTACATATGGTGTTACTCTTAATAAGATGATGAGAACCAGACTGTAAAACCATTATCTACTTCTGGTATAATCCAATTAAAGCAATGGTTTGTGAGCACTATCCACAAACCCAAACCTAGACTCAAATTGCTTTTTAGGCAGTGATTATTTTAGTCAAATCATGCTGCTTTTGGGAAATTTCATTCTTTATGCATGCAGAAATACTGTAGATAAAACCAACTAAAATTAAAGAAAAAAAAAGAATTTGTGGAAGGACTATTTAACAGTGTAGAATGATACCTTGACACTGTACATTTCTAGGCATTCCAACTTTGAGCAATATGACCATCAAGAGATTCATCTTAATTCATTAAGAACACAACTGAATACAAAAATTCTGAAGATGTTTTTTATTATTTATTTACTAATAAACATTTTTTCTTTAATTGCTTATAAGATACATTGATATTTTGCTAAAGATCTCAATCTGAGATTAGAAATGATTAGTTAATTCATATCAGTATTATCACAATTCGACAGCTTCATCGCAATGTAACATTATAAGGTACTCTTTTCATATCCACTTATTAAACTGTGCTACCTACTCAGTAGAATATCTGTGACAATTAGGGTCATTTATTTCTGTACTGAGATATTTTAAGAAGCACTCTTTTCATGAAAATGCAAGACCAAGCTAGATTTATTCATAGGCCTGGAATCACATTCCTTTCCCTGCTGAGGATATCTCATCCTTTGAAGACAAATGACTGCAACCCATACCTAGCAGTTCTGGGTACCTATAGCAATTTTCACTGTGGCTTGGCTCCCCCTCTTTCTGTCTGAATAACTGTAATACATGAGAGATCTATCCCAGAAAGTCCCAAACCCAAACTATATTTCCATGACATCATGCAGGTCCTAAGAGAATATACCTCCAGGTGAATGACCACAGAAAAGACCTGCAATAATTCTATGCTCTAATAATTTTTATTGAACTACCTATATACCATTATGGTGTACGGGAACCCCATACAGATACATGGGAATCTCTGTCTCTAGATTTTTCATGACAGAATTTTTCTCACACATCTCTGTCTGACAAGATATTGCTGTCCATTTCTGGCCTTTTCTGAATATTCCGGTGCCTACAGCTCAGACCTGTTTTTTCTGTCTTAGGATACATATTTTCCAACAGAATAGATGAGATTGAAAAGGTTTTTTTTTGGGAAAAAACCACAGATGAATTTAGAAAAGAAATAAAGTCTCTGGTTAGTTTATTCAACTATTGTATTCCCTTAATTAGCTTTTTCTTTACAACGTCTACATGAAGAAAAGTCCAAACACAGGTATAAATAATAGTTCTGATCTATCTAGGAAAAACTCTTTCTTGGGGCTCTTTTCTGTTGTTAATCTTAGAGTTTAGTTTTAGGAGTTTACAGTTTCAAATGAAAAGGCTTGTTATTTATGGTCTGACATACTTTACTTAAGCAGTAAGACATGACAGGCCATGAATTTTTGCGAGATTATTAGCACACTGTGAATGCTGTGATAATGTGAAAGGCTGAAGGTCAAAAGCAGAATGATTTTAATTAACCAGAAAGTACCCTAATTACCTTGAAAAGCATTTCCTGGTCTGTGTGAAGCTGCCGTGGACCAGAACGAGTCAAATAATGAACAGTTCAAGCCAAGCGTTTACTGGGCATAAAGAGTGCAGCACCTTATCTCACTGATAGCCAGTGAGCAAACACTGATTTATAACCATGTTTCAAAGCTAATTCACAGTTAATGTCATAGACATAAGTTACTATAGAGGAGGTTCAAGTTGATATGAACATTGCTGGTATATATAACTGGTCTGCTTTTTCTGTCATTAAGCAGCATAAAATATCCCAAATTAACATCTGTTGGTGTTAGGTGTAATATCTTTATATTATAACTTTTCATAGAGAAGAAAAAAACCTGGAATTCTAGATTTAGAGAGTGTATCACTGAAAATTTGTCGTATAAAGGCTGTAAAATATACCTTTGGAGAATGAATTCAATATTTGCCTGGAGCATCTAATCATGTATCTAATAGATTATTGCAGCAAAAATCCATACACCCTTTCAGATGTCAATATTACACCTCACTACATGCCATGACCATTAGGAACTCCACTGCAGCACCCACTTCAGGACTTAATTCAGTCCTTAAATTACAGAACAGGTATCTCCGCTTTCTTAAAAGAATTGAGAGTGCTCTTCAAATAAGAATAGACAGAGCATGATTAAATTACTTTCTTCAGCCAGTGGTGGATCATGGGCACTATGTCACAGAACTCATCAGTTTCAAACACAAGAGAATGAATTTTCTGAATTACTACCTTAAGAGCTTGACCTCTATCGTCTCCATGTGTCTAACTAAACTCATCAAATATCTCTTCTGATAGCTATCTAGGGTGTTAGTACATAGAAAACCTTAAGTTTTATCCATATTTGAAAAAATATGTAAAATAATGCAGTTTAAGATTTCATTAATTTTTACATCTGTGGAAACTGTTTTTCACATAGTCCAAAAATGTGTTTCAATGTATTTTTAAATGTGTTTAATTATAGACAAGAAGAGAATGGGAATAGAAATTTTTCTTCCACAAAAAGCTATAACATTCTTAGCTGAACTCAGCAAGAGGCAAGAAACTTGAGCCTTAAAGCATGTAAGTCCTTCTGACAGAGATGCTCTTTCATGTCTTGTTGGTTCTTTGCCCAAAGGATGCACCTAATGGAAGAAGTGTTTTGCATAAGTACATTCCCTGGTATATGTACTTTAAAATATGTCTAGCAATAGCAGGAAACATATGCATTTCTTAAAAAATGTAGAGACTCCCTTAATATTCAAGTTACTATGAGAATTTTGTTACATCGTTCTACTGAACACTAGCATCTAACTTGTGATTTTCCTTTAGGAATAAAAAGTCCAATTCACCCATATTATACCTCCTAGGGATCTTTTAATGAGAAAAATTTCATAGTTACAACTTTCCTTTCCTAGCACAGAAATAATGCTTTCTGGCCCAAAAGGCTCCAGAGCACCTAACTTCTTTTCATCATCGGCAGAACACAAGAACTGAACAGTTGCTAATTAATTTATTGTAGAAAACTTAGATGAAAATCGTCTCATTGCTGACTTGTTAAATCAAGCATTTGATTTGTCAAAACAGAGATCGGCTATGCCTCCTCCTTTCAGGCTGAGTAGTATCAATACATTTCCCTCATCCTTTGCACCTGCATGAAAATATGTTAGCGCACTACATTTTTACTTCGTGAAAATTGCCAGGTACAGATTTCAGCTAAACATGCTGTTTTTTTCCTGTTAATGTTCTGCGTTTGCACTTCACTCACAAATTGCCTCTCAACATTACTAATTTAAATAACACTCTGTGTAGGTATTTAATATGGATTCAAGCCCTGAATCAAAATGGTGAGGAGAACAACGAAGCTAAAGTTTTTCCAGGTAATCTTCCCCAGTCAGGCTTGGGAGTGAATTAACAAGTTGGCAAAGAACAAAGAATCATGCTTTGGTAGTTACCTATGTTGTGGCTGAATTTAACCCAGGACAATGTTCTGTTCTACAGTACCCTCCACTATTGAAGTTATTTGTGAAGTAGCAAATACTTCCATATCAAAACTACTTCAATTTCATTCTACTAATCCAATCTAGAAATTCTAAAATAGAAAGAAGTAGGTACTTTAGAATTAGCACCTAACTCTGTGGGGTCTTCTCTTTTAGTTCATGAGGAAGCAGATGCTACATGTGGTGAGTGCAACCTGAGAACTGCAGACCTTTCTAAATCCTTTTCATCTCATCTGCTTTTGCACATCAGCCCATTTCTCTGCTGACATCCCAGCCTGAGTTGTAACCTACACTTTTTCTGTCATCAGTAACAGTGACAACTGCTTACCTTGCTTCTTGCCCTTTTTTTTGGTTGCCTTTGAAGCCAGTTACTTCACTGACTTTCTTAAAAGGTATGTCAAAGCTGAGAGTCTTCTGGATCTGATCTTCATGAGCTTGCTATCTTTGTCAGTCAGACTGAATCTCAGACTACACTATGACCACTGTGATGTCCGTCCTTGGGGAAATTGTTCTCTCTCCGGCAGGAAGCTTCGAAGAAGATTTAAAGGCAGGAATCTTTCTCTTGCCAAGCCATCATTATCTGGAGGAACTAGGCCTTTCTGAATAATGGAACTGATCCAGTCCCCAAGAACATTAATGGCCTGCTGAGGTCAAGCAAAGTTTTGTCTGAGCAGAGTTTATGTTGGCTACCACTGGTCAAGTAGTAAAGCTGTATCTGTGAGCTCTGAAGAAGCACCTTCACATTAAGCTAGTGGACTAGTATCAAATAACCTCTCTCAAAAAAAAAAAAAAAAAGAGAAGAGGACATATTCTCTTTTTAAAAAATCATTTATTCTGGCAGGGGTGTAAATAATTGATTTTCTTTTTGTCACTGTCTTAATGCATTTTAGTTATTCTAAGATATGAAAATATTTCTAGAACCTGTCTGCTGAGATTTTCCAGAAGAGTATGAACCTGTCATTTAAACAAGCAATGCAATACAGCAAGATGCAGGAACCAAGGCAGACATCTCAGAGTTATACAGATGGCATTCAGGAAATATGCAATTCATCTGGGTTAGAGCATTTAAATCTGGAGAAGTCCAGCATTTAAAGATTCTGACCTCTTGATTCTGGCCTTTGTTTGTCATGTTCTTTAAGGAAAGAATAATTTCATGTATTACTTTGAGCTTTACTATTCCATAGTAGTTCCATTTTTTTCTCTCCCAGACTAAATCAAGTTATCTTTTTCTATTTTTGGAAACAATGAGAATGAGCAAGCCTATTAATTACATGATTAGTCATTAAGATGCAAGCTTCCCACTCTCTTCTACATTCAAGATGAAGCAGGGACCAGAAAGAACTGTCAAGAGCATACATAACTTCTTACCTTCAGATTACACCCTCAGAGTTGCCTCAGGTCACTCTCTCCCAAAATTTTACTCAAAATAGATGGTGAATACAGGCTAGCTCTTAATGATTAAGTCTTTAAATCTCAGAGGTTTGAGATGTAGGGATATATTACTCCAGTGGACAAAAGGAGGAAAAACATGGGAAGAGATTTGCACAACACAGGCTATCTTTGAATTGTTCATAACATTCATTGTCAAACACTGTTATAATTTCCAAATTGGAGGTTCTTCTCTTCTGACCAGTCTCTATGCCCATACAAACTTTTCTGGTAAAATGAAGAGCTGCAGCAAATGTCAGCATTTATACTGCACCATTTCTGTCCCCTCTCTGCATATACCAAGTCCTCTTGCATCCTACACTCTTTTCATAAAGAAATAAGGACAGTGGGGCCATCAGAGAACGTGGAAAGCCATACAAACTAGAGGGTGAAACAAACTTCAAAAGACATACTGCATCCAAACACAAAAGAAAAAGGTTTGCAGACTTGCAATGCTCATGGTTTTACTAAAAATATGCAAATATAGAGGACAGATATTTCAGAAATTTTCACAGAAGCCCAGAAAACAATTCTGTTTTTCTGAAATGCCTAGCTATACATGGATTATTACTTGTCTGGATTATTACTTATTTAAAGAATCAGATCCTAATGCATGACAGTTTTGACTGTCTATGCCTCAGCAGTACTAAAAAATAAATAATATTTCACAAAAAATTCAATCTTAATTTTCCACAGAGTCATTTTTTCTTCATTAAGTCTCTCAGGCTAAATAAATCCACTTTATTCACACTTGCTAAATGCAAGATGTTTATCAAAATTTCTATAAGAAAAACAATTTCAAGCCCAAATATTCAGACACATTGTGTTTAGGGAAAAAAAAGTGTAAAATTTATGAGACAATCTCAGAAAACAAAAAAATCAATAACACTGCACCACTGAGCAGTGTAAGTTAAAAGCTATACACAATATGTATCCCAAGCAATGATTAAAGACCCAAGCACACAGTAGTGCCTACAGCTGTGGAATATAAAAATATTACCATATGTAGGTTTCACACTGAAATTTGTATTCTAATAGATATTACCAGACTTCGATTGCGGCATCAGTCCTTCCTAAGAAGAATAAAATCAGTTCAGAATTTTCTGATGAGAATTCATTTGTCTTTTTGCAAATTATTTCCATCAGAAAATGTCTTTTCCAGTGGGAAAAAGTATCTGGAAGGGATTTCAAAATTTCTGAGCTGGGATGATTTAGTTGCTTTTATTATTATTTTATTATTAATATTACAGTTTCAGAAGACTGATTCAAAATATTTCCTCTATATAAGTATAAAAATATTACTTTTGTATAAGAAATTCTCTTACCTTGAGATATTTCTTCACTTATGCTATGTTTAAGGATTAATTTGTCACAAAAACAAATGGTCAAATACCATAGACCATTCCTCCTAGAATAGGGACCCAGAGATGTTCTGGAGGTGGCATCCTTGCAGATATTTTAAATTCGTCAGCACATGAGCAACCTCATCCTTCTCACTCTGCTTTGAGCGGGTGATTGGGCAAGAGATCTCCAGAGATCTTCTCCAACCAAGGTTGCTGTACCATTCCACCTCTTACAATTGAAGGATTCATGAATCCATCAAGCTGCAATTGAATATAACTTATCACTTTCATAAGATATAATTCAGCCTTATGTTCAGCAATTTTGTCTTAGCAATGACCAGTGAAAGTTAGGAACTTTTAATAGAGGAGATAAAATGATTTTGTCAATATAAAGTGTCTTCCTCTTGCCCTGCTGTCTTGTTATAAAGGAAGAATCATTCCCCTAGAAACTGTCTTTTGGTACATAGAATAAAAATGATCTTTCTGATGACATCTTCTCAGGTGAAAGCTCTCCTTTCATTTTCATATGAAATGGGATCTTTTTCAAAATACTTTGAGCTCTCAGTCTCCTAAAATCAGATCTTTTTTTCCTGAATAATGCAGTGTTTCTAAATGATTCTATGACCTGTTATATTATATTGCATTTATTAGTCTCTCACTTGAAAAATATTGTTCCTTTACCTAAGTAGGCCAAAACCAAATACCTATTTACTATAATGTAAACAATAGGAGCCTTGGGCAGTGCTACTTTGCATGGACCATTAAAATCATTAATAAAGAGTTTATTTTCCTAAATTGTGATGCTAGTATCACTTTATATGCATTTCTGTGAATAATATGGTAGGGCTATATAACAAGAGAAAAAACTTCATGCTCCACTAATCAATATATGTAATCTACTCTCACGATATTCCGACTCTTAAGAAGTTCAAAATAGTCCAGATCATCTTTCTGAAGAGAAACAAACAAACAAACAAACCCATCTTCTATCCATCTTCTGCAAGCATGTTTTTGTACTAGTTGCTAGACATAGTGCAAACCCTGAATTACCAGAATCTGTCACATACAGTCTTTGAGGAAACTTCTGTAAGATATGAACTTGTCCTTGTCGAAGATCTCTGCTCCATCAGACTGGAGTTCAAGTCACGCTTCTGCCTCTGATTTTCTGCATGACCTAGTAAAAGTGTTTTCTTCTGTGCTTTCTCCATCCTCCCTCTCCTGAGGCAGAGACATTCCCTCGCCTGGCAGTCTCTAGGCAGACGTCAAAGTTTTCCCAGCCCTACTGCCTTATAGTAATGGCTTAAAAGGTCACTTTAGGATGGATTTTGTAGTTAAAAACCTCGTTTTATTTGGGTGTTTTGGGGCATGAAGTAACATATATGCATAAAATATCACTGACATCTAAATTAAAAACCATTGAATCAAATCGGATTGTTCCTGGGTTTAGAAAAATCCCAGGCTCTCTAGCGAGCAGATAGATGCTTCTGTAGCAGTTACGTTCTCCAGTTTTCCTGACAATGAGATGAAAAAAATAGACAAAGCACTAAACAAAGATTCTATGAAGCTTTACTTCCAGTCTACTGCTGACTACTTTCCTATTAAAAATAAGTCAGTCTCCCACAGAGGAAGAGATGCTATAAAATAAGGTTTGTGGTAACATAGATTACACCATTACAAATCAAGGACATTTGCCTCCTTTGGCAGAATATTTTTTTTTTGGATGCCACAAACCAATAATTAACATTTTAACATGAGGTTATAAATGGAGAAAAATGGCAATAAGTAGCTGTTTAGCAACCTTTCCCATGGGTGAATGGATTACTGTGCGGCAACAAGATCAGCAGTAATACAGCAAATTTTTGGACTATGTGAGTTTCTAATGGCTAAAACCTTTTGCTCAGTCCTACAGATTAAGATCTTCAGATCCAGATTCAGATTCAGATTCAGATTCAGGCCTTGCTGAGATTTTGAGCAAACTGGCCTTTGTGTCAAGCAGTTCACCTATTGCAGCATTGTGTTTTTGAAAGAATTTTGATATAAAGACCAAACTCAAATCTCCATTCAGTAAATGAGGAAAAAATGCCACAGAGACATGGCTTGACTAAAAGGCAGGTCTGAAAATAGGTACCAGCTTTTTTTTTTCCCTTACAGCTTACATCGGTCTGTAACAGGTGCAAAGAGGGTTTATGTGTTCAGATACTTTAAATTCCAGAAGCACATCTGACATATGACCCTGATTCATTGTTTATATTCCACCATTAGGGGAAGCTTGACATTTTGCTCCAGTCAGTATTTCAAGAAAATACTAGATTTCAAGGAAAAGTTTTCCTTTATGCTTCTCAGAGGGGAGAACAGTAGTTATATTTAGTAGCCATAAAGGCTAGGATTTTAGAAAGAAAACAACAACAACAACAAAAATCTCCACAATCCTCTGCTCTCTGTTTCCCACGAGAGAAGTCTTTACTATGTATATGAATAGCGGCTGTATTAATGTGACTAATGGTAGTAATTTTTACAGGCTCCACCGGAAATGTATTGTCTGAGAAGGCTATAGAACATAAATCTAATTTTATTTCTAGGTGCTTTAATGCACACTTGCTTAAAATGTGTTCCCTTCAAAACAGTTTCTTCAATTAATGACTCCAGATGGAAATGCAATTTTCCTTTTTTCATGGTTCATTGCCTTTATTTTTAATCTGCCTATGGTACATAGATTCTAGCTTTTATCTCCCAGAGGATTCTCTTACACTGGAGATCGGGTACCTTGTCTGAAACAAACAAACAAAAAAGAATAAATAAATAAAAAAAAATTCTATTAATAATTTTTAAAATTCATGCTAATAGTAAATGTTACTGACATTAACAGAAGCATTATTGCCCAGTAATGAGGTATGACCACAATTCAGTGCACTGAAACCTTGTTACGGGTTCCCTTATTGCCCTAATTACCACTATCTTTTTACAGATATAACACTTGCACATGAAAGGCTCCATTCTTGAACAACATTGAAATATCCTTCCACTTTCCTAGATTATGCTGAAAGAATGCTAATTTATCCTAAATATTTAAATACTTACCTAAATATTTTCTTCAATATGAGCCTGTGCACTGAGATCAGTCTAAATGGATAAAGATCTACACCACCACCACCTTTTAGTCTGAATAACTATTCACAAGCACAGGGAAATAAGAAGAAAATATTGCTTTCTTGCTTACTCTGCCCTGGCACAGTTATTGCCAAGTGTGGAGAGCAATGGAAAATTGAAAGTTTGTTTTCTTAGCAGCATTTTATAATCCTCACCAGAAATCATTTGCTTTTTGCTGTGCTGTTGTAACGCAATCCCAATGCTGGCCTAATCTGGATGACTGTAAACTTCCAAGTACTGTGGTCTTTAAAGGGATGTACATGCAGCTGTACAGATGTACAGGCTGTTTTGCTTTGCCCTCACTCCAGACCAAAAAGAGGATTACAAACTGCATAGCAAGAATCAGCATGCCTGAGCTACCTTTAAAATCATCAATTCAGACCCATGGCAACACAAATGCAGGAGGAAGAGAAGATGCAAGAAGTTAACACTCAAGATATATACCCGGCTTTTCAGAGGGCAGTGATATTTTGTAGTTATCTTACGGCCAAGAAACTAGGCCAATTAGTTCCAGTCTGTTCTAGCCATGCTTGCATGAGCTATGCTCACATCGGCATTGTAACATGCTGTATCCTTTTATTTTCTGTATTTTGGTGTACTGGCACATGTACAGCTCATTGCAAAGAACAGGAACCAAAAAATATTGCAGCTCTATAACCTATGCTATGGACAGCTACAGTAAAGTCCCACACGCAGCAGTGTCTGAAGGGTACAAACCCCTCTCTTTATGTGAGAGTGCAACAGGAATGCACGGAGCTCAGCCTGGAGATGGATGATGAGCAAGTCGAGAGCTTGTGGGTAAGGGTTAAAGGGCAGGCTAAGGTGGGAGACACTGTGGTGGGTGTCTGCTACAGGCCACCTGACCAGGATGAGGAAGTTATGAGGCCTTCTGCAGATAGCTGGAAGTTGCCTCACTGTCATAGGCCCTGGTTCTCAAGGGGGACTTTAAATTACCTTGACATCAGCTGGAAAAACAACACAGTGAGGCACAAACAGTCCTGGAGGTTCCTGCAGTGCATTGATAACTTTTTGAAGAAGGATGTGGACAAACCAACAAGAAGAGGTGGACTACTGGACCTCGTACTACTAAACAGAGAGGGACTTGTTGGAGATTTGAAGGTGGGGGTCAGCCTTGGCTGCAGTGACCATGCAAAACACAGAAGAATTAGAGCTTCAATGTCTTCATTGCTTTGGGGTTTACCAAGGGCAACCCTTTAGAATCTCAGGCCCTAGGAATAAGAGAAGAGGACTGCAGAGAGAGAAACTTGTCCTGGATACAGGAAGATTGAGTTAGAGAACATCTAAGAAAACTTGATACTCGCAAATCCATGGGCCCTGATGAGATGCACCTCAGAGTGCTGCATGAGCTGACAGATGTTGCAGCCAAGGCACTCTCCATCATCTTTGAAAGGTCCTGGAGAAAGGGAGAGGTGCCGGAGCACTGGAAGAAAGCCAATGTCTCCCTGGTCTTCAAAAAAGGCAGGAGGGAGAACCCAGGCAAATACAGGCTGGTGAGCCTAACCTCCATCCATGATGGAGCAGCTCATCCGGGCTGCTGTCTCCGGGCATGTGAAGGTGGTGCTCAGGAGTGACTGCCTGGATAGATGAGGGCAGAGCAGTGGATGTCATCTATCTGTATTTCAGCAAGACTTTTGGACACCATCCCTCACAACATCCTCCTGGGCAAGCTCAGGAACTGTAGGATAGATGAAGGAACAGCGAGGTAGATTAGGAACTGGCTGAATGGCAGGGCTCAGAGAGTGGTAATCAGTGGTGCCAAGTCCAGCTGGAGGCCTGTAGTTAGCCGTATCCCCCAGGGGTCAGTCCTTGGTCCGATCCTGTTCAATTTATTCATTAACGACCTGGATGAAGGGATGGAGTGCTCTCTCAGCAAGTTTGCTGATGATACAAAATTGGGAGGAGCAGCTGATAGCTCTGAGGGCTGCGCTGCCATCCAGAGGGACCTGGACAGACTGGACAACTGGGCAATGAGAAACCTCATGAAATTCAACAAAGGAAGGTGCAGGGTCCTGCACCTGGGCAGGAATAACTCCAGACACGTGTACAGGCTGGGGACTGACCTTCTGGAGAGCATCTCTGCAGAGAGAGACCTGGGCATCATGGTGGACGACAAGTTGACCATGAGGCAGCAGTGTGCCCTCGTGGCCAAGAAGGCCAATGGGATCCTGGGGTGCATTAAGCAGAGCATCTCCAGCAGGTCGAGGGAGGTGATTCTGCCCCTCAACTCAGCCCTGGTGAGGCCGCACCTCGAGTACTGTGTGCAGTTCTGGGCTCCCCAGTGCAGGAGGGACGTGGAGCTGCTGGAGAGAGTCCAGCACAGGGCTACAAAGATGATTAAGGGCCTGGGACATCTGCCCTATGAGCAAAGGCTGAGAGCGCTGGGTCTGTTCAGTTCAGCCTGAAGAAGAAAAGGCTGAACAATAAGAGGACTTGATTAGTGTCTATAAGTACCTCAAGGGAGGGAGTGAGGAGGATGGGGCTGGCTTCCTCTCAGTGGTCACTAAGAATAGGACTAGAGGAAATGGCCACAAATTGAAGCATCAAAAGTCCCACAGGAACTTAAGGAAAAATTTCTTAACAGTGAGGATGACAGAGCACTGGAACAGGTTGCCCAGGGAGGCTGTGGAGTTTCCTTCTCTGGAGATCTTCCAAACCCGTTTGGACATCACCCTGTGCCATATGCTCTAGGAGATCCTGCTTGTGCACGCGGGTTGGACTAGATGACCTCTAGAGGTCCCTTCCAACCCTAGGCATTCTATGATTCTATGGTCCTCCACTTGTTGCATTCTATGATTCTATGAAACCAGC
The DNA here is from genome assembly GCA_003342815.1 of Eudromia elegans. Classification (NCBI taxonomy): domain Eukaryota; kingdom Metazoa; phylum Chordata; class Aves; order Tinamiformes; family Tinamidae; genus Eudromia; species Eudromia elegans. Next base: position 396,174 of record PTEX01000366.1, on the reverse strand, counting down.
ATGTGAAAGAGAAAATAATATTTCCTTGTAATAGCACAGGTTCCTCACAAGCGTGGTACATTGGAAAGAGAAAAATTAAAAGGTGAAGAAATAAAACCTGTAACATTTAAAGCAAAATTTTACAATAACTCAAAAAGTATGATCACCTCCTGGATAATTGCCATTGACTAACCAGAAAGGAAATGGGTTATTGTTTTCAAAAATAGTATGCTTTTCATTTAAAAATTTCTCCTGGAACTCCGAATGCTGTTAATAAAATATTTTACTATCATAGAGATAGCCTCAGAAATTACTATATGATACAAGGAATACAAGGAATTTAAATTCAAAAACTGGAAGTCACCACCTTAGATAAAATATACATGCATGAAAGACAAGAAGTTTTTCATTTCTATTAAATTACCATAAAAAGTTTAACATTATAATCCAGTCTAGATTTGCTGAATTTTTAAGGCATCAAATTAATGGTACAGTTCAGACCAGTTTTCTATGACCCAGTGACTCTTCTCCTTCATATTTATATTTAAACATTTAGATTAATTGAAGAATTACATTATTAAGTGTTTTGTGGCATGTATTAAAAAGGGATTCCCACTGAAAGGTTTTCTGTATTGTATAGCAATTTTATTTCTGACTCTTACTAATTGCTGTTGCTATTACTTCAATCTAAATCACTTAATCACCATATAAGAAAAAGAGAGAGAGAGAGAGAGAGAGAGAGGAGGAAATATTATCAGACTTGTCAGTATCATGTCAGGAAAAAACAATGATTTTGACAAAAGTTGGCTGCTGTTTAAGGTTGTTAATCCAAAAGGACCATTGACCTTAAGATGACAACTGACACAAAGACCACCATGCCTCCTTTGTCTGCCAGAACCATAGAAAAGCAGATGCTGTGGAGTTTTGGAGGGACGGGGAGAGCATGCAGCAGGTACTGCTGCTGGGAGGTCATCCCATCTAGCAGCAGAAGCAGCAGACAGTGTCCCATACATTTCCATCCGCAGTTTCAGTCCTTCTGGTCTTGTACTTGCAGACTTTCTCAACATTTGCTTTACAAATATGCTGAGATGCACTTCATTAGCACTGCTATAGTGTAGGGATGTGTGGTCTAATTTCAGAGGCTACAGGACAGATAAAAAATAAATGACTTGCTCAAAAGAAAGAAAAAAAAAAAAGGAAGAAATTCAACATTTTAAATCTGAGATTATATTTGTTCTCTCTTGACCACTGGAGTTGTTGATATTTGCAGTATAACCTTTTTGATGGATGACACCAGCCTTTACATTCACCCAAGCACAGAGTATGCTAAAGAACGCACTGCATTAAAGAGCAGGTTGTTGGCTACCAGTAATTGTCGTCAATTCTCTGCGTAAGACATAGAATATGTATACATTATGATGCACTCTTTCAGAGAAACAACATAAGAGTTAATCCCTATATGTGTAACAAATATTAATCATTCTGTGAAGATGCTTGGACATGGTAGGCACTGGCCATGAGTTTTAAAGATCCTAGACCCTATGAAAGCAGATATAACTGTGTGATATTTTGTGTACCTATGACATAAGCTACAAAAGATGGATAAGCAGGTATGAAAAAAAATTATACCGATTTCCCATGCTTTTGTAAGTGTGAAGTAGTTAACAGTGACCCTGACAGCATTACACTGTGATCTGAGCTAGCATATGGAGAAAACAGCTGGCAAGTCACACTTCATGGGCTCTTTTATAAAAGACATACTCTTTTTACAATCTCGGGCTGGGATTGCGCAGCAGCATCATTCGCCACCACTTCCAATTTTTTTTGGCCCAGACGGAAGCTTCAGAGGTATCTACACAGAAAACGTTACTCAGTCAGTGTTCCCTGAGCTGTGAGATGTCAGCACTTAAAATACTTCTACTACTTCAAAACCACTTAAATTAACTAGGAGAAAAAAAGCTATTTTCATGTAAAAATAACATCAGATAACACTAGATCACTTGAAATTATCAGTAAACCAGAAAAAGAGGTGAAATTTATTTATTGTTTAACAGAATGGTGTAGAATAATGCTAATTATTTCAAAGTTATATACTTTACTATTATCCAATCTTTCCTTCCTCTTCAGGAATACAGGTTGACCCACAGATTTGCACGTCCCTTGCAGTGGTCAGATGTCCTTCAGCTAAACATATAGAAATAAATATAGACAAATAAACAGCTATTTGAAGGAGAGTGAGGCATTTCAGAATGCCATTTTTGGCAGAGGATGCAAAACCACAGCCTGCCCAAGAAAGATTTGCCTAAGAGCTTATCTCTGAAGAATACTGAGACCATATAAACAGATTTTAGGGCCTATAAACTGCTACAGTTTCAGGTAGGGGTAAGAACAGGCTCCTTGGCCACACACAAAAGTGGTATCTTTTCTGTTTCAGAAGACAACACTGTCGAGAAGGATATGAAGTGGGAAAAATTATGAAGATAGTTTGGACACTTTCCCAGGCCTGTGAAGGCAATCAGGTCTCCCTGCCGATAAAATGTAACGTTTTCTTACCTTTAGAGAAAAGCTGTTCTCTCTAAAGCAAAGGAGAATCATTTACCTTTAGTCTGAAAGAACTCTCACTCATCTATTCAGGACCATGTTTCGCCTGTACTTTTCAGTGGCATTAGAACAGCAACTTCTTCTAAAAAGCAATAAATAAGTTTTCTCTCTTTTCTCATCTTTCCTGAAGCTATCCTTCCTCAGAATAATAACCTAGCACAATTCAGGGTATACTCAAAGCCAACCTGTACAATTTTTTTATCTCAAAAGAATGAAAATGAAAAGTGCAAACAACAACAATAAGAACAACAACAACAAAAATAAACACACAAGCTCTCCAATGTGGTTAAATACAGCAGGATATATTCTCAAAAATAGAAATTACTGCAACCTTGTTGAACTCACTGGAGCTAAGCCAATTTAAGACAACTGAAGAACCTGGGCCTTACGCCAGATATACTATTACCTGCATGTCCAAAGTGCTAGGATGTAGTATTTACTTTCAAAACATGTTGTTTGTATTCAGAAGAAGTCATCTTTCTTTGAACCATGTGAACCTCCTTCATATGATATTTCTCTAGCTATCACATTTCTCCTTTCTACTAAATATCCACTTGACTTTTACAATGACTTCTATCTAAGTTTCTTAAACACTGATAGAGTTCAGTGAAAGACTTAGAGATGGTTTTGGAGAAACTAGCATTCAAGTTTGTTGCTGAATGGACATAACTCACGGTTTGTCTGCAGCAACCAGTTCAAGTCTATTTGCCAGACTTTACTTTGTGGAAATGAAAGTTATTCAGACCTCACCATATGCACAACAAGTCTCATGCAGCAAATACATGCATTCAGATGGTTACACTTTTTGTACAATTTTGTACAATTTTGTACAATTTTTAGTTACACATATTAGATTCTCTTTCTTCAGCAACTGGATGAGCACTGGATCACATTGTGCCAATGAGTGGGTGTGCATCCTATGCTCCATGCAAAAATACCTTTTCTGCATATCTAAAAATGAATGAGCTGTTATGCCTGCATGCTCCTTACTTTTGCACAACAGGAAGATAAGTCCATATACTCAGGACAATACTTCAAGAGGAACCATTAATAAAGGGCATACCATGCCAGGACTGTAAAGACAGTTCTTTTATGGATATCAAGACTGCAACATGGACATTTAAAATGAGTACAGGTTCCAAAAACACATTTAAAGCAGTACATGACTGAAAGTAGTAGCCATAAGGTTTCTTCAGGAAGTCACATTCACAGAGATTAGATCCACCAATCCAACAGATGGATATGTGGACATCAGGATGCCAGTATCAAAATTAGCAGCAATTTCAAGACAGGTTCCTATCACAAGCCTATTGATGAAACTCTGATGGTGTGATTTCCTGAGGCAATTAACATCTCATCACCATTTGCTCAAAGCTTTTGGTATAAAATGCAAGAGATCTCTATAACAGCAGTCCTCCAAGTTGACAGGAGCATTAGTCTTCCTACACCTACAGGTGATGCATAGGGTTGAACATGAAAAAGTCTACCTGTTAGACACTTCATCTTACAGTGGGTTAGCTGGATTATAAGAGTCATGTCCTCACTATTAGTTTGGAACACTTTAGAAAGATGAATGAAGACACTGTTGAGATCATGATGGAGTATAGATTTAATCTGATACTAATGCAAATCTCTCAGCCTAATCTTTTCATTAGAATGTTTCTACATACTGCTCTCTGAATCTACTAAAAGAATTAGAGAACCAATGACCTAACAAGGCAATTATAACAAAGGAATAACAAACATCGTACTCCTCATTCATATGCTAACCTGTATAAAGAATGCAGCTCAAAACAGTCTGACTAGAGCCTACTTTTAGTAACCAAGCAGTTTATTTTGCAATGTAAAAACCTGTGTTCTGTTGAACAGTTAACTTTCACTCTGCAATAATCTGTGCAATAAAAGATGTTCCGTATTACTAAAGCTGGATACAAAATATCTGAATGGTTTAGAATATGAAATGAAAAATATGAAGGAAGAATAATAAACACATTTCTCAAAGTTTTGTCTTAATAGCTTGTAGACGCATTTTATACCTTGTCACCTTCAGGCTACAAGCACCTGTACCATATTTTCCTATTCACATAGCAAGGGAGGAGATTGTCATCAATATCCCCCAAAAGGGATTAACAAATAAAAGTACTCAAAAACCTTGTTTTGCATTTTTTTCTATTATAAATCTGAAAAGTTTTGCCGTCATTTAATGTCATGAGACCTAAATGCTCAGTACGACACTGTTGTGATTAGTCTGTAACAACTATAGTCAGCTTTAGCAAAAAACAGTGATGAGTGATTTAGGGATGGGCATTTTTTTCCTTGCATCATCCTGAGACTATTAAATAGCATTGCCAGAAATTCAAAATTTTGTTTAACATGAGAGTCTATTAAACAGGTTGATTACCGTCTTTCTGTTATTCCGTCTGGCCAATATTTTGGGATACCAAGGACAGCTGTCTTCAAATTCAGCCAGTTCTAAAATGTGAATTCTGAATGTGAAACTTCGTCTCTGAGTTTATAAAAAACTACTCCAGATTTTACCTTCACAGTGAAAATAGGCTGTCCACCTTGTCTTAAGTGCAGGCTGTGTTCTTCTCCTTAACTTTGAAGGTGGGGAAATTTACAACCATCCTAATCTTCGGCAGAGAACTTTATGTATAACATATTTCTTAATAACTGCATTCAACAAGTGTATTGGCATTGAATTCAGCCCAATCCCACACAGTTCATAGTCTTTTTCTTTTCTTTCATTTTCTATATAATCCCATTTGTACTCAGACTCTGATGTCTTGAGTCTGACTGATCAGCTCTTGGCTTCAAAGTACTGTGCTATCCCTTGCAATAATGCATGTAACGATCATGCAAGCTGCTTCTTAGTGGCACATACCTTTATCTCTTCTGAGGAATCCTATGAAACTCCTTAATTTAATAACTTCTAATTGAACCCCAATAAACCAATAATCTACTTTCAGGAAAATTTGAACCAAGATCATAAGTTTGGGTTGGTGTGGTTTTTTTTTTTTTTTTTTATTTTTTTTTATTTTTATTTCTTGCTCTTTTCTTTGCTAGAGTAGTGAAGAGTTCAATACAGACTAATTTTGATTCTTCAATTGCTTCTCCCTTCTGGAAACATACAAGATCTCTAGGAATCAGAAGAAAAAGACTAAGAAAAACTGAAACTACAAAAAAAAAAACCTAATTGTACCTAGCAGTTCAAACATATCTCTCTTCACGTCCTGCACTTCCATTCTACCTGCTTTCAACATATTTCTTGCTAGAAGGACCCCAACTAAGTGAAAAAATATGACAAAGGAAGGTCCACATAGTCTTTATAAACACTCTGATTGCAAGCAATTCTTTTTCCAGTACTTGCATCATCCCAGATATTTATCCACATCCATCAGCTCTGAGAAGACTCCTCAGGAAACTAGGCACTACTAGTCCCATCACCTTTATTGACCTGTTCAATCCTTGTAGATAGATTGTTTCTATCTATCTATCTGTAAGTTCCTTGACTCATCTTTTGTTTCAATTGCACGGCAATAAGCACTGTACAATAAGCACTTTGCCAGAAGATCTCCACGGGAGAGATCCTGTATGAGATACTACTAACCTCCATTTGCTTTCACATAGCAAAACTTAGATACTTATACTCAATAATGTGCTAATTAAGGCAACTTAAAAAAGAAGTAGAAGTGAAAACCTCCTGCTGCAGGTGCTAAAACACCAAGCAACTGTAGAGGTCAGAACCATGGTTTGGGAGATGGACATTCCTTCAGGTTTGTGTACCTTTCTAAACTGTAGGACGACCGTAAAAAATCTTCAGAAATGAATGCTTAGTAAACGGATTAATTTGTTCACCAGCCAATCTCTGCATGCTAATTCAATCTCTCAAAAAACACCCTTGAAACTGATGCATATACAGTATGGGTCTCTTAATCGGCCATCAAGGTTTGAAGAATCTTGATTAAGAAGCATGAAAACAGGTCATTATCATGAGCAGCTTAAGGCTTTGGGCAGCTTGAGCACAGAGACTCTATTACAGTACTTCATGAACGCTATTAAAAATGAGGAGAGCCTCTACCTTCCCCCCACTCTGCAAAAAAAGAAAAAAAAAAAAAAGAGAAAGAAAATGAAAACATAATTTTTGTACTAACACTGGCAAATTGCTCTGTATTTCTACTGCTGAAGCTAATTAATGTAGCATGTCGGAAAAGATCAGGCAATATTATGGATTGAGCTTATCAAGCTTCTCTATTTTTTTCCAGTGTAAAGAATGAGCAGCACAGTCTCAGAAGTCCAAACTGCTTAAGATGACCTGTTGGCCATGAGAAACTAAATTTGGAAATAGAAAGATTTGGGGAAGTGTGGCTGGCCTCCAGGAGACTAATTCAGGTCTAAAGAAAGAATTTCACGTTGCATTGTTGATTATGACTTTATAAAAGTGCTCAAATGTGTTACAAACTCAAAATGACAAACTTTTTCATCTGCTTTTTATAAATACAAATTATGATCAAACTGCAAATGCAATGGTCGGTTAGACATGCTCTTGAAGTGTGTTACAAAACTGTTCTCAACTGCAACATAAAATGTATCAGAGACTGTAGGGCCAAGGGAACACATTGACATAGAGCTACCTCAGTGAGCCTCTTCTGTCACATTTTTGAGTACATTTCCAACTTTTCAGTTGCATGAACCCAGTCACAATGCACAAATTGAAAATGAGATGCTTCCTTTGCATTCTTACAGTTGCATCGCTATATAGGGTGTTGATCAAGGGTGTTGATCAAGATAAACTGCAAAAATGACAAGCTAGGTGATCAGCTTCTGGTTGAATAATCAGGACAATGATAGCAAGAAACATACCATTCTTCTGAGAAGCAAAATATATCTTGATTTTTCCAGTCCTTACTGTTAAGGTATAATTGTCATTCTAGCAGTTAGTGCAAAAACGATCTTTTCTGGTAGCTAATCCCTAGCAGATGGAGTCCATAAGTTTATAGTTATAGGAAGCTTAGTGCATTAGTGATGCTGGCCTCTTTTCAGTGGTGGCCAGTGACAGTACTAGAGGAAACGGCCACAAATTGAGGCACCAAAAGTTCCACAGGAACTTGCGAAGGAATTTCTTAAGAGTGAGGGTGACAGAGCCCTGGAACAGGCTGCCCAGATTGGTTGTGGAGTCTCCTTCTCTGGAGATCTTCAAAACCCACTTGGACACCACCCTGTGCCACATGCTCTAGGGGACCCTGCGTGTGCAGGGGGGTTGGACTACATGACCTCTACAGGTCCCTTCCAACCTTAAGCACTCTATGATTCTATGACTTTCATAAAATCAGAAAGCTATGAATTTTTGGTTGAAAATAGTCTGAGTTTCATGAAGGAATAAAATACGAGAAAAGATTTGAACATAGTTCCTCTTTAATAGCTTAGACCTGTTTTTATATTGTCATATACCATGAGTGTAAAGCCAAAGCCAGAAATAACCCTGTTGCCAATGTCAAAGTGGAATCACCTCCATAAATATCTTTTAACTAAACTGTCATATGTGAAAATATGATAAAAAATGTTTTGGAAAAAGGTAGCAGCTACTTTCACAATTTGGCCTTTCTATTAATGATTGAATCAGTAGGCAAATAAAAATTTGTCTCTTGCACTCCATAACTGGCTTTTTACCTGTTTTAACTGTGTCAGTTTTGTGGATAGGGGAAGTGTTCACTTTTTTCTTTGTTTGTTTGTTTGTTTTTTCTTTAAGCTACTAATCACTGGAACAGGCTGCTCAAAGAAGTTGTGGAGTCTCCTTCCCTGGAGATACTCATAACCTACCTGGATGCCACAATGTGCCTGTACTCTAGGTGTCACTGCTGGAGCATCAGGGCTGGACTGGATGATCTCTATAGGTCGCTTCCAGCCTCACCCATTCTGTGATCCTGTGATCCGGGGAATAAGTTTCATTTCAACCGTCTGTGTTGTTTCCTAGTTTTAATAGATTTTATTGTTCCTTCTATTGTCTGCATTCTTTTTAAGATTTCATGGAGCAATTGAAAGATTGACCAGGAAATTCCTATCATATTGAGCAAAATGATACATTATCTTTTGAGGATGGAAACAAAACAAAATAAAGCTTCCAAACCTTGTGCTTACTCACCTCCAGCTCTGAAATGAGTGTGGAAAGAAGAGTTTTCACCAAGAGCTTCTGCATCCACCCCTAGGTGATCAAATGAATATGTTGGACGTCACTGACCTAGGAAATGAGAAAAGCTAACCAATGTCTCCTCTGGCGGTTAAACCTGATTTGTACATTACTTTGAAATGACTATCCTTCACATGCAGCAAGTGGAGGTCCATCGAATCATAGAATGCCTAGGGTTGGAAGGGACCTGTAGAGGTCATCTAGTCCAACCCCCCTGCACACGCAGGGTCTCCTAGAGCATGTGGCACAGGGTGATGTCCAGGCGGATTTTGAAGATCTCCAGAGAAGGAGACTCCACCACCTCTCTGGGCAACATGCTCCAGGGCTCTGTCACTCTCACTGTTAAAATTTTTTTTCTCAAGTTCCTGTGGAACTTTTGGTGCATCAATTTGTGGCCATTTCCTCTAGTTCCATCACTGGCCACCACTGAGAAGAGGCCAGCCCCCTCCTCCTCACTCCCTTTCTTGAGATATTTATATACATTAATCAGGTCCCCTCTCAGTCTTCTCTTCTCCAGGCTGAAGAGGCCCAGCTCTCTCAGCCTTTGCTCATAGGGCAGATGTTCCAGACCCCTAATCATCTTCGTGGCCCTGTGCTGGACTCTCTCTAGCAGCTCCACATCCCTCCTGCACTGGGGAGCCCAGAACTGCACACAGTACTCGAGGTGTGGCCTCACCAGSGCTGAGTRRAGGGGCAGAATCACCTCCCTCGACCTGCTGGAGATGCTCTGCTTAATGCACCCCAGGATCTCATTGGCCTTCTTGGCCACTGCTGCCTCATGGTCAACTTGTCATCCACCATGACGCCCAGGTCCCTCTCTGTGGGACTGCTCTCCAGGAGGTCGGTCCCCAGCCTGCAGGCGTGTCTAGGGTTATTCCTCCCCAGGCGCAGGACCCTACACTTGCCCTTGTTGAACTTCATGAGGTTACTTGACGCCCAGTTGTCCAGTCTGTCTAGGTCCCTCTGGATGGCAGCGCAGCTCTCAGGGCTATCAGCTATTCCTCCCAGTTTCATATCATCAGCAAACTTACTGAGGGAGCACTCCATCCCTTCATCCAGGTCGTTAATGAATAAATTGAACAGGACCGGACCAAGGACTGACCCCTGGGGGACGCCACTAACCACGGGCCTCCAGCTGGACTCAGCATCACTGACTACCACTCTCTGGGCCCTGTCATTCAGCCAGTTTCTATTCCACCTCACTGTCCCCTCATCTATGCCACTCTTCTGGAGCTTGCCCAGGAGGATGCTGTGAGGGACGGTGTCAAAAGCCTTACTGAAATTCAGGTAGATGACATCCACCGCTCTGCCCTCATCTATCCAGGCAGTCACTCCATCACAGAAGGTTATCAGATTAGTCAAGCATGATTTTCCCTTGGTGAACCCATGCTGGCTACTCCTGAGCACCTTCTTCTCCTCCATGTGCCTGGAAACAGCAGTCAGGATGACCTGCTCCATCACCTTTCCAGGAACAGAGGTCAGGCTTACTGGCCTGTAGTTGCCCGGCTCCTCCTTCTTGCCTTTTTGAAGACCGGGGTGACATTGGCTTTCTTCCAGTCCTCCGGCACCTCCCCTGTTCTCCAGGACCTTTCAAAGATGATGGAGAGCGGCTCGGCTACGACATCCGCCAGCTCATGCAGCACTCTGGGGTGCATCCCATCAGGGCCCATGGATTTGTGGGTGTTGAGTTTCCTCAGGTGCTCTCTAACCAAATCGTCCTCTACTCGGGGCAAGTCTTCCTCTCTCCAGTCCCTTCTCATTTCCCTAGGGTCTAGGACGCTAAGGGGCTGCCCTTGAGAGCAGTCAGCCCTATATATGCTCTGCAGTTCCTGCGGACCAGCCCTAGCAGAGAAGACTGAGGCAAAGAAGAACATTTAGTAACTCTGCCCTCTCCACGTCCTCCGTTACCAACGCACCCTCCCCATTCAGCAGAGGACCGACATTTTCTCTAGTCTTCCTCTTGCTGCTGATGTATTTGTAGAAGCCCTTCCTGTTATCCTTGACGTCCCTCGCTAGTTCTAATTCCAAGCGGGCCTTGGCCTTCCTTGTCGCACTCCTGCATTCCCTGACAATGTTCCTATATTGTACCCACGTGCCCTGGCCCTTCTTCCACCTAACATATGTTCTCTTCTTCTCATTAAGTTTGCCTTGCAGCTCCTTTCCCATCCACATAGGTCTCTTGCCCCTCTTACTTGACTTTCTACTGGTAGGAATACACCGATCCTGGGCTTGGAGAAAGTGGTGCTTGAATATAAGCCAGCTCTCATGGACACCCTTTCCTTCTAGGACCCTGGTCCAGGGGATTTCTCCAAGGAGCTCCCTGAGGAGGTCAAAGTTGGCTCTCTTGAAGTCCTGGGCTGCAATCCTACTTCTTGCACAGCTCCCTCCACGCAGGATCATGAATTCCAACATCTTGTGGTCACTGCAGCCAAGACTGCCCCCGACCCTCACATTTTCCACTAGACCATCTCTGTTGGTTAGGATCAGGTCTAGCAGCGCCCCTGCCCTTGTTGGCTTTTCAGCCACCTGCATCAGGAAATTATCCACAACGCTCTGCAGGAACCTCCTGGACTGTCTGCTCCGAGCTGTGTGATCGTCCCAGCAGACATCAGGGTGGTTAAAGTTCCCCACAAGGACCAGGGCCTGCGATTGCGCGGCTTCTTGCAGCTGCCTGTAGAAGGCATCGTCCACCTCCTCATCCTGGTCAGGAGGCCTGTAATAAACTCCCACGACTGTGTTGCCCCTGTTGCCCTGCCCTTTGATCCTCACCCACAGGCTCCACCCTCCCCTACGCCGAGCTCCATATATTCTCACCTTCCTGGCCTGTCCCTCCTGGAAAGCCTAAAGCCCTCCATGGCCACGGCCCAGTCATGAGAGCTGTCCCACCACGTCTCAGTAATCGCAATGAGATCGTGGCCTTTCAATCACACAAGCATCTTCAATTCCTCTTGCTTATTCCCCATGCTGCGTGCGTTTGCATAGAGGCATTTGAGTTGGGCTCCCAACGTGCCTCTCGTTCTAGCCGGGACAGCTGCAACTTGACTGTGTGTGCCTTTGGAAGTCACCGTATTCTGCCCTTTAGCCTCTTCAGGCCTGGGGCCTCTTCCACAGGCAATGGTGTTAGGCTGTTGCGAGTGGGACAACGGGCTACCGCCCGCCTTATCACGCACTTTCCCGAGGATGCCCCCCTCCCCCCTTGAATCTAGTTTAAAGCCCTCTTGATGAGCCCTGCCAGCTCACGACCCAGGACCCTCTTCCCCCTTTGAGAAAGTGGATCCCTTTAGGTTCCAACATGCCTGGTGCTATGTAAGTCCTTCTATTCTCAAAAAGGCCAAAGTTGTGGCCATACCTTATGCTTTTAAACACTCAGTTTAAATTGAAGAAAGAGACAAAACTATTGGGATAGCTAACATAAATCTTTTTTTAATTTTTTTTTTTTTGCTCAGATAGAAATGGATCATTTGAATCCATGCTCTTAACATGTTCCATAATCTCCTGCTCAGTAATTTGCAGTAGGTAGTAAACTGTAAAAAAAATATCTCTTCTCTCTCTGCCTGACCACGGAAGTCTTTCATATATTCCTAGGTCAGTTGATAATTTTTATATCTAAACTACTTTTTTTTTGTATCATTTATGCAATTATTATCTTTACACACATCCTGAGGGTAATCTAAGACCTGTTCCTGTTGAAAGTACTGTTTGGCAAACAAAAACTTGGAGCACATCAGGATGCAACTGAACTGGTGGCATCTTTTTGGAAATAAATTTTCTTCTTTTTTGTCTTCTTTGTGCACAAACATCCACTCCTACACCAACACAAGACTGCATAGTTTTAGGTTCTTTAAGGAATTTGCCTCTCACCCCATTGATGGGGTGCTTATAATCCACCTCATTTTGCTTGCAATCTCATCCCGTTGATGGGGTGAGATTGCAACAGGACAAACACTATCCACAAGTTGTGATTGCAGATGACAGAAATATTTCAAAGAAGAACTTCAATAAATAGGTCCAATAGGAGAATAGGAAAAAAAGATCACTGGTTGGCACAGTGCTAGTGACTTCTTAAAACCATAATCTGGCTCTACAGGAGTAATTGTAAACAACCTGATTTTGATAATCCTGCTTAACAACAGAACTGTTTTTATACCTCCCCTGCTGTCATGCTCCAAAATTTGTTACAGAGCTATTCAATTACTTTCATTCCATCTTACTATTACACTCTAGCAAATTTTGCAAGAAAGCTAATACAAATAGATAAATAAATAAAACAAATAAATAACAACAACAAAACTAAAACACATATAGCCTTCAGAAAGCCATGAATGCTTCAGATAATGCCACGTTTATGTTGCCAGAACATTTCATAACCTGAGCACTTTTTCGGCAGATGGGCGGCTTGTTGGTTTAATGTTGGTTTCCACTATAGTTGTACTTTTGCTTGCAGAGTTACCATGGAAACTTCTGTGTAAGGGAAATGAGTAGACTCTGCTGTGGCACTGGAGAATGCATAAATCAGTGTGCCAGGAAATAAGTTTTAAAAAAAGGAAAAAAAACAAACAAATGAACAAAAAAACCTAAGAGTCCAATAACTACATAAGAGATTACAATATACATCTGTTCATAAAAGCATATTTTAAGCTCAATAAAAGGTACAGGAAAGAAAGATGCCTTACCTAGTAGACGTCCTGAGTTTTAGAAGCTGGACAGTATTAGCTTAGGGAATCCTGCACTAAAATATAGAAAGCATGAAGAAGAAGTAATCTTCCTGGCAAAAAGCTTAGATTTCTAGTCTTTTTAAAATGTAGAGAGTGTTACAGATAGCCTTGGATCTAACAAACGCCTGAGTTCCTCCGGTTTCTCCCAAACAATAATTTGGCTTTTCTACTTTGAGATGGCAGTCAATGCTCTTGCTAACATAAATCAGTCTTATCAATATCTCCTAAGGGCCTAACTCACCTGTACGTTTTGCTTCCCAGTAAACACAATATTTTATGCCTCTTCCTCCTTCTCAACTTTCTGCAATTCATTAAATTTGAATGTGGCATGTTGGCTTAATCTGATATGAGCACTGAGCAGTTGTTCCATATGGTATGAGTTTTTTTTTTAAGAGGGGTAGATACAGTGCACAAAAAGATAACTCTAGATGTGTAAACTGCACTAGTATTAGCTTTGCAAAACTGATCCCTAGCTACAACATCAATGGTAAACTCTGCACTGGCTGGTGAAGAGATTGAGTTCAACTGTTGACAGTAGCCTCCTTATTTGGTGTATTTAGAGAATAGCCCTGAGAATTATTCTCTTTCTTTCTTTATACTCTTTCTGCAGAAATCAAAACAGCCAGCAAAATAAATTGAGTGCACTTTTCAGTAACCTTCAAAGAGAGTTTGAGATTTCAGTCTAACACTCCTTATTTACAACATGGGCATTTGTTCTCCAGGGTAAAGCGCAGTGCAATTTTCTCTCATAAGTGTCTCAAGTGGTTGAAGGTTGCAAACCACATAATTTGCAATTACTTTTTATAGGACACAACAGGAACACCCTAGCTTAGACTAATAGAAAGTAATTATTTCTATTAGAAACTGGACATTTGATCACCTTATTGCCTAACAAGAAGTTAGTTGAGTCATCAGTTCTCCCCAGTTCTTTCCTGTGATGAATCTTATTCTCTGTTGTTCTGGAATGATAGCTTCCATCTTTACAACATTTTGTCTCCTTGTTCAGAGATGTTTGCAATGTCAAGGTGTCATGGAAGTAACGGAGTTTTCATTAGTCAGGTATTAATGCAGTAAAACTCCTTGTTGACTTTATGCACATGGGGATGAGGAGCAGAAACATTCATAGAAGAAGAAAGAAATGCTGGGTAATGTAAAAATGACACCTCAGAGGCATGTAGAGCATCAGAAAAATCAATTTCCAGCCAAATTACTGCACAAGAATGAATCAGATTTTGTATCAAAAGGTATCAGCGGTGATTATGCTAGGGAGATTAAGGTAATGCTTCTCCAAGTCAGTGCCGGGAGAAAATAGTGAAATTCCTCTGTTTAAAACAATACTGTAAATATTTTAAATGTGACAAATCTCTAAGTAGTAAAATTGTACAAAAATGCAACAAAGCCTTTAAATAAAACTGAAGGTGAAAATAGACACCATCATCACAGAACTGAAGACCAAAGCGGCATGAGGAGTACATAGAGAAACATAAGGTTCCTGAGAGAGTAAACACAAGGGTGAAGTGAAATCTTAGCTGTGCAAACAAAGATGTCAGTTCTCAGCTGGCATAACCCAGCTGCTCTACAGCATCAGAGCTGGGCTACTTCCTTCAGGTGACAATTGTACTTCCCAGTTTAGTAGCTAGTGTTTCAGGCAACGATTTCTTCCAAAAATTTCCTAATTTTATAGTTATTCCTGGCCTTTTCCAAATGTTTTCAAAGTTTCCCTGGTGACTTCCATCTGTCTGATCTGCCTTTCCTAAATGTATGGTTTTGCTTTTGACATTTTGACATTAAGCAAAACATATTTGTCAAACTGCTTGTATCTAACAATAAACCCATATTCAGTTACAAAAAGAAATCTTATAGAAAAAGTTTTTGCCTCAGTGCATCAGTATGTAGATGTTTCTGAAGGAAGATCTTTTCCCTTTACCCTCGGGTCAGCAATATCAGCAAAACCTTAGCACAAGATGCAGAATCTTTATTACCATGCTTATTAGCCAAAATTTCTAGTTATATTTAGAAAGGTGGCAAAAAAAGCACCTTAGGTATTTTTCAAATTAATCAGCATAAGATTAACTTTCTACCTAATTGTACTGAGTCACACATTTTGCAGGGCTCTCTTGCTGCCTTTTTAAAGATGATATATATCTCCACTACTACATGATAGAAAAGATATTCTAGTGAAGTTTTTCAAAGGTTGTCGGTTGTTGTTGTTCTATGTTTATCAAATGCAGAACTAGAATACAACAAATTCTAGAGATCTTCAACAGGTCCTGAGGGAACCTGTCCATGCGACATAAATTTACGTGCCCTGAGGCTGCTTTGACTTGCACCAAAAATTGAATTAATCTCACAGTATTGTACAGCAGATGAAAGGCATCTAGAAGCCAGTAAGGGATGCCCAAACCCATTTTTTTTTAGCTATCAAAAAGGATGCTTACTTTGTTGACTAAAGGGGAGATTGACTAGAAGTGGAAAAGGAGGTCTGTGTAAATAAATGACATTGGATAATCTAGTTCATTTATTTTGACAAAGACAGCGTGCAAATATTGCAAATGTCCAAATACTGCTGAATGTGTAGATAATACTGAAAAGCTGACACTTACTGTGAGAGAGATGATGGTGAACATAGCAAACACCAGTAACTTTGCAAGAATAGAAGATAATTTTGAGGAAAAAAAAAAATCCACAGATTTTGCCAGCATCCTGAAATCAGTCAATTACAACTCAAGAAGACCCATATGTGCTAGTGTTGCTAATTGCAGTGGTTTATATATATATATTCACAGCTTCCAAGAGATGAAAAACATATTTCATTTTCTTTCATCTTCTTTGACATTTCCAAGTATCTTTCCTGCATTACCTACATCGTTTTAAGCCGCTGCAGTTGTAGAAATGATATTTTTGCACGGGTTTACTTCTGCTATTACTGTCTACATGTAGGGATTTTTGAGTAGTTTAATATTTATTTTAGATTTGCTGGTAGCAAACACTTGTTTTCTCATTTTATTGCTTTCTGTAGTGTTTGAAATATGGCACATTCCAGCCTACGTTTAAGTCTTCAAGTTGGTCATGGCAGATATTCACCTTCACCATGTGTTATGCTATCTTCAAAGGGTTTACTGGTTCTGCTTGACTTACTGTGAGTGCTCCACTCTGAAAGGTGCAAACTTTGTGGGCTGCCTTTGATTTCCCCTCTCGTCTTCCACAGGTATGACAAGATGCACGATTTATTCTTGTTGATGTCACCCAGCAATTTACAACTATTTTGGAAGTATAAGTGTAAGAGATTGACAGCTCTTAGATGCAGAGACAGTCATCCTCACTGCCTTGGAATTTTCTCAATTACTTTCCTTGGCGATTTCTATATAGTGAATACAGTGAAAAACAGCAGTATATGAGCTTGTATTGGTATTGGCATTAGGTCATCTATCAATTTGCAGACAACAGCAAAAGCATGTTGATATACTTCTGGATAGGACTTGCATAACTAGCTACTGAGGGGCAAAGTTTCTGCAAAAGTGTAGTCATGGGATTGTGATTAAAACTGCACCTAAATGTCAATACTTTCACTTTTTACTGGAGTATTTTACTGGAACATTCAACTCCTGCTTTATATCTCTTAGAAGGGAAAATATTTCCCTTTCCCCTTCCTCAGAAGACTGAGAGGGGACCTGATTAATGTATATAAATATCTCAAGAAAGGGAGTGAGGAGGAGGGGGCTGGCCTCTTCTCAGCGGTGGCCAGTGATAGAACTAGGGGAAACGGCCACAAATTGAGGCACCGAAAGTTCCACAGGAACTTGAGGAAGAATTTCTTAACAGTGAGGGTGACAGAGCACTGGAACAGGCTGCCCAGAGAGGTGGTGGAGTCTCCTTCTCTGGAGATCTTCAAAACCCGCCTGGACATCACCCTGTGCCACATGCTCTAGGAGACCCTGCGTGTGCAAGGGGGTTGGACTAGATGACCTCTACAGGTCCCTTCCAACCCTAGCCATTCTATGATTCTATGATTCTTCTTCTCCTTTCTCTTGCTATTTTTCTCTTTCTCTGTCTCTTTCTCTTTCTGTTTCTTTCTCCTCTCTTCCTTTCATGCTCTCTATCTTTCTCTCCTATCTTTACTCCTTTCTTTTTGTTTCTCTTTCACTATCTCTTTTCCTCTTCCTTCTTTTCCCCTTTCCATCCTTCCTCCTCTTTCTTGTATCTTCTTATACTCTTTTCCTTTTTTTTTTTTTTTTCTCCATATAGATTTTGCAGGCTTGAACCTGTCTTTTATTCCAGGACACTTCCTATGCAAATGTTGTGAGTGCCTTGATTCTTTTTGCTCTTTACAACAAACAAAAAGTACATATGATTATACAAGTGTGTTGCAATTTGCTTTGGAAAGGACGGGAGTACAAACATGGTGCTGTCCCAGGAGGATAAGCAACGTGTCCCACTCTGTGTCCCATATGACCAACACACATTGGGAAGTCTCCTCGCCTCACAGTCTGCAGAGATTTGTACCTGAAAGGATTCCCAACCACTCCACTGGGTTTTGGTCTAGAGTTAGTGCAAGGGAACCAAGACCCACCCTTGATCCTTGCTGAGACTCTCTGGGGAGAAGGGTACAAGCTCTTAACCTCAGTAATCCCTGTGTAATGAGATTTTTTTTTCCTCTGTCTATAGTCTTTCTAATGTGCAGTCTCCAGATTCCTTCACAGTCAGATACCCCTTTTATTCCTTCTGGAGAGGGATATATATATAGAACACGGCTATAAATAAGACTAGCAATGTCATGGTAACCATGGCAACCAGTAGGCTTCAAACGCCAATGTGCGCAAGGTTTATAGGAGGCTGCCCCCAAGTTTACAGTGAGATGATCTGTCCTTTTAAAAATTGCAGTCCTCGGAATTTTGGATTTGTCACGTAAGGAAAAAACATTTTTTTTTTCTTTTTTTTTTTCACATTAGAGCAAAATACTGGAGTTGTCTTTTCTTTCTAAAAATAGATGGGTATTGGAAAAAAAAGTCTGCAAATGGATACTTCTTTTTTTATTCTGTATGCTGATTGTAAATGTATTTCAAGAACTTTATAGTTCAATGTAAAGACAGAAGCCATTCTGGTACAACATTCATTATAACTGTTGTGCTTCATTTCATTTCTTAAGGGATAATTTAATTCACTGCAATTATTAAGTTTGTGCATTCTGATCTCTTATGCTGAGCAGGAGTTGGAATATTCACTATCTTAAAAATTAATGTAGCAGCAGAGATTTAAAGAAGAATTAATTATGATCTATAAATAGTTACATGGTCAAGAAAAAAAAAAGAAAAAACCTGTTCAGTTTCCAAGGAGAAGGTGTAGCTCATGACGCAATTTGCACACTAAGTAAAGGAGGTCTTTGTGTACATCTGCAGCCTTCTCTCTGCATCCAAGCTTAAGGTCCCCACAGCCAGAAGCCAGGCACTGATTTATGAGGGCGGTTAACATGGATTTGGTGCTTCTGCCGGCACCTGTGCTATGCCGCATGCTTTTGCCCCAAAGCTATGATTTTTCAGTGCCTCAGTATTAGTGCAGCCACAGCAACTGGCTGAAAAACCTGCCAAGAGGCAGTGTAGTAAATGTGTAGATCTCTTAATTAGGCAATTGTTGTACATGTTTGGGACCATGATGAGGGAACAGTCCAGCACTCAGATTCATTGAATGTGGTAGTGATAATTACAGTGGAGGACCTGAAGTTCTTCAAGGTAAGGAGAGATATTCCAATGTAAATAATTCAATCTGTGAAATAAATTTGAGAGCAGTGGCAAATTGCATCTCAGTGAAAGCTCTGAGAAAATTCAGATATAGAAGGTCTCTCTGAGCATGATTCCCCGATTATAGAAAAGGGAAATGGTAACCTGAGTACTCCAGGGAGATGCTAGCAAATTTATCACTGGACTAGAGAAAAAAAATATTAATTAAAAAAAAAAAAGAAGCACCAGCACCAAACAGTCCATTTCCTTCTCATAAGGATCCCGTCCTAATCAGGACAATCATGGCTCATTGTTGCTCACCTGGTTTGATTTCACATGGTCACACAGAGCAGCAAAGAGTCTTATGAGCTCTGATCTGTCTTCACTGCATAAAGAAGACAGTAAACCAGGGCCTGGGTCCTGGTAACTTCAGTTTCATCAGGAGTAGTATGGCTTTTGTTCAGTAAACTTTTGTAAAAAGATATCCACACTCCATTACCAAAACAGCAACTATATTGCATTGGTCTACAACATGGAGGTTACTCAGATGAAAAATATCAAGCTTCAACTGTTTAGGTTGGTTAGTTTAGAGTCAGATGCTGCAAAGGATGCAGTAGGATTTGAGAGTAGCACCTTGAAATTTTTTTTTCACTGCTCTTTCATTGCCTTGGAATTTTTTGACAGCCACCTGGAGATAAACTTTGGAAGCAAAAATTCGGTGCAAAGTGTATGGGTGCTCTGACTGATCTTGAAGAGGCCTTTGCAACAAAAATGAATTGCTGAGAAATTAATTCTCTTCAAGCTGCACATTAGTAATGTATTTGAAAAGTGACCATAACTTCAGTGGACTTTAGAAATTCCTTCCATAGTGGTGTGATTTGTTTTTTGATAATCAGTCCTAAGTCTCTGTACTATTTTTTTATATGGTATGATTTATATGGTTATAAACATACCTACCCTCCTCTCAGTGTCAGCTGGAAGCTTTTTGTGATTGTAAATAAATGTGAGTCCATTAAAAAATGCTGGTTGCATTTAAATAGATTTTTTTTTGGTGAAAATGTACTATGTTGGGAGGAATAAATATGAGTAAAACCACTTCATTCTTTTAAACTCAGACATGCCAAAAGGCTAAGTTTTTGCAAGCATACTGCTGAAAGTTATCCAGTCTAGCATAGGATATGCTAGGACAGTGCCCATTCTAGTGTGCTTGCTACTGTTAGAAAAGCAGTCTTTGTAATTTTTCTGCCTTCCACAGGAAACAGGTTCACGACCATCTCAAGAACTAGTGCTCTATCTGTCAGCAATGAATACTCTTGAACAGACATGAATGCCACCAGTAACATTCACAGCACAGAGCAACATGCCTGTTGTATCAGTGTGGTGACCCATAACAACAGTAATAGATTTTCAACGCAAGTGCATTGGTGTGTTAAAATGGCTGTGGTCCTCTTTATAAGCAAGGGCACAGAGAGGTGGCAAGGACACAACAGATCAATAAGAGTTTTTACGCTGCTCTCTGTAGTGAGGCTTGATCTTGCAAGCAGTCACAGTCTATACACCTGTGTCTGTGTCTTTATACACCTATTTTCCCATGGGATTTCTGATGTAAGTTCTTCATCTGTAGATTCAGCTGCAACGGAATCCAGATGTAGGGTCCTACAGGAATGTGTGGTCCCTTGGTGGGTTTAGACTTAAACATAAAGAAATCATCCTTAATCACCTTCCTTCTCTGGTAGCAGTCAAACCTGTTGAAGTTTTGTTTTTCATTATGATACCTGTGATATAGCTCCAATTTGAAAATTGAGTATCTATGATAAAATATTGGTGTGCCCTTGAGTTCTGCTATGAGGATTTGTGTTAGAATAACCTTTCTGCTAGATAGCAGTTATCCTGCCATTTGCTTAGAAACAAGAGCAGAGAGCTATTTTATGCTGAGAGAAACCTGAGGACAAAGAGCAACATAGTCATTTCCAAAACACTTCAGCCTCTCTCCTTTCAGGCCTTTTCTCTTCCCTTAAATAACAGATCCAATTTCTTGTTTTAATATGACCTTTCCCTACTGAAGAAAATGGAAGACATTTGTTTACATCTGCTGAGGTTAAAGAAAATGTGAATAGCAAGGGAAAAATAAGAAAACATTTGTGGAGAATCTTTTCTTCCACTGTCTCAATTTCTATGGTTCCAGTCAGGCATTATAATTATTCATGACATCTTTTTTATTTCCCATAGACTCAGAATAGATACTTGGGTTCATGTACAGTTCTACAGTTTCTGCCTCATTGTGCAACTGGCCATGAAGTGTTTGTAAAATAGGCTTACAATCTGCCCATCTGAAATGGCCTCTTCATGAGTCTACCTTGTATTTACAACAGGTTTACAAAAGCAAATTATTAGAGGAAAATATTTTGCAAAACTTGCCTCTTAAAGTATATTTTCTATCTTATATTTCTGTGGTAACAACTGGCAAAAATATCTCTACTTTCCATGATTAAGGACCCAGAGCTTACTACACAGTTTGCTTACAAGTTGGGTTTTTTTCACTGATTTCAGAGGAACCATATGCTGCTGGAAATAAATAACATAGGAAGGACCGCATTCAGTCCTCCAACCATACAAAGAAGCAAACTCCCTTTGATGTTAATAAGCTGCTCATACAGATCAGTGCAGTGTACGGTTATTATTAAGGGGCAGGAGGGTGGTATTCCATTTTCTTTTCAAAGGCCTGATTTGATAGATATGCGGCATATTCTATTAATTTGTTCCACCCAGCACCTGCCCCTCATTCTCTTAATTCTTCTTGTTATTCTGCTAAGACTCATCTTACAATAATGTTATAAGAAATTTCTGGAAGGGGCTGAACTTTGTCATGTGATTCACAGCACGTAGTATGACAGAAAGCACACTAGCATGGACCAAAGTAAATGTTGGTCAATCTGTATTTGATTTCACCAACTCTAGCCGAAAGCATGCACTGCATTTTCAAATGTCTTTAGTTGCCTATAGATGGGCAATAGGAACACAGCTATGACTTGAATTGTACCAAGCTTTTATCTGCATCTTTCAAAACCCGGATGCATTTTAAAAACTGACCAACATGTCAAAAAGAGCATCTGAGCCCAGTTTGAACAATGAAAGGTAGATTCAATTTGCTCTGCCAAAAACCTTTTCAGTGTTTCTATGATTAGATGGATTGAGGGAAGTGACTACACAAAGAAAAGACTGTAATATTTGTGCAGTCACAACAGCTGTGATAGAAGAAACATGTTAATATACATTTTTTTTTGGACCTCCAGGCTCCCTTTGGACTGCTTGTACTATTTGTATGATAGGTTCATTCCCTAGATATTGCCTCCAGTATCCAGTTTCATGCTGTATTAGTCCCTTCCTGAACTCTGCTGCTTTTAATATCTTACTCTCTTCTTTCATTACTTTCTGCTCCAATCTTCTTTTGGGGGATTAGGATATACTGAAGTAGTTCTTATTGATGATAATAACTATGTTCATAATCAACTGACTTGATCTGGGAAGACAGATGGAAGGGAAAGTGAGAATTGAAATAAAAAAGGGCACCCAGATGAATAGTTTGGAAGTGGGGAGAAGGCAGATGGTGAATGAAATTCTTAGTTCAGAGTAAATGTATTGATCCTCTCCATATTTCCCAAGATGTGATTTACTTTCCCTACATTTATTTGTAATCTTGCTAGCACTGCTTGGCAACTTTCCCCCAAATTCATCACGCCTTGTAATGCAGTCATTGGGGGAAGCTGAGAGAGGCTGTTTGTTCCACCTGTAATGAAGGGAAGACACTGTCTAATAGCCTTTCCAGCTATAACAGCTAATAAACAGCAATAAATTTGGGTAGAAATCTAGATATTGGAAGGCAGGTTGCTTTTTTTTGCCACACTGAGACAGCTAATTGGAAAATATGAGCATATGCCATTTTTTGCCCACAGGAGGTTGGTGTGCTATGTGGAGACAAAAGAGTCTATTTGAAAAAATGTATTTTGGGGTAGCTCAAAAAATAGTCAAATACAATACATAGTAAATTGACCAATAATTGAATTAATTCTATCTTACATTAAGGACTGTGTGAAATGGGCAAGAGTTATTTAAGCATCTGTCTGGATTTGGAAAACATCCAACTGATTTCAGGCAAAATTCTGTTCATCATGAGCATGTGAGCAGTCCTGTGACAGAAGGAACATTTGCAAGGCAGAAGAAGAGATTTAGAGGTCTGTTCACCTGAATAACATAAGCAGAATTTGTCATGGAAAGAATCCAAAATAATGTTCTAAAGTGAAAAGCCTGTTAATAATAATTATCTTCACTTGTGATAAACTCATGGCAATTTTAAAATTGAGAGATGCAACCAATACTGAGAAAGCTGATCTGTTAGGATCCCACTTCAACCTGAAAACCTGATACTGTGATTAACTCCAAGGGGCTGCTGCAGGGCTGCCTCCTATTGAGTCCCCACGGACAGCATCTCTATCATCAGACAGCTGCGAATTAACTTTAATAACACTGATTGCCTTCTCAAACGAATCTCTTTCTGCAGGTTAATTCCTCCCCCGGATACATTATTCCACAGGTCCCTTGCTCTAGCTTGGCAGAAAGCCGCTACCTCACAATATCTGGCAGGCCCTGGAGAGCAGAAAGTTCCATTTTGCAAAGAAATGTCCCCAGAATCGCTGCCTGTGCACAAAACAAGAGGTTTTGAGGACATTGAGCAAATCTTCTTGCAGGTCCTTTCCAAACGCTCATCATGAATTCCCCCAAGGCTGAAATCCACCTTTCTTGACACTGAGCAGCTGTCAGGCAAGCAAAGAAGTGCCAAACTGTAGAGAAAAAACATTATCTCAAACCAAATTCAGGGGCAGACTGAAGCACATTGAAGAAAACCTTGACATATCAGGTAACTTAATTGAGTTTTGGATCTGACTCATAAATGACTTCTAAGCCTTGGAGTGATTATTCTGTTTCTTATTTGGCTAATTAATTTAAATAATTCTATGTGTTGTAGAACTGTTAATATTGGGGAAGCAAATATTTAATTTAAAAGCTAATTAAAGAACATCAGGCTGCTATCAAGATGTGCAGCAGGATGAGATGGATATCTGCTGATCACTTAGGTCTCATCATTTGCAGTGAATAAAAATAGTCTTGGCATCCTTAGAAAATAGGTGCCGTTTTCTAGGAACAATAGAGACATACATTTTGAGTGACTTAACTATAACAGGGATTCTTTTTCTTTAAGTAATAGATGAAGTATCCCTCTTGCCTGTAATGAGTAATTAGAACATAATTTTCCATCAGGTATAAATGATTTTAGAATTTGTTGCTTCTGAGTATTTAAAATCTTGGGAGTTTTTAAAAATAATGTTGGGGTATAGCCAAATACTTTTAAATTGTCCATACATGTTTCTTTGTGAGCAATCTTAATTATATTAAGATTGGACTGCTTTTTCAAAAACTTTGATTAGAATACTTAAAGAAATTTCATCAAGAGCTTTCAATAGAAGTATGTAGCAATGCTTTCTTACATGTATGCAAGTGTATATGTTTCCTTCTTGGCCACATGCCACGTGCTTTTACTCTCTCTAATTTGCAATAAATTGTACCTGCTGCATTGCTTCTCTAGCTTTTAATACCCATTAAACCAGTTATCAGGAGAAATCGAAAGAATGCTTATGCAGCAATTTGCAGAATTTATGTTTTCAGGATTCAAGTACAGAAAAGTGTGTATTTGAACATTCATGACAAGTACACATGCAGTAGTTTATGAATACAATGAAAAGAGTTTGCAGACTTCTTTCACTTGGAATTGCAGCTACCTACCTTTTTTCTCTCTGTCTCCTTTTTTTTTTTAAAAAAAAATTTTTTTTTTATCAGAATAGCTAGAGAGAAGCAGTGTCCAAATCAAAGACAGGTTACTATAAATCCCACTTTTCATTTTGATGATTATAACATGCCCATAGTTTTTAAAAAGTTGACGTGGCAGGAGCCCGTGAGCTTGGGATACTTCTGATTTAGAGAATTATACTGTATTTTAGGTTACAGCTGAAGATCTGTTCTTTTTACCTATTTCAGAACCACACTTGCATGACTTGTTTCCTCAGTATACTTCTCAAACCTCTTGTTGTAAACGAAATTAAGAAGTTAAAACTAATGTGGGAAAATGATTATTTTATTGTATTGCTGCAATGAGCTGCGTGTATAGGGGTGTTTCTTAAGGTTTTGGGAAGTTCAAGTATCACTGTTGCACATTTCTCTTATGGCTCTGTATATATAACTACGTATTTGCTTGGCACAAGAATGCTTCTTTAGGTGAATCATTGGAGGATTCATTTTAACAAGTTCTTTCCTTGTTTCATTTTGAAATCTGAAGCTGCCACATCATAACTGATACTGACACCAACCTGCATTCTGTTGTTGTCCTGCATCAAGCAAAGCAGCAAGGCCTGCTTTTTTTCAATCACACTTTGTCTGAGAATAATCAAAAAGTTTAGCTATTATATTGCAATATACCTGGTGCCAGTGTGGCCCTGTCATAGAATCCTATAGAATGCTTAAGGTTGGAAGGGACCTTTAGAGGTCATCTAGTCCAACCCCCCTGCACACGCAGGGTCCCCTAGAGCATGTGACACAGGGTGATGTCCAGGCGGGTTTTGAAGATCTCCAGAGAAGGAGACTCCACCACCTCTCTGGGCAGCCTGTTCCAGGGCTCTGTCACCCTCACTGTTAAGAAGTTCTTTCTCAAGTTCCTGTGGAACTCTTGGTGCCTCAACTTGTGTCCATTTCCTCTAGTCCTATCCTTGGCCACCACCGAAAAGAGGCCGGCCTCATCTTCCTTGCTCCCTCCCTTGAGGTACTTACACACATTAATCAGGTCTCCTCTCAGCCTTCTCTTCTCCAGGCTGAACAGGCCCAGCTCTCTCAGCCTTTGCTCATCGGGCAAGTGTTCCAAGCCCCTCATTATCCTCGTAACTCTGCGCTGGGTGGCTCCAGCAGTGTCACCACAGTGATGCACACAGGTGATCTATTTACTCAGCATCTCAGAAAAGGCAATATCTATCTATCTCTATTTTACAGCTATGTGTTGCAGAAAAAGACTTGTCTTAGCGCTTCATTGTACCCTCTCCTGAAGAAATACAGCAAAGCAAAAACACTAGTCAGGAGACTTTCAGCTGCTATAAGATGAAGGCATCAGAAACACAACAAATAGCAGGAAGAAAGATGTGGGAAGAGTGAGATGGGAGAAATCAGAATTGGACAGGTGATGTTTATTGCATTTACTGCATTGAAGAAGGTGAATTATTCTTCTTTCCAAATTAGGTCCAAAATTCAGTCTTGAAATTTTTTGTTTGAGAACTGTAAAGCCATCTTCATTTTTCAGAAAATGAAAACAGATCAAAATCATTTTTCTTGAAAACCTTTGATTTTTGACATATTATACATTAAAGCACCAAGTATTTATTTTGAAAATTACTAACCAGCAAAAGATGTCAATGATTTTATAAATTGTGATAGACATAACCTTAGGCTTCTACAACATTTGGAATACATTTCTTGCAATTCTAGATAACTCATTTTCATGCCCTGATTCCTTCTCAGAGTGCAGTATGGGAACATCCATCACTCTGCCACTCCTAGGCATAGCTAATACAGAAGCATTTTCTTCTCTCCAATCATTTCCAATACTCATGTATAATTTCAGACCCCCATCCATGTTGTTTAAAGCTATTCATGACAGTAATCAGTGCCATAGTCGAGTGTCCCCGGAGCATCAGTCCTGCAAGAACCATGGGGTGTTTCTTCCCTGCATCAGACACTACCAGCACGTGGAAGATCTGCTCCATACTGGGCCCTGCTCTGGCAGAGATCACAGGGTCTGCAGAAAAATTGTTTTTCTTATTTTTCTTTTTCGGAAAGGGTAGACTACGCACCATCATAGTGATCGCTTCACTTTCACCACTACACTTTGAAGGGATTCTTTTAGGAAAACCAGTTAAATCCACTAGGAGAAGCAAAACCTCCTTTTCTCTGTTTTCTTTCATTGCTATGACGTTTCCCATTCCTTTATCTAAGACAGCAGATAATATTTTTTCCACAACTGAACTGAATCATTTTGATCCATGTTGCTGTGTTCTCTGCACATGACATTACGAATGTCAGAATGTTACTTTCAATCCTGATGTCTCTATTTTAATGAAAAGTTTGTTGAAAAACTGAAGAGGATATTTCAAGGACCTATCGGATAGCATGCATAGGCTGCAGAAAATCTATTAAGATGAGAGATTTACAGGAATTCATTTCTTCCACATATCGAAAAGGAGCCAGATTTATGACATGAATGCTGTGGAAGAGTAACTTTGTGAGGAATAAATTCATATACTGATCTTGTCTTTTACATAGCAGAAAAAGATACAGAAAGAAAGTGAATGTCCAATCCAAATGAAAAATAGAGAAATTTTAAATGAAAATGAAAAAAAATGTTCTGAGAAATGTTTCCAAGTTAAAAAAAAAAGTTTTCCATCCTACCAGCAGTAACTCAGATGACAACAAACCAGGACCTTGAGTTCTCTGGGAGACTGTAGATGCTATTTTAATACCACATATAAAGCACAAGCTGTCTTCAACTGTAGAAATACTTTTATATTCCCAAATAACATTTAATATTGTTATTATACTTAGAGAATAAATTACATAGATTAAGAGAAATAGGGAAGATTTAGTCATACTGAGCAATTTTTTTTTAAGATAAGAAGATTGAAAAGTAGGGCTTAAGAAATACCGTTGATCAAAAATCTGTAGGACGTGTATTTATAGAGAGACAGATAAGATGGAGTGAAAATAATTAATAAAAAATAAGGCTGCATGTGAAGATATTCAAGCGTGTTTCCTAAGACTGATTTTCAGTGACAAATGAGGCATAAAAGTACTTTTTGATCCATTAGTAGAAATGGACAATGTAATAATAGACACTAGTGTGGTCTAGAAAGCTTTGGGAGTCTCCTCTTCATTTTGAATTAGGACTAGCAAAAAACATTTATCCTGCTGCATGGAACAGATGCCAGGTTTCTGCAGCTTTGCATCTTGGCAGGAAAAGGTAGCCATACTTAAAACTCTTACTAAATTTTTCATCAGTCATAGCAGACATTAGGTTATTGTAGACAGTGGTAGATAGTAGTAGACAGTAGTAGACATGGTAGACAGTAGATTATTGATCAGCACCATAAAAATAGCAGCTTTGATAGTGAGATTTTGAGATGTTTCTAATGCCGTCTAACACCAAAAAGACACTGTTTGGAGTCCTCAGTTAGAGTGATGACATCCATCAGAAGTCTGATGACTGTTTAGAGATGAGACTGTCATTAAGAGCTTTCTTAATGCTTCAAAAGCCCCTTATTCACCGTCCTAATTTGTTACAGCATGTACACTTTATTTCTGTAGCTCATATATCATTCTGCCATGCATAAGGAAGGACATAATAAAAACAGCAGTGTAACAGGTCTCATTTCTACTCTTCAACCTAATGGCATAATTAAATGCACTGTTTATGGATGTAGATCTTTCTCATCCCCCTAAAATGAATTTGAACAGTGTGAGATTTAAGTAAAGAGAACTGTATAGAGAAATTTTAATCAATCTTTCTGCCTTACAGAAAGCTGTTTAGAAAAAAATGTAGAGTATTCCCTGTAATAGTCAGGTCAAGGTTTGAAAGCAAATGTTTAAGAGCATTTAGTACAGAGGGACTTCCATATCGATATAATAGATATACTTTGATATAGTAGCTGTAATTAATAATCAATTGGAAAATGGCTTTAGGTTTTAGAGTCATTGAATGAAGTCTCTTGAGACTCTGAATCAGGCTGCTTAATGCGTATATCCTAGAAGAAAAGACTCTTTTTGTTGTCTTGATTTTGTCTTTAAAAAAGAAAGAAAAGATGTCATTGCATTAATAGTTTAAACAAATTAATTACTTCAGTAACTTTTCTCACAGCACTGTTCAGTAATAGAACATTGTGCCATGATAAAATGAAGAAAATTGTTTGACTCAAGTAAGAATTTTCTTGCTGTAAAGATGATAACCACAAATGAAATGATTTCATCATAGCTTCTCAGGCAATTACCTCCTTATGAAATTTCAGTTAAGGAAAAATTGAGAGTTCTTCCTTCCAGTGCAATGCCTGTATTATAAAAGCACTCCTTTTGCACCCTCTAGAAAGACACCTGCCTGCTTCATCTGTACATGGGGCCAGAGCAACCCTTTTACTCGCACTGTGCTTGCCAGATCACTCACAGGGAACCTGATGATGTATGAGACAGTCAAGGCATTTCAATCTGAGCGTACCTGAAATAGAACCCATATTTAATCTACAAACATGGCAGCTGTCATCTAGCCTAAACTTCCAGCTTTCCACAGAGGAGATTAGGTGGTTTAGTTGGCTTGCTGTCCTGAAGTTGAACTGGAAGTCACATCCTGTTGACATAGCTCAACAGCAAGAACAGCAAGAACTGGCTGCCTTGGTATTTTACCTTTCTATTCACAAGCTGTTGGCATCTTTTTGAAATAAGTGGTACCTGAAACAGTATTTTGTCAGACTCTGGGACCTGGATATATGTTGAACAGTTCAGGCTTTGCTCTGCACTCTCTGGGACAGACAAGGTTACATTTTACAGTTCAGCAGTGTAGTAGTTTTCCAGAGAATTTCAGAAATTATACTACATCTGTTCTAGACTGAGGTAGATATCCTTGAAGCCTCTGCCTTTTCTTGAAGGTTTTCCTTCACTTCTGTGCTGTGAACTAGTCAGAAATCAGCAATATCATCGTGTGTGCATAACGAAAATAAAAAGTGAGGTACTTTGAGAGAGAAAACATAAAGAACAGAAAAAAAGCTAAAAATGTATCTTGTCTTATTTTTTTCTAGAAAATATATGAAAGATAGACTTTAGACTGCCAATATCTAGTCACAAATACATTTATACATATCTAAGCCATTTTATATTGCATGAGTCATATTTCCAATATAAACATAAATCCCTAGTGACAAGGCTCCAGATGGGTTGTGGCAGCAGTAATTGGGACTGGCAGCCGCAAGCTTGTGCAGAAGCTTTCTCGATCTCTCCTCCAGTATAATATCAGATTCTACAATGCCAAACAGACCAACAAGTCATTATCTAGTTTTCACAGAGGTTAAAGCCAGAGGGGACTAACAGTTCTGACTTCTGATTTCCAAATTCATCCAGTTGCACTATCCTGGGACCAGAAAATGCCTTTCTGATAAAAGATTAAAATGAGTGTTATAGGCAGAGGACATTTTCACTGATGTGCATATCTGGCTAAGCACATCATGCTGGCAAAGCAAAGCTGAATTTATCACATAATCCAACAGCTCCAGAGACATGGAGAGTCTCTTTGACTTCACTGAGCCCTGGATCCCATGTTATGTTATAGATCATTCTCTGTAACTCAACCCCTTCAGGTCACCAAGCAGGATCAGAGAAAAAACAAGTCTTTAGCAGACAGAAATTTATATCATTAGTAGGAGAATAATCAAGTAAATGTAAAAACAGTCAAAGAAAATCTTTAGTTGATTAACTTTTGAGATGTGTTTTTTTGGTAAGGTACAAAGTCACATTAATATCAAAACCTTCCCTCCCTCAGATAAACCAGTTGTTATTATTAATTCCTACAAAAGGTAAAGGATGTGGTATTGACATAATTTGTCATACTACAGTTATGGAACTCAGACTATGCATGGTTCTTAGCGAAAAATCATTCCATATAAGACTTTATTGCCTCTCTCTTAAGTGCAAATTTCCCTTCATGTCTTAAGTTCTCTTGAGGAAAGCTATAATTGTTCATTCCTTAATTCAAAATGTATGTGTCATTCCTGGTTTAACTGACAATACTTTTTACCATCTGACATTAGGCTCAAGTATTTGTCCAAATACATGCAGGAACCCAGACTAAATATAATCTCATTGCGCAGGTGCTGATTAGAAAGCTGGCATAGACAATTTTCTTTTTTTTTTTTTTTTTTTCAAAATACTTCGTAATTGGGTATCCAGCAGGAAACGACAGGTAAAAAGAATGGGCACGTGATCACAAAATGAACAGGAAAATGAGGTGAGACCTACCCATGCATCTCGATAAACCTGACCTCCTCCTGCAGTCACACTGAAAACATATGTAGTATGAGTTCAGGTGTCTTTCACCATAACTGCAACTTAATTGTTATGCAGTTCTACTAATATTTCCACTAATTTGGATACTACTCCCTTCATTGACCTTCCTAGAACAAGGATCAATTCCCCCTAAGCCAAACTGACTCTTTACTACTTGATTTTCTCTGAGCATGGACTTGAGCTACAGAGACTGGATGGTAAGATCCAGATAGAAAGAGGCAGTATTTGAACAGACAGTAAAATTTATTTTTCTTATTACAAGTCCAAAGAAGAAGATAACTTGTCCTTTTATTTTGTTTCATTCAAGTAATATATATTAAACACCCAAATCTAATTTTGTTGTCTTTTTTCCACTGTAGTAACAGCATAGATGCATATCCATTAAAATGTGATCACTATATATAGAAATTCACTATACGGATTTTATTTTATTTCCAAAAATAGTTATCTCTAACATATTGAATGAGAAACCTAAAATGATATGCATTAATAAGCTGAAGTTCACTAATTTATATTCCTTAGCAATAAATGATAAAGAATAGAAAAATTATGCAAGATGTCTTATGCTGCTGAGATTTCTGCATCTTGATAGATTCAAAAAATGCAACAAAGGTATGTCAATGTTAAAAAAAGAAGACACTAAAGCAAATATTTGAGCATTCTTGCTCACTTGAATAATAAGTAGAGAATCAGGAATTCTGATGAAAATTTCAGTATGTTTTAGTTTAACGGTGAAGGAATAACATAAAACACATCTCTAATTACAGCTATATAAACATTTTATTAATAGGACCTTATATTAATATCTTGAAAAGCTTTGCAAATACTGTTTCAAACACTAGAGAAATGTTTTTTCATTGATTTCTGAACCATACTCTCTGAAACACGATCAATAGAAATCAACAAAGCTATATTCCTACAGCAAATTCTGGCTGCTATAAATCAGTGCTACTCTCTTTGATTTATGATTGTTTCTAAAATGGAGAAAGTGGTGGTTCTTGAAAATGAAACCTGTAACATATAGAACAGTTTTCTTAGTTATGGCTTCTTGTTATGCTCTGCTCACCAACCAGTGAGCACCAGGCGGAGGAACAATCAAAATCATCTGAAACTGAGAATTTTGGAGTCTGGCCTTTACAATTCTACCTTGGGTAGATGCAAGCTGATTTCCACACTTATTGCAGGAATTGGCTGCATCTATAACTTTTGAAACAGCAATGCCATAAATGAAAAAGAGACTCACAAAATTAAAAGTCCATTACTTATTCTTTTTTTGCATTCAGATTTGCAGGCTTTGGTGCTCCCACTCTTCAATACATTTACCCATACTTACCACCAATGCTCATACTTATGCACCCTTGCATTCTCAGCCACAAAGACACAAACCTCTTGCTGCAGCACTCTACTAAGGTCACTGCATGCATGTCTTACATATTCTCTTATATACAGCCCCCTTTTTTTTCTCCTGTGTTGCACATACTTCTCACTCCATTTTCTTATATCCCCTATGTTCAATAATGTTGGTCTTCTCCAATGGTTCCTACAGTCTCTCCTCTCTAAGCCTGGGTTTATTCTGATATCTTTCCTGCTAGGCCACATTCAGGACTTGCAACTTTTTTCTTGTTCTTGGAGAAAATCGCTTTCTGCACAGCCCTAGAGCAGTGAAGAAAATAATGCCAGGAAGGCCATTTTTCTCCTTTCTCAGCAGATGGGTATAAAAAGTGCACTACAGGAGTCCTTCAGCTGCTATCCTTTGGCAGCAGTATTGGCATAGTAATAATATGTAATCAACCTGAGCAGTGCAACATCAGTTTTAGAGGAGAGGAAAAATGTCCAGTGTTATTATCTAGTGAGAAACAAAAAACAAATATCGTGTGAGATATCTATGTGGTGATCTTTAATAGCCTATAGGGACTGTGAACTGTAAGTACGATAGGTGAAACATGACAACAGCAGATACAATTATGTGAGATGTTTGTTTAATCTGGCAATGTACAGCTATACTATAACTATGATATGATTAACTGTATTAATCGGTAGTGAATAGCTATAATAAATTTAGCAGCATAAAATCATTATAATTAACAGCATGGGGCTGTGGCATGCACTTCCAGATCCTGGAGCTCTCATGGCCCACTCAGGCCTGTTGAACACTGCTAGGTGCCCTTTAAGCCCACACTGGTGCAAGACACTGGAGCATCCTACTGGGTGGACATGGTAATCTGGAGACCATGTGTGCCACAACTACAGCTGATCCATCCTCTTGTGCTGGGTCTCCAGGGTGCATCCTCCACTGCGGGTCCCGGTCTGAGCTCACTTTTCATTTCCTTTCATCTCCTTTCATTTCCGTGCTCCTTCTCTGAGTGAGGACTCCCCTTAGATTTATAAATACATTTCTTCTTACAATCAGGCGCAGGAGACGAAGATAAACAGCTCTGGAAGCACATTTGCTTTCCTCATCCTCAGTCTTGTCATCTTCCATCCTGGAACTCACCCTCCTGATCTGCTCTGCATTGTGCTGAATTACTGCAGCATTTTACTCTTGTTCATTCAGTGAAGTAAGTTTTTTCATATCAAAGTAATTTATAAATATATTTATGAAAGAACTTCTTGTGTAGTACTGAATTATAGAATGATCTGATTCACTGATAGAGAAATTGTACAAAGTCGATATACAAAGGAGTTCGTAAATGTGAACTGCATAACCTACAATTAATAATATTAGCAGAAACTGATTGAGGCACCATGTCTAGCATTGTTTCCTAGAGGGTGATGTTTTTACTGAGTATGACGGTGAAGGGGATATAATGTGACAAAAATTATTGTCTTCTGAAGAGATGATGCTGAATCTTTGGAGGGAAGAGTCTGGGCAAAGTTGGAAAGTGCCCTTACATATCCATTATAGCCAATTACTTTTACCTGAAACTTTTTAAGAATAAAATATATCCCTTGAAGACATAGTAGGTATATTGCTCATTGGAAAATGTGTTTTAGTAAACAAAAAAGTAAGTAAAAAAAAATCTGCCATCTTCAGAGGTGATGACAAAGATTCATCTTTACTTTTTTCTTAGCTTTCCTTCATTTTTATTACCATAAAAAAAAGAGTTCTAATTCTGGAAATTTCATTTTACTGTACTAAAAATGTATCTATTCTATCTTAACATTCCTCGATATAAGCTATTTTTTCTCCTTCAAACTCTTAAAATAGTCTTTAGGGAATCTTTTTTCTTGTTATTTAGAAATATAGTCAGAAATAAAACAAATCATATCTTTCCTGATGTCTTCAGACAGTCAAACTGGTCAATGTTCTGTTATATCAGCATCAGCAACAATATGAACCTTGCATACAGTCCTTGGCATCTTACTCCATTAATGCAAGATTAACAATTTTTTCAAAAACTAAGAGAATCACAGAATGGTTGAGATTGGAAGGGACCTCTAGAGAACATCTAGTCCAACCCCCTGCTCCAGCAGGGGCACCCAGAGCACGGAGCACAGGGTGGCATCCAGGTAGGTTTGGAAGATCTCGAGAGAAGGAGACTCCACAGCCTCTCTGGGCAGCCTGTTCCAGGGCTCCATCACCCTCACAGGAAAGAAGTTCTTCCTCATATGGACATGGAACTTCCTGTGTTTCAATTTGTACCCTTTTCCTGTCATTGGCCACCACTGAGAAGTGTTTGTCCTCATGCTCTTAACATCCTCCCCTTAGGTATTTGTACATGTTGATAAGATCAGTCTTCTCTTCTCTGAGGTGAAAGAGAAAACAACTTTCAAATAAAAACAGGGGCCTGACTATTAATCCGTAAACACAACCTTAAAAACTAAATGAGTGTCAGTATATTGGGCAATGGACTGCAGACTTACCGTTTTCCTTTCACTCATTTCCAGCCAGCAAATGTCAAGTAGCTTCATTACTCCAGCTGAAACAGGACAGCTGAAATAGCAATGGTCTGGCAGAAAAATGACTTAAAAGCTGTTAGCTCAAGAAAAGGATCAGAGATCTGGATCTGTAGCTGTATCACTACAAAGCACTTTCAAATGGAATGCTTTCCCACAGAGGAAACTATGATTTTTAAAAAAGATGATTGAAATAAATGATGATGAGCTTTAGTAACAAAAGTGTATGTTTTCATCTATGTAGTTTCTAACAGCTACATTTGAGACTAATGTGTTACCAAGAATAATATAACTTATATCTGAAGCTGTCTTTCATCTAAGTCTCTCAATCTCCTATGAGCAGCGGGAGACACTCTGATTGGTAGAAATGGTATTAAGAGTACACCTTTGGATTTAAATCACTTGGAGAAGAAAGGGAAGAAGTGATTCAGATTTCTCTGGGGCCCTGGTGATTTTAAAGCAATAGAGAAAGTAAGGTTTAGGAATGAGCTTTTTTTTCCTTTTTCTGAACACGTGCGCAAAAGACCCACAAATGATGTAGCTAGTGTTGCTTAGGAGAGCAAAGCTAATAAACCGATCCTTGATACAGCAGTCAAAAACAAACTGTTTTTCATGAGAGCAAAAAGGGGACATGGTAGGAATTCTGTCTCAAAGAGAGGCTTAAATCTGTGGCATATATAGCCTTAGGAAGCTGTGAATGCAAAACTACTTACTGAGTAACATACAGAGAACACTTATCATGAAGGGAATGAACAACTTCATGCCAAAGTATATTACTTTCTCAAAGGAGCATGCAAACAAAACTCACGGACTGTTTCAGTGCTCTATCCTGGGAAGAAGTAGAAGTTCACATTTGGTTGGTGGGGTAGAAGTAAAGGATATAGTGGTAACTTGTGTCATTATTTCGATTTGTTTGAACAGCTGATTGAAATGGATACTGATAGATTACACATAGCAAAACTGTTTTGGTGCCTTGGGGCATTTTTATCCACGAGGGAAAGAAATGTTTCTTTGTAAACTTCCAGCATTACATGCAACACAAAGCTGAAGGAAAAGAAATATTTTCTACTGAGGCCAGAACAAATTCATTTTATACACTGTTCCTGTTTAAAGCTGCCTTATAAATTGGGAAACATCTAAGCTGCACTACATACCTGTATGCATGCCTTTGAATTTATTATAAATTGAAACAGTATTGTTTACTATTAGACAATATTAAGAATGGTCAAGGACTGCATGCTTTTATAGGGATAAAATGAAGTAAGATACATCTTTCTCCAGAAAAAGAAGAATTATTGTGCTAAGCTCTTGTAGAACTCCTGTAAACTATGTGTAAAGCTTGATAGACATTACAGATTTACTATCAAAAGCTCTCCTAGATCACTATGGGAATTCAGCCTATTTGGACCTTTGGGGATGGAAGTTCTATACTTTTAGATCTTAGCTACTATTGTTTTAGAGATGAGGTGCTGGCTTTGAGTTAAGGGCTAGATTCTCAAGTGGGTTTAGATATTGTTCCCTGTCACTAGGATATGCTAAGTGTGGAGTGTCCTTCTAGAACTAAGAAGAGCTCTAGAGCTAAATTTACTTTTACTATCATTTCAATATTCACTAATATATTTCAAGGCAACATGAAGTACAGATAAGCTATGATGTGTACTTACCAGCTGTTGATAAGAACAGCCTGTGCACTAAGGCACACTGCTATGACACACCTTACCAACTGACAAATGTGTATGTTGTCATGTTAATGTTTAATTATACAAATCTTTCCTATTTCTGTCTGCGCAGCTGAGGAGGACTGAAACCAAAGGTGGTGAGAAAGGGAAAACAGCAATTTGGCAGGGGAAAGAATCTCAGAATCTTCTACGATGCCCAAACTATTCCAGCCAGGGTATGACTTAGTGGCTATGCAGCAGGATGTGACAAGAAGAATATTAAGCTGAACGCTATCTCTATCTGCACTGACAGAGACCAGAGGAAAAAAAAAATCTATGTATGTGAATGGAGAGAAGATAGAAGAAGAGCAATACCAGAAAGCCAAGCACAATACATTAGAAATGTAAGGAATATAGGGCTAACCATATGGTTCTGAAGAGGAAAAGGACTGAAATGAGAATACAAGATTTAGAGCATTTTTCCTTTGGTGAAAGCTAAGTTCCTGCTGCTTGATCCTTCTCTGTGGCTGAAGTAAAGACCAAAGGACTTGTAGGCTTGTGTGGTAGGCCATACTAAGGCATCTACCGAAATCCAACTTATTGTCTGCATGCTTCTTGCATTACTTTTCTGGCAGAAAAGATCCTTGAACTCTAGGAGCTCTTATTACCCATCACGTTACCCCCATTTGGGCTGTACCAGCACTGCCAACATTTTCCAAATTGAACCAAATCATTCTAAAATTATGAAATTTAAACAAAATCTTTTGAGTGAATACTGATACAGAATAAGGTATACTAATAGAGTATTTACTGTGTTACAGAATCTCCTAGATCTCTACTGTGCCCTTAACTTGAGTTGCTACAGTAATACTTTTAACAGCAAATTTGCAGGAAAACTGAATGTGGAGATTCACATGTAATCACCTTGTTTTAGAAGCCTGGGATTTAAGATGCACAACATAACACTTTCATTAAACTTTCATGAAATGTGTTCATTAAAATGACTGAGTTCCTTTTTTAAGTAATCAGACCCTTCATGATCTAGTGTTTTCACAAGACTCTTCATCATTTGACATCTTTTTAAACTTCAACAATCTCTTCCTCTCCATTCCTCCTCTGTATTTGTGGGAATATATATGCCCCCTCTCAAATAACTTAATACTCTTAAATTTCTATAAATATTAACCAACAGACTTTGTAGAGTAGAAGATGAAGCATTTATCACTCACTTCAAAGCTAATCAATTCACAACTCATTTAGG
Organism: Eudromia elegans; assembly: GCA_003342815.1. Classification (NCBI taxonomy): domain Eukaryota; kingdom Metazoa; phylum Chordata; class Aves; order Tinamiformes; family Tinamidae; genus Eudromia; species Eudromia elegans. The sequence continues at coordinate 357,970 of PTEX01000366.1, read as the reverse complement.
TCAAATCCCTATTGGGGGTGTAAAGGAAGGAAGAAGAGGATGAGGTGGAAAAAAATGAATCATAGCATTTTCGGTATGCTTTCACTGTAAAACTTTGTTGCTCACACAAACATATTTTATATCCGTAACTGATAAAAAATGAAGAGTAGGTTTTCTTTGAACTCCACTCAAAATTTGCTACCTTGGCTGCAAATGAACACCACAAACTGCTGGAGTCCAGGAATCTGTAATGAGGAAATAGGACAGTAAGTAGAATCATAACTTTGCACTTCCAGAGAGTAAAATTGGTCTCTTCAGGGTTCTGCTTGAAAGAATCCCATGAGATAGGGTCCTAGAAGAAAAAGGGGTTCTAGAAAGCTGGTTAATATTCAAGTATCATCTGCTCCAAGTTCACGAACGCTACTTCCCAGTGAGCAAGAAGCTAAACAAAGGTGTCAGAAGATCTTCATGCATGAACAAGGAGCTCCTGGCAAAATGCAAAGAAGGAAGTGTACAGAAGATAGACGCAGGAAAAGACCACTTGAGAGGAATATAGTGATGCATCCAAACATACAAGGATGGAATTGGGCATACCAGTGCTCATTTGGAGTTCCATTTGGCAAGTAATGTTGAGCAAAAGAAGAGGGACTTGTTTAAATAGATTAGTTAAGAAGACTTTGCCTTAGTAAAAGAGTTTCAGGTTAGTTGCAGTGTTCACATCCACAGATCCATGGGTCTTGACTGTATACAACCACAAGCGCTGAGGCATCTGTCCAATATTTCTGCTAGGCCACCATAAAACATCTTGGAAAGGTCATGGACATTAAAAAAGATTTATGAAGACTGGAAGAAAGTCAGCATCCCTTCAGTCTTCCAAAAGGGCAAGAAGGATGACCTTGGGAACTACAGTCCTTTAAGTCACGCTTTGATTCCATTCCCAAGGAGATTGGGCAGCTCATCCTGGGCACCATTTCCAAGCATATGAAGAACAATAAGGCTATCAGGAGTAGTTACCATGGACTTACCAAGGGGAAATGATGCTTAATGAAGGAGGAGCCCTTCTAAAAAGGGATGTCTAACTGGGTATATGAGAGAAGAGCAGTGGATGTTGACTTCAGGAAGGCTTTTGACACTGTCTCTGACATCATCAAGCAAGTTCTTTGTGGGCTAGATGAGCAAATAGTGATCTAGACAAAAGCTGGCTGAATGGCTGAGCTCCGAGGGTTGTGTTCAGTGAGCCAGAGTCTACTTGAAGGCCTATAGCTAGCAGTGTCCCCCAGGGTCACTATCGAGTTCAATCCAATTGCACTTATTCATCAGTGATCTAGATGAAGGGATAGAGCCCCTCAGCAAGTTTGCAGATGATAATAAAACTAGGAGGAATAGTTGTTGTATCAGTACTTTGTCCAGAACAAGAGAAACATGGAGCTACTGGAGCAAGTCCAGTGAAGGGCTGCTAAGATAAGTAAGGGGCTGACTAAAGCATATCTCATATACTGAGGAGGATCTTACCATTGTATATGCTAAAAGGAGTGTGTAAATCAGATAGGACCAGACTCTTGTTAGTGATGCCCAGTGACAAAACAAGAGTCAACACAGGAAGATGAAATATAGAAAGGTCCTTTTAAACCTAAAGGAAAACTTCCTTACTGTGAGGGAAATAGAGTACTGGAAGTGGTTGCCCAAAATAATTGTGGAGTCTCCCTGCTTGGAAATATTCAAATGCCATTTGGATAGAGTACTGAGTAAGGTGCTTCATGTGATCCTGAGTACGTGGATTGAAATAGATGCTCTCCAGACATGGCTTCCAACCTCAACTCTTCTCTGATTCTGTATTTTGTTTTTCTTTAATAGCAGGGTCCTGGTTTGTCTCTTACATTCAGGAGTATTCAAAACCACAAATCACTTCAAAATCCCACAGTAACTGCTTTAGGGGACTTTTCCACTCTAGATCTTTTAACAGAAACAAGTAATCAAGGACAAACACTCTACTCCTGAATATACCTATTTCAACAAAAATCTTCAATAATGACTCCTGTGTAACGAGGCTTATAATAGTTAGGTGGAAGACAGAGACTTACGAGTTCCTCACATAGGATGTTCTAAGCCAGTTTCTGCATATATCTGCATGTTCCTTTCTAATTTTTTTTCTTTCTTCTTTTTTCCCTCTCTACTTGCAAGGTAGGAATAATACTGATAACTTTTATAAGATTTCAGGCCTTTTGTCGTTTGCTAATGGCAAATTTCTATATAAGAGCTACAAATTATCTACATGAAGAGCAACTTCATTAACATCTTACTCACTTCACACTCCGAGTAAATATATGGCTACAATTAATAATACAAAACAAAACATACGGAGAGCTTCACTGATTTCAGTTCAGCCCATTAATACGGGCTTACTGCATGTTTTATCACCAACTTCAATCATGATTCTGTGATGCTGTGATTCACAGTGTGTTTCAGGCAAGGAAGCCAAACACAGTGGTCCAATGGAGCAACGCTGCAGCAGTTCCATACCCCCAGGTCATGCTCCCAGGTCAATCAAGATCAGGGGTGAACAGACATTCCCAGGAGATGTTCACACACCAAAAAAGTATACTTCATATACACATATACAAAGTATATGGGCATATATACACAACTGAACCCACAGATCAGCAGGTGCAGACTCACTCAACACTCATGAAAGCCCCATCCTGCTCTTCTCTAAGGCTGACATCCGTATCCATATTCATATACAAAAAATGTGGTCCCTCCAGCAGCTGGCTTTGGACATGCAGTCCACCAGTAGCTGCCGTTGGATTTCCCATCCTAAGAATCCCTATTTGCTTTTATCAGTCAACCCACACACAGAGTACAAATCCATGATATAAATGCAGTCTCTCCAGTGCACCTTTCTTGATTCAGTAGTTTCATGCAGTATTTGAGTAATCTAGAGCTAAAAATTTATCTAGGGTTTTTGCTGTGATTCAGATATTAAGTAAGATCATTTGTTTATAGGCATCCTTGATGAAATCCACTATGAAAGATACTGAAATTCCACTCCCTTTCCATCGGATTTTGATGGAAGAGAATTAATTGTCTGCGTTGTAAGCAAATCATAAAGCTGAACTTCACAAACAATTCTACTTTGTGGTCATTGAACGACCACAAACTCTGAAAGGTCAAATGGGAGTAGATAAAGAAGTACTGAAAAGTCAGATCTATGCTGTTATCTTATTTTCCACCACTGATAGATGTGCACCTCTCAAAACTTAATGCAAAGCAAGCTATTTTGCCTCATAAGTGTCCTGGAGACCTGCATAAATGTACTGTCTGAACGACAGGTGTTATCATTGAATACTAATACATTTTTTACAGTAAAAATATAGCTAGCATTCATGTCCAAATAATAGAATTAACTTGACTTTTTGTTGTGCCCAGTATCTCAGTGTGCACTGACAGTAGTTAAGAGCAGAGGTGCGGGAAGATCTTTCCTATTTCTTCCAAATGAAAAAGATTCTGGGAAAGTTACAGGTTATTCAAGGAAATAAATAATACAGTTTTAGTCATGTTTTCTGTCCTCTAACAGCACCAAATTAGATAATTACGGTGTTTTTATTTTTAATAAAATGGAGATGTAATCTTGTTAGTGCTATTCATTTTGTTTGTTTGTTTTTGATAGGAAGCTGTTGTAATGATTTTTTTTCCTGCCTGCCTTGCTTCTATTCAGCATCACAAGAAGTGGTTATTGCATGGGGACAAAAGTGGAAAAGAAAACATGAGTGGTAAAACTTTATTGTTTGTTACACAGCTTTATATTTGCTGCTGAAATAAAATATGTAAGTTCCTTTCATAGGTCCAGGAAAAAAACAAAGGTACTAGCTTGTCTTTTGAGGAGACCAAAATACAGTTTTAAGCACAAGCCTTCTATAGTAGCTGACTTTTTCACATTTGTAAAGCAAATTAAATGCTTTTTTCTGTATTTCTCAACTTTCATGTTTTAGTAAAAAAATATATATAAGCCAAAAACTCATAGTGATGGTAAAGGTGTTTTGGAAATGTCTCAGCCTTTTCAGAAAGGAAGTTCCTGATGTTAGTTATCCAGGAGAATGACCTGGAATACAGAGGATTAAATAGTTCTAAAAGAGGTCTCTGGGCTATATCTTGTCTTCTTCAAGAATTAAAAAGTCAAGCCAGAGAAGGCGACTCATCCATGTGACAGGAGCTGACACTGCTGCGGGAGAAAATCTGTGATCCCAAGCTAAAGCAGCTCAAACTGTTATCATTCTCTTACCTTTTTTTCCTGGTCATGTTCCTGTCCTATGCTAAACAAAATGATTGGCAAAAATCTGGTGCTACTGAAAAACCATACGGTTACTATGCAGCAAAACATCTGGAAAAAAATCCTCAGGCACTGAAGCTGCCTAACTTCTAGCAGCTTGTGTAAATACAGAACTACTTGAACTTGTTTTAAAAGCTGAACTTTGTTTTCTCAAAAGGGTTTCTGAAAGGATTTTTGAAAGGTCTAGAGTTGAGCAACTGAACTGCTTACTTCTGTCTTCTACTCCGCCTGCTCACTTAACTGCTAATTCTTTGCATTTTATATCCTCATTTCTTGTCTTCATTGCCTCTTCTTTTATTAGCAACCAGAATCTCTTTAAAGTGAGAGGATAAATCAAATCACTAATTGGCCCAAGATTAAATGCAACAACCTCAGCATCCAGATTCTTCATATTCCTGGAGGGGCTGTGTGAATTGAACTTGCCATTACACTTGCCTTTTTTGAAGCAAGCCTCACTTCTGGGAATACATATCAGAGGAGTCACTATGTGAGCACTGTGTATATACTTTTTTATTCATTTTTTCCTTAATATTCAGTGTCCATTATATTTAAGACAATGCCAGACCTATGGTCAAAAAGAACTACTTATGCTCCCACTGTGCAGGAACACTAATTTTGTGTCACTCTATCTGCCACTTTTTATAATCCTCCCAAACTTCTGTCTTTTCATCCACTCTCTGATTCCACCAAAGATCTCCATTTTTTTCAAAGCTTGAAATCCAGAACCAAGCCTTAGATTGACCTTTGGTTTTGGTGGCATGAGATTATTTCTGTGTAGATGGTTATGTATTTTGTAGCTGAAAGGTTTATGTCCCTCTTTTAATCTAATAATAGCAAATTCTCTGATTTTAGTGCCTTGGATTCTTATAGTCATGAGATACTTTTTCATGGCTAGTATCTGTAAAAGATACATATATAATGAATCTGACTACAATGAGCTAAAGACTTTTAAAACCTTGATGTGTTATGAAGCACTAAAGTATCGTATGTTTCATCACATACCATAAAATCTCCATAAACCTCTATGTTGTGAAATGGCTAACTCTACTCTGTGCAGACTGTCAAGTACAGGTCATGAATATCCAAAGATTAAGGTCAAATAGTTATTAGCTGTGATGAGATTGTAGGACCCTGCTTTCAGGAAAACTATTGCATCACAAAAATGACGCATTTGTCTGTCTACAGAGCAGAATTTCCTCTGGACCACATTGTGTATCTGTCCTTTCAAGAGGACAGAAAAGGCTGACCTCAAAAGGACTGTGCCTGCTCATGAAATATAAAGCACCATTGTGTTTTGAAGGCTCAAATGGAGCCTCCTGAGAGCAGAGAATGGAATTAGTATAATACCTACATAAACCGAGTATGTTTCCTAACATTTTTAAGATGCTCTAGATATTCTAAATCTAACTCAGGCAATTCAAAATAAAAGCTTTTGTACTTCTTAGAAATGTTGTCATGTGCTACTTGATGAGTCTATATGTCGTGCTAACCCAACAGGACACAAGGCCATGCTTCAGGTCTCACTGTCCTCTACGAAGTAATATTTTGTTTTTCACCCTCTCACTCACCACAGAGATATGAGTGAAGGCCTATATTTTTCACTTAAGTGGCTGGGTCTTTCACAAAGGAAGTATGTCTTAACTGAAAAGAGAAACTTCTATGGAATCAAATATGCTTTGTTTCCTCTTCTCTTTCCTTGAAAACATTTTTGAAGAAACCTTTTGTGTGAAATTACTATTGGAGAAAAGCTTTTATATTAGTACTTCACATCTCTTATGAAACGAACTTTTTCTGTTGGTTGATAGCTTAGCTCATCTGTGAAGTCTTAATTTGCCCTCTTCTTCATAAATGCTTAATCTGCAGTAACTACCTCCATGGGACAGTGTGTGTACTTTGTTACTGCAGTGGCATCTCTGCTTTGGCCCAGGCTTTTCTTAACCTGGCAATGTCTGTCACTTCTGTAAAAACTGTGAGAATATATAAGCTTGCTTTTTTTTTTTTTTTTTGGATACTCTGCTC